>JANRMT010028174.1:50940283-50971573 GCA_026402145.1 Polypterus bichir lapradei | reverse complement strand
ATAATATAATATAATATAATATAATATAATATAATATAATATAATATGGACTAAGCAGGGTCACCCAGCTAGTATCAGTGGGAACTGCACATTCTTCCAATTTTTTGCTCTGAATATTTTAGGTTTTCCTCCCACGTTAGAAAAAATATGCTGGTCAGGCTAATTGGCTGTGTGTGTGTGTGTGTGTGTGTATGAGTGGTACTTGTAATGGAATTTTTTGCTGGACAGGCCTCGTACCTCCCTAGTGCCAAAGTCTTCTGAGATGGGCCCCACCCCAGACCCTATGCTTGGATTAAAAGAGTTTGATAATATAATGTTCAGCAGTATAATATAATCTATAATATTAGCACACCAAGCACTTGAATGCCAAATTACATCTCTTGGCAGCATTAAGTGCCAGGTGGGAACATATCCAGATGACACACCAACAGAACTGTTATAGTTTATATTAATACTAATAATCCATATACACAGAAAGTATTATCTAGCAGGAAGTAAAGAAAAGCCAGCAGATCAGCACTTTAAATGAACAATGACAGATCCTTGGATAATCATCCTTTGTTTCCAGCACTGAAGCAAATTCTGGTACTTGCTCTGAAATTACTAGGTGCATCTAATCTCCATTCATCTATACATTTTATGACTATGCCTAACTCAGGTTTCCTGTCATAGGTGTCCCAACAGCAGATACAAGGAAAATCCTAGGCTTTGATGGGACATCACACATATAGTACACACACACACACACACACACACAAGCATTAGAGACAGCTTACTTTATAAGGATTTTTTTTTCCTGCTTTCAATACCCTTTTCTATTCCTGGACATGCTACAACCAGTAAAAAGTGAAAAATAAAAAAAGCATGCTTAATATGCAGCAACCTACTTGTTCAGTTTCCAATACAAATTCAATGCATTCCATATTTCCATTTTTAGTTCACAGCTTTTCCATTAAGGAATACACTCACTCCCAGAACTACACTAGGCCAATTTACCGTTTTTCCAGTTCACTTAGCAGTTTGCATTGTAGCAGATAAGACTTTATCCCCTTGCGTGTGACTACCATAATAGTACTATTCACCGTTTCAATTGTAGTAGTAATATTCCAAAATCAACGATGAACTTTTGACATTCAGTCCAGTGTGCCTTCTAATCTTAGTGAACAGTTTTTCTTCATGCAAAGAACCAAATGCTCATGGAATAAATCAGGTAGTGTGGTGGTGAGCAGGACTCTAAGAACCTTCAAATCTCGACTTGATGTTATTTTGTACAATTCAGATGAATAGGATGGACAAGCCAAGGTAGAGGAATTTAAAGCCACCAATCATCCTGATTGCAGGTTTCCTGCAGGTTCCTACAATAATATGCAATCCATCCAGCCATCAATACCTGGTCCCATGTATTCACACCTGGTTACTGACTTCCTCCTACCAATACGGTCTTCCATCTGTTTTTTCATCCTTGTTACCCAGTACATGGTTTTGAGAGTCTGTAGTCTACTGTGACACCATTGGTCATGTTATGGTATTGATTGGCATGATTGTAGGACCCTCTCATGTACACTATGCCAGGTAAAAAACAATTCACCTAACTTCAAGAATTTGTAGGGTGCCATTACATATCACCTTTATGATGCTTCATTATTATATTACATATGTCTTCTAAGAATTCTTACTGTTGAATAGTCAGTGTGGCTGCTGCACTCTTACACACTCTAAATAAGCCCATTTATGACACGTCAGTTTCCTCATTGAATTCCAGACACAAGGTCCATTCCTTCTCAAGTGGAGGTGGCGTCTCCCTGGTGGCTAAAGTAAAATATCGTAAGTTCAGAACCCGCAGGTTACCCTAAATAATCTACTTTGTCTGCTGGGCTTCAGCTGAAGAATTATGGAAACAATTGGACCACTGAGATGTAAAAGCGGCAGAAGGATAAGCAAATGTTTAATATCAGTTATTTTCTGGCAATATTAACCACAACACATTATTTGTATTGTGTGGCAACACTGACCTCTGTGGAAGTGATTTTTTGACACCTGTGAAGCAGTATCCTTTATTTTGTAGTACATGTCGGTTTTCTAGCACTGTTTCCATGAAGTTCGCAGCTTCTCGTCTCATCCAGGATATCGCTATCACACTGAACATTCACAAGTCACAGTCTTTTTGCACATAATGAGTTAATGCTTCTAACATTAAAAAATGTGCATTTTGCTGAAAAGAATAGTTTTCACATGTTATGTACCTTTAGCCAAAGTTGATAAATCTTTGTAATATTTTGTACAGTACAGGAAAGTCATATTCAGCAGCTTTTACTTTTTCTCTTGCTGAGCCATTCAGAGTAAGTAAAGAAAAAAAGTGGGGAAAAAAAAGATCGACTTTTACAGTTTCCAGATTCTCGCTCGAGTGGCAGTGGATAATTGTGTCCTCCTGGGAAGTTTGCTCCGAGGCGGCTTCCCTTTCTTTTTGGTGCCATTACTCTGAGAAGAAGCACAGATGCCTGCTGCCAGAACCCACTGCTTAACCTGACCGTCAAATTGGGTTCACAAAAAAGCCTTTCAGGTTTCCCCCAGAGTAACAACTGCTGCATTTTATTATGGCGTGAAATCCAAGAGAAAGACCCTCATGGCTGTGGCTGCTTAGTAATGCAGAATATGTCACTCTTGGGGAGCAACCAAACAAAAAAGAGTAAAGAAAAAAAGTTGGTCCCCACACAAATGCTTTTGTCTAAAAGTGGTTATGAGATGCAAAACTCCTGGCTGCATCATCCTCGGAACTTCTAAAGAGAGCTATCATGAGGCTGTGGTCAACAATGCCGATTTCTGATACGGGTCTTTCAGGCGCTTCTCTCTCTCTCTTTTCATGTGTAGTTTCTTTCACTGGAATCTGAAACATTAAGAGCTGGCCTTCTGTAAATAAACAAATCTAGTCTTATCTGGTAACAAGCTTCAGTCGGACATCTTAATCTGCCACCAACGAGCATTCATGGGTGACAACAAACATCACAGAAAATAAGAAATAATCATATCTGTGAAATGTCAGGTTTGGTTGCTGCTGGTGTAACTCAAAAATGAGCAATATGGTGTCAAAGTGAGTAGTACCTATGCCTCCCAGCTCGAAGCACTAAGGTACACATTCAAGGGTTCAGAAGTTTCTTCCAGAACAAGGAAGATGTGTGCATCAGGCTATTCAGTGACTTTAAACAGGTCATGTATGATTGCATGCATCAGTGTACCCACAGTGAACTAGTGTCCCATCCAGACTTGATTCCTGCCTTTCCTCTTACCACCCAAGTGAAATAAATACTTTTTGTTAATCTTTGATCCAGCAATACAAAACCAACAGGTGCACCGCCAACTTATACAGGAAAAGAATATATCAGGTGACCTCCATGTCTTGTGACGAAAATGGGAAATGACTATCATCATAATAATGATAATAAAATAATAGTAATAGTAATGATGATGAAATAAAAGTAAACAAATGCCCATAAGCACAATTTAAAAAGCATCCAAAAATAAAATGTAGAGGATCCAGAGAAGCCACAACATTATTTCATGACATATCCCAGAATAACTTGAATAATTTAACAAAGTATAGCGATGACTACACAATACATTTTCAACTTATACAAGTAATATAAGTTAAAAGACAGTTTTTGTACTGTACATTATCATGTTGCAGTAGAATAAATATATTTGCTGCAAGTGTGTTATTGTAAATGTCGCTCACAGCTTGAAGTCATGGCCTCCATGGACTTTACGAAGAGAGCTGAAAGGACGTCATTTGCTGTAACAGTAATTAACTCTAATCTAAAATGACATCTTGACATTTTGAAAATATCTTTTCAGTTAAGACGAACTCAAAAAACTGTACAAAGCAGAGTGTCCATGCTGTGGCCAACAGAACTTCTGCTGTTATCAATGTGAGGGACTATTGTAGGGGGAATATTGACATTTTGTCTTTCTGGAAATGAGGAGTTGCTTGCATTACCAGCTTTATTAAAATAACAATTTAATACAAGTTAACTTCATGATAATGTTGTCAAACCAGCTGTTAAGCACTTGATTACTTTTAATTTTTAGCGTCTTCCTGATTTGGATTTCATTGGATTTGGATTTGTATCTCATTTAAAAACATAAAAGATAGATGTTACTTGCATCTTTGGCCAACCAGATTAAAATTTTTGAACATGCTAAACATATTGTAAATGACAGAAATAAATCACAAAATGTACAGTGGTCCACTGTACTGGGAAGTATATTTAGCTCTAGGGCAGCATCTTTGCAAAAGGATGAAGGTCTAAGTCTTTACAGTTCTGGTTCTCCCTGTTTTGCTATATGGTTGTTAGACATGGATGCTATGCAGTTGGTTTGACTTTGTGTCCAACGAACGGTTGCTCACAGAGACCCGAATGAGGCGCATTATCTGTATTGTGAGGGAATATCAGTTATGGCATTATGGCCATGTGACATGATTCCCCGAGGGTGATCCAGCTCACAGGATTGGCACTGTTGAAGACCCAAGTGGCTGGACAAGGCCAAGGGGACACCTACGTAACACTGGCTGCGGTAGATAGATGATCATTTCTGGAGGGTGGGAGTGGACTTGGTCTGCCTGGGTGGTTGCCATCTGGCATCCTGAGCTGTTTCTTCATGTGGTTGGTGCGGCAACGCGCTGTACCAGTGCAAGCTCCCCAACCTGACCTGACTGAAGCTTGTGCAGCAAAGATGTTAACAGTTCATATTGTAACACAGTAACTGTTTTGGAATTCCATTAATGAAAATGTTTTTTTTTTTAATCCTCAATAGCATTCTCCCACATCCTAACAAAAAGTTGCAGTGAAGTTATGGCAGCAGTAAGTTACCTTGATATGTGTAGATATCTGCATTATTATAGATTGCTATGCACTGGAATCTCATTTAGAGTTAATCTGTTCCTTGGCATTGGTGCATGTTGGGTAGGCTCTAGCTCAAGACATTCCAGGAATGGAGTGAGTGGGTTAAGATGATATTTGGTTAAATAGATAGATGGCTGTAATATTATATTCAGGTTTTAATCCATGAGGCATAAGGCTCAACAAATATTTACAGGGAAATCTACAAATCGTCAAAGTCATTAAGCATTGTTTAAACTTGACTGTTTCGATTTGGAGTTTTCTGGTGTTTGTGGTATACTGTTCTGCCTGGAACAGTCATCAGATGTTATCACTTAAGTTGCTGAAACTGACTGGCTATGAGGAGAACAACTCAAAAGACTTATAAGCAGGACTGAAACCTGATTGTATGAGAGATAACAGAAAACAGAACAAAAGCTAAGAGTGGTCTTCTCTTGCATAAGACTAATTTGCCAAAGAAGAGTGAAACGTACAAATAATTAACTTTTCAGCCCAGAGCTGCCTTAGAACTTAACAAAATTTTGGAAAGTGAACAGATCAATTAGTCGGACAGAGCTTTTCAGTTCCTTTTAATTAACTTCCTAATTCAAGTGTTAAATGTAACCCCGGTCAGCTTCCATCAGTCTTGCCATGTTCTTGTGGAAGAACAAATCTTAAAGTATCAGCTAGCATCCAGCCTATCACATCTTCAAATTACACTTCTGGAACATTATTCCAAAGCTTTTTGAATGGTGGAGTTGATTTCTATCTTGTGCCTGATGCTTCTAGAATAATCTTCAACAATCTGTTACCTTGATTTGGATTATTCTTATTTGAGAATATTATAGGTTTTCTTGTATACATTATTGTCTTCTTCCTATTCTGTATTCTGGGTGGCATTATGGTGTGGCTGCCTCACATTTCCACACGACTGGGTTCCAGCCCTTCTCTGAGCACTGTGTGTGTAGATTTTGCATGTTCTCCTGCATTTCTTCCTCCCATTACAAAAGATGTGCCTGTCAGATTAATTAGTGACTCTAAATTACCCCACTGTGTGTATGTATGATATGTGAATCTCATATGATGAATGGATGAGCAAGGTTTGGTTCTTACCTTGTGGCTAATGCCCTTTCACAGTCAAAATCCCACCCAATCCTACAAAATCTAACCCAATGTTGGTTAGTTAATTTCAAGAAAAACAAATTTCCAACCAAACCAATCATAAACCCCTCAAGCTGCAAACTTCCTTGAACGTAACTCCTCTAATTGGGCAATTGGTACTTAATTTTCACAAAGAGACGAAACTAGGCAGTTGTATTTTGAAAGTATTTTTCTGAATGGCTGATATGAGAACCTTTGTGGTCTGTCATATGTGCTCCACCAAAAGTTACAGCCTACAGAGCAAAGTTTTTAAATAGTTTTCTTTATAGGCTTTTTTTGTCCTGTGCAATGGTTTTAAAAATAGATTAAATAGGTGTTAAACTTCCCTTTCTAACAACTATGCCTGGCAACATTCTTTAATTGGATTAACCGTGTTTGAGAACGAGCGGCTTTTCTCAGTGTGCTCTACCTTCCCCTTTATTTGATCTCGACAGCTAAAATGGTAAAAAAAAAATATTTGGTTTATTTATGCAGATATTAGCAATAATCCTGTCTAGCAGTGTGCTACTTTTAATAACCCCATCAGTTATTTCTGATGTAGGTTACAAAGCTGACTTTATTTCAGTAAATTCTACCATTATACTCATCCACCGAGAAGATCTGTTAGGTTCTCTGCATTCTTTATTTACGGTAATTGGCAGCATCTGTTCAAAAGTTGCTTTTAATAATGTAAATGAACTAGGATTGCTTTGTTTTCTGCCAGAAACACAGCAAAAGTTGAATTATAATTTATAGAGCCTGTCCCTAACCACTACAAGTTAAATTGTGTCTTGATTATTAGAACAATTCAGGCAAGTTTCCATCTTATTGTTACACAGTCTGTTAAAAAACATTATTATATCTCTGTTCATTCTCTAGGTATCCACCGTTAGTTTGTTTTTTTCATTTTGAATTTGGGAAATTAAACAATCTTATTAAAACTTAATATTGTAAAGTTGTGTATTGAAGTTACTCTTATACTGCCCATACTGAGAAACATTCCCTTTATTTGTAGCTTTCTGTTATTAAGGAAACATTAAGTATACATTATATATCTGGAAAACATTATGAAAAGATGTCATATTTTAGGGTTGTGTTATAGACCACTCTGTGCAGACAATAATTTCAATGCACGTCTTTTTGGTAATGTAAAAAAGGCAATTTACAGGGGGATATTATAGTCACGGGGGACTTTAACTACATGAATATTACCTCGGATTGCAAATAACGGAGAACAAGAGCAGGGGTTTTTAGACGTAATCAGTGATTGTTTTTTTAACACTGTTATGTTAAAGCATTAACGTGGGGTGAAGCCTGTCTAGATTTAGTATAATGTAATAATTACGATAGAATTGATGGTGTAGAGGTGATTGAACCACTAGAGTCAAGTGACCATATTATAATACAGTTCTCAGTGTTCTGGAACAGTGTGGATGCTAAGACTAAAACTGTTAAGTTTATCTTTGATAGTGCAAATTTTGAGCAGATGTGGCAAATTGGAATTAGTAGGAAATTAAAAAAAATACACAGTGGGTTAATAAAGAGTTAAAAAAGAAGAGGCAAAGGAAAAAATAGCTGTATAAGGCGTCTAAGACTAATAACTCTAATGTGAATTATATGTGTATGAGAACAAGAGGACAACCGTTAAGAAGGATATTAGGGAGGCTTAAAGGTGGTTAGAGAGGAATATCGCAGATAAGGTGAAAGATGACACAAACAGATTCTTTCTGTATTTTAGAGTAAAATAAATCTAATGTAAGGAAATGTAAAGTATTACACATATGAAGTAAAAATGTGAGGCTTGAAAACAAAATTAGAGGTCTGAAAATCGAAAGTACACCTTATGGGAAAGATTTAGGAGTCGTAGTGGACTCGACGTTATCAATTTCCAGACAGTGTTTAGAAGCCATTAAGAAGGCCAACAGAATGTCATGCTATATAGCACCATGAGTTTTATGATGCACTGGTGATACCTCATATGGAGTACTGTGATTAAGAAGTGACATGATTGAACTGAATTGATTTAAAATTATGAAGGGTATTACTACAATTGATTGAGACTGTTACTTTAAAATGAGTTCAAGAACACGGGGACACATTTGGAAACTTGTTAAGGTTAAATGAAGTTCTTCTTTACACAGAGAGCCATAAAGACAAAATAAGCTACCAAGCAGTGTGGTAGACAGTAAGATTTTAGGGAATTTCAAAGCCAGACTCATGTTATTTTAGAAGAATTAAGTGGATAGGAACAGCAAGCTTTATTGGTCTGAATGGCCTGTTCTCGTTTAAATTGCTCTAATGTTCCAATGTTGTAATTATCACTCAGATTTTACTCTTCTCTTACTTGAAGGAGCCCCCTAAATATAAAAGAGAAAAGCATTTGAAATTCAATCTAGGCAAAAGGTAATGGAAATCTACACCAGTTTTAAAAATGATCTGGATAACCTATTGAAAAGCATATCTATGAGCTAATGAAATTATTCAAATATACTGATTGCTTTCCTCTTCTTTATGGATATGGCCTTATATAGCCACTGCTCTCATTTCAAGCTTGCCTGTCTTATTATATTACATTTATTTATTTACCGGTGGCACAGATGCCTCAGGGCATCACACCTGGCTGTTGCCCATGTGAAATCTGTATGTTACTGTAAATGAGTAAGTTATATTCTGTCATACTTTTATTTACTTAGTGCTACCGTATCTGGCCAGGGATTTATCCAGAGAGCTTAGGAAGTCTCCTGAGATGCCCATATGATAAGCTTTTGATTGCTGATGACCATTTATTTTGTCCTACATGACTGTATAAAAATTACACAAATACTGAAGACTCACAACAGGCACTTCTTAGCTCCATGTTCGAATCTTGTAGCACCTGGTGTCACTTGTATTGTTGCTCAGTTGTATTGTTATAAGATCTGGATCAAAATGATGACAGTTTCCATTGTCATTTTTTAAAATATATTTCTTTTTAGTTTTCTTAATAATTATGTGACTTTTTTGGGTCGTTATGCCCAGAATAGTAATCATATTTGGTCAGTCTTTGGTTAAAATGAATGTGTAGTTTAGTTACTCAGCTGGAGTCATTGGCCCTGGACTCTCCAAAAGTGATGTTATGCTTTGGGGTTAAGAAACAATACGCTTTTTCTCAAATGCCTTCTCTGCCTGTTTCTTTGCTGAATGATTCAAGTGGAATGAACTTCTAACCCGTAGCCTTTTGTATTTCTCCAAATGCAGACAAGCGCCGTTTTATGATTAATGGAATTAGTAGTATGTATTTGTGTGACAATGACCATTACAGCATGGCTAAACTCCATTCTGTATTTTCTGGCTGGTCTTCAAACAATTGGACTCCCCCCAATATACCGATTATGAAGAGTTTTTTTTTTTTTTTGTCAGGAGATTTTTCTTTCCGTAACGTGAGGCAACTTTCTTTTTCTGGGGGATCTGTGAGGCAGGACTGTTTTTCTTAACTGAGTTTTCTCTTCTTAAGAATCAAATGGGAAAGCTACACTTTGTTGGTCAATTAAGAAAGTAACACATATCCGCATAATTATGGTTTCCTTATTCCAGATTGAAAATATATTATTTAGAGAAACGTAAAAAAGTTCAACAGAATGTCATTGTTGGTCTGACGAATTTATGACTGCAGTGAAGCTATTTCACCAACACAAAGAATATAATCCTTGTAGATAGTGTCAGCTTCTTCTCTCTCTTGATGTTGAACTTGCAAAGCCAAACTGACATGCCAGCCGTACCGAATCAGAAAGATATAAATGCAAAGTTTTCTTCAGTGTGACAGCTATGGGGCACCTGGATCCTTCAAAACCAATTCTGATGTCAGCTAGCCATGCCCATGTGGACTGTGATATGTCCAATTTTGTTTTAAATTTCTAATTTTTTTAAACCTATGTTTAATGCCGTGTGCAGAAGTTCTCACGTGATTCCTCCAGTGTTGGCTGACTCGGCTATGAAGTAGAGTTGTATAGACGGTGGAGAAATTCTGGTGTGCTATTGAGTCTCTGAGATCAGTCATCATTATGAGGGAGGAAGTGGTGGTGCAGCATGACAAATACCCACAGGTCTATATCTGGACTGTACTGGTAACATAGATGTGCTACACAAAAATGGTCAGAACTGGAAAAGCTGTATGAGGAGATTCATATTCAGTTTCAGTTCATTTCTGTATACCTTGTTCACTGAGTGCAATCTTAGAGAATTACAACAAGTTTACAGGTAAACTGCAACTGAAAACTTTAAAAATTACATAAAAATACACATAGTTTTGTTTAAACAAAGACATTTCAAACTGATTGATGTGTGAGAATCCCTACAATACATTTCCATTCATATTGTCTTTGAGCTATGGCCATTTGCAAACTGACGAGAAGAAAACAAAAGGTCCAGTCAGCAACATCCCTGAAGAAAACACACCACTGGGAGTTAGGGTCAATGGTCAGTTATAATGCAAAATCATAGACAAATCTCACATAGTCACAGTTCTAAAGACTTAGCCCATCTGGCCAACAATACTCTTCTGGCCATTCTGTAATATATATAGGGCAGTCTGGCCGTTAATATGTGTGATAAGCCTTCCATAATTGTCAGTGTACTAATCTGTGGTCAAATGGGTGCCTAACTCCTGATCAAAGGATAATAGATGCCAAAATGAACTGAACAGAACGGCCACCTGTATTATTGGACTGACGCTAGGCCAAATGGATGCCATGACAGAAAATATCTTAATGGTAAAACCAGAGGAGTGCTTGGCTAATGCTACACGTCCTTTCTATGGCGTGCTTTCCTACAGAAGTGGTATAAAGTGTTACCCGCCAAGTGTGAGTCAAGTGCTGTGCAAGCTGAAAGTCATAAGTGCAAAGTGTCTTTTAAGTTGCTCTGATACATTAGTCTGTTATGTCCTTACTTAAGCTTTTATTTGTAACAACTGAGGCTGCTAGCTGTCAGCACCACTGAATCAATATGATAATACTCTACAAGAAAAGAATTGTATATAAAAAAGTCATCATCTACCATTTTCTTTTACAGAAAAATTGAAACACAGTTAATGAAATGGGACATGTGGGTTCTTAAGTGGATTGTCCAAATTATGATTACTGAATGATAAATTTAGCTCATCCTGAATTCCCCTCACCTTAGATTCATGAGAAATAAAGTCTAAAACTACCACCACTGGATACACTGCCTAAGTTTCTTGTGGATGTCAACAACTGCACTGCTGTTAAGCTATTTCACCAATACAAAAAATGTAATCCTTGTAGACATTCAACACCTTCTGTCTCTTGTTCTTGAACTTGTAAAGCTAAATTCCATACCTTCCCACTCCACTCTTGTTTGCTTGCTGTGGTTGCCCAACTCCCTATCTCTCCTTCTCTCTCTCCTTCATGCAGCATTTTATCAACCTCAGTCTCTCCAGTCTGGCTGATCTTGGTCACTATGCAGATCTTTCATCTAAAAATTTATTTTGATGTCAGCCAAGAGAGCTGTAGTCAAGGTCTGGTCGAGGCAGTCCTTTTACTCTAGTCATGCATCAGTACTGACAGGTTGCCTGCTGCTAATTGATCTTCCTGGCTAAGGGGTTATTATAGATCACTGGCTGAAATTGGTGACTTTGAAACCCAAATCCAACAACATGGGTTCTGAAACTTAGTATTTTTCAAACAAATGTCATTCATAAAATGAATTTGGAAGCTTTAATAACTCAGGTGACTTTCAGATCCACATATTCCACCGTTAGTTTTTATTTTAGCAATTTCATCTTCCGTCCATAACACTTGGACTGCCACTCTCCTAGAGCACCACCAGTTCTTTTCACCATGGTGTACGAGGCCCTATTGTAGTTCATTTTTTTCCTATAGCCAGCAGAATGTATAATGCCTCTTTCCATTGTGCCTCTCCTAAAATAATCAGTTCTAAAAGACTCAAGGGTATTGGAGCAATATTGAGCATTCCCCATTACATACACAGTGTATTATACACTTGTTTATTAGTTTGCACATTACTTCTCACCACACACTCTTAAAAATAACAGTTCTTCAAGGGCATTTTGTGCTTCTTTACTGGGTTGTCTGGTTCCTTGTTGAACCATTTCTTGACAAAGCACCATTTAATTCTGGGAAGGGTTCTCTGCATATAAAGATGGTTCTTTGTATTTTGAAAAAAATTTCCTAATATTCAGAAGAAGCCTAAAATTTTTAAATGCGGTAGGCAACCTAACAGGACACTAACAGATTAAGAAAAACCTGAATTTGGCCTATATTATTGTATGTAGTAAAAGAGTCCTTCTAAAATCATGACCCATTGGTATTTCACAAATCTGCTACCATCTAGTCATGGCTATTTACTGTATGGAGCCTTTATGGGTCTAAATAAATAAAGGTTCTTTCTGGAACCTTCATGTGGATGGGTACCCAAAAATGGTTCCCCTATGGCAATGCTCTAAAGAACCACTCTGGCTTTTTTTAAAAGATTGCACTCAACTGGATAAGCTGATTAGAAAATGAACGGATTTCATAAACACAGGTGGCATAGCAGGTTCTTCTCATATACCCTTCTCTACATTGTATACGTTCCTTTACATTTAGACATTGTTTTGTCCTCACAATCTCAAAACTGTTCACTGTCTGTCCAATGTAAAAAAAAATCCATGGGCATTTCAAACATTCCATAAATAATAATTAGCTTGGATAATGGCAAGATATAGAATGTTTTGAGAGGCTTAGCGATAATACTCTACAGGAAAAGAAATGTGCATAAGAAAGTCATCATCTACTATTGTCTTTTTTAGAAGAATTGGGACATCTGGGTTCTTAAGTCGATTGTCCAAATTATGTTTACTGAATGATACATTTAGCTCATCTTGAATTGTATGCTTATCCTTTTCTAACTTGTACGTTCTGTACATACATGAGTATGTATTAGGTCATCGTACGAGGTGCTAAAAGGAGCCTTCCTCTGAAACATTTGTGAAAGGTCTGCATGCTGTCAAAGGTTTGCAGCTTGGCTGCTAGTAGAATTGTCCACAGATATGTTTATTATTGCAGCTGCTGTTGCTGGATAGCATACAAAATGATTCCCAGAGCAGCCTTTACACACTTGGCATTAAAAATAAGCAAATCTGCATCAGTTAATAAAGTCTGATTTATTTACACATTGACTTTGAGCAACATTAATTTTAATCGAGCCTTGCTGCCTGTTCATGATATGGTTGCTTAATCAACACCAGTGCACATGGTTTGGAAAGGAGGTTTAGTTAAAGAGTTTTGATTTCCATTTGACATACACATTGTCACTCTATGGGTGCAGCTTTGTCCATGAGCAGGGCCCGTGATGGGCCAGTACTCCATCCAGAGTTGAATCCGGCCTATCCCCTAAGACTGCTGAGATAAGTTGAGTCCCATTGAATTGGAATACCCAATTTTGAGAAGTAGGTAAAGAAAGAGTGGGCAGCATGGAAGTGCAGAGGTTAGTGGTGCTGCCTCACAGCTCGAGTGTTGTGTTTGAATTCCGTGTCTGCACCTGCCTGTGTCTGTGCGCACATTGCATGTTTTCCATGTTTCTACATGGGTTTTTCTCCAGGTTTCTTCTCACAAAAATCTCAAAAGTGTGAATGTTTGATAATTTATTTTTCTTCTTTTCCAATTTCTTTTTGGGGTCAATGTGCTTGATCAACCTTTTCTTCACAGCTCGGTTCTGCTCCTCAGTCAAGCCCTTTTTCTTCAGATCTTCTTTTACTTTATCCATCCATCGCTGCTTTGGCCACTTTCACTTTCTCTTCCCCATACTTTTATTCACATCACTCTTTTGCCCACATATTTATTGTGCCTCCTCATCATATTTCAATACCAATTCAACCTACTTTCCAGTGCTTTATTAGACTGATGTACCTCTGATTGTCTCATTTCTTATTCTGTCATTGTTTGTAACTCCACACATCCATCTCAACATTCTCCTTTCTGCAACATCTAACTTCTTCCATTTAAGCCTATGTCTTAGCTCCATACATCTTTGCTGGTCTTACCACTGTCATATAAATCTTACCTTTAACCTTCACCTTAATTCTGTGATCACACATCTTCCAGTTGTTCTGTCCACACTGCACTCTATGGGTTATCTCTTCATCTAAATCATTTTTCATCTCAGGCTACCACTTTGATAATTTGGTGACTCTAAACTGGCTCCAGTGCAAATGAGTGTAGATCTGTGTATGACTGTTCCTTGCAGTGCACTATCCAGGGTTGGTTCCTACTTTGTAGCAAGTAGTGTCAGGTTAGGCTGTGGACCCTGTGGCCCCAAACTGGATTATTGGGTTTAAAAATAAATAGGTGCAACGATAAAGGAAATGTTAAAGCACAATTCAACAGTAATTTGTTTAAGCAGCAGAGTGGACAACAGTAATGCCACTCGGCGCTAGGATTCTGGGTTCAATTTTCCTCTTGGTCACTTGTCCATGTGTTGTTTGTAAGCTGCAGGTATTCCATTTCCTCCTGCATTCTAAACAGCTCTGTGTCAAGCGTATGGGTTGCTCTGAATTGTCCTCTAGTGCAGTTTCATTCATTGCAGGATTCCAAGTCCTATTACTGACCTACATTCAGTGCTGCATACCAAATCTTGAAGAAACTATATTATTAAGAATTATGCTGACAGGTAAAATCGAACTGTTCTAAAAAGAAGTGTTCAAATCTTTGAAGCCATCTTGATCAAACAACAATTATGCAAACAAATGGAAAATGAAATAATATACACTCACTATGCAAATTATTAGGAATAACTGTACACCTGCATATCTAATCAGCCAATAACATGGCAGCAGCACACTGCATGAAATCATGTAGATACAGGCCAAGGGTTTCAGTTAATGTTCACAAGAAACATCAAATGGGAACAAAATGTGACCTCAGGGATTTCAACTGTGCCATGATTGTTGGTACCCGACGTGCTAGCTTGAATATTTCTGTATAAACTTCCAATAAGCCACAGTTCTATGGGCAGAATGTCCATGTTGATGAGGGAGGTCAGAGGAGCATGGTCTGGTTCGAGCAGATGGAAAGGCTACAGTAACTCAGATAACTACTCTGTGCAACTGTGGTGAGAAGACAAACATCTCAGAGTGCCCAACACATTGAACCTTAACCAAGTGACTGTGGATGAATGCAGGAGTGGTCACTGCTTTTGACTGGCACTTGTATTTAGATTCTGTCAGGGGGCTGTGGCCCCCTGTCATCCAGAAATAGTTCAAGTGGGTTTCAGAATGTTAAGTTTATGAAATGCACCACACACAGAAATATCATCTGATTGCACCATTCTAAGATCTGTACATGATCCAAAGAGCACTCTTACAAATGAACCACACTGAAGCCACATCAAATACCAGGATGCCACATAAGCAGCTCCAATTCCCAACGTGCCGTTTATACTGTAAGCAGTGAATTAATCAGTAAATCATCTAATCCATATATTTTAGTAATCTGGGTCATCTTGCAGTAAAGCTGTGCGCCATTTAGGGAAAAGAGATTACATAGATGCATATGTGCTGATTTGGTAAAAGCAAGCTTAGCCGTGGACCGGATGTCTCTGATCAGTCACGCAAATGCAAAATCGTTCAAGTGTATAAATTACACATGGGCAGCAAATATGTGCATGTACATATTTCCAATTCTTTCCAGCCTGTCACTTTTAAATCTAACCCTCTGCTCTGCATGATATTTTCATTTGAATCTCATTCTGTTTTATTATGTTTTATGATGTGATGTGTAGCTGAAGGGCATTGAAGATCAGCAAAAATGAACATATAACAGTAGGGTAACATGATCAAAAGATGCCTTTTGATGTGTTTGTGAAGGCGCTCTCTTTTAATGCACTGCCTGTTTTGTTTGCTTTTATTTCTTTTTAGTAAAACTCCAGTGTTCCTGACTGTGGTTCATCATCACCCTCCTGGAAATGTCTTTTTCTCTGTCTTCTTTTGACAGTGCCATCCTACAAATCTTTATGGTTAATTCCATGTGGTCCTTTCTATCTTCACTAATTTCTTTTATGCTGTCTCTGCTTCCCAAAGTTTTTTCAATACTTGATGGTTATTTTGTGGGTGGTGCCCCATCCAGGCATACTAGCCTGGAATACTAGTTGACACAGTGGTTAGTGGTGCTGCCCCAAAGCTCCAGACAATGTCTTAATGGGCATGCGGGAGTTACCTTTATTGGTGAATTTAAATTTGCACTTAATGAGTGAGAATCTCATATCTGATTTTGCATTGATATTCAATAAAAGTTCAGCTTTTATACTTTTATATCAGAACTCTTATATGTCAGTTTTCTTCCCATTAACAAGATGAATTTTGACTGAACCATTTATAAAACATTCATAATCTCCAAGATACTTTGTCTTGCAGTTAGACAGACAGACAGAACAAACGAACAAACAAACAAATGAATGAACGAAGAACTTACTTATTCTTTCTTTCTTTCATTGCCACAGGGGGAAATTTAGCTTTTTATAGAGGCTTCTTAAAAAGATGAGTATGTAAATAAATAAATAGATAAATAAATACACTATGGTATGAACACATGCCAGAATGATTAAAAAGGAAGACATTTTAAAAAGAAAAGCAAATGTCTTGAGTTGGCAATCCCAGTCATAATCAGACGTTATGCAGTCATACTGCTGTTGGTATAAAGGAGCCCCAGTCACATTTCTTGACACACTTCTGCTGAATAATTCTTTGACTGAAAGTCCTCCATATTAGTGTGTCACAGAGACGATGTGCAGCATTGTTCATAATGGCACTCCAGTTTGTTTTAATTCCCTCCTTTCCTGTTACCTCCAGGGATCAAGAGTGTGTCCCATAACTGAGCTTTCCCATTAAATTAACTTGCTAATTTGGTGGTCCCCTCTTAAAATGATGTTACCAGTCCAGTAGACCACAGCATGGAAAATCATACTGGTCATCACATAGTTGTAGAAGATGTGAAGAATGTCACTTCCATCGTTAAAGAAACACAGTCTTCTAAAAATAAAGAGAAAGCTTTGCCCTTTCATATATAATTCCTCTGCGTTCCGGTACTACTCCAACCTGTTAATGATGTGGACCCCCAAGTATTGTAGGAGTGCTGCATCACCTCTACGTCCACTCCTTGAATAGTGACCAGACATAGAGGTTCTTTGATGCAGTGAAACTCAATAACCAGTTCCTTGGTTTAGCTGATGTGAAGATGCAGATAATCAATACCCCCCATAAGTGCAGAATCATCTGAGAATTTCTGCAAGTGACATGCCCTGGTGTTATATTTTCTGAGGTGTTCAGAGTGAAGAGAACATGAGACAGAAGTGCTCCTTGTGGTGGCCCAGTGTTGCTCACATCTTTATCAGTAGCACATTGCAGTCTGCCTGACAGATAGTTCATTATCCAGGACACCATAGGCTCATCCACCTGCATTTGTCTGAGTTTACCACTTAACAGGGATGGCTGGATGGTAGTTAGTTAGCATCAAGACCAGCAGCATTAGACCTCCAATTAACTACTCACATCACCATTTTGCATTTACATGCACGTTGTTGCACAGTGTCAGTAATAAGCCAGTGACAGGAAACAGACAAGTGCTAATTAAGAAAATGAAGGCCTTGGTATTAAGACACATCAGTAGGCTTGTAAGAAGCTATCCAACAGTTTACTTTAGAACATATGCAGGCCATACACCATGACAACCAGCTCTTCTAAGCAGACCAAATAAACAGTTTCATTATGGTACAGCATCGTTACAGGTTTTGAAAGTTTAAAATAAAATACCCTACACGCAAGGAACCACATATGAATATGTTGATGTTCACGTTCCACAGTTTACTGTGGTGAAGTATGCCAGTGATTAAAACTGATCCACATGTTAGCACTTGGAGATATTTTTGACAGGTGCCTTTTGAACATGTGTGTGAGTGTGTGTTTGCCTTAAGGGCAGATAAAGCAGAGGTTCAGGGTTGTGTGGTCTTGGTGGAGCGGCCAAGGGCAGTCAATGTTATTTTACCAGCTACGTCCCTTAAGGACTGGAAAACTCTAGTTTGTAACAGATGCTTTAGCAGATTGGAGATTCATTTTTGGTTTTATACCCAGTAATAAAGAGGCATATTTCACATTGTTGGGCGGCTTCATGAAATGGCTATTTTTTATTGTATAATTAGTGATAAAATGTAGTATCTAGAGTAATTGTTTGTCTTAGATTTTTTTATTGAAAGATGTTACTTTTTTCTTTGGTATAAGTGCTGTCAGCAAAAGTAAACAATACTAAGACTGCAAGAACAAAAAATCTGATATGCCACATTAATGGTCACCAGAATGATCCTATGGAAAGGATTATGTCAGTTACACAAATACAGTAATTAGAATACACATCCATCCCACCATCCACTTTGGAGCCAATCAGCCCTTTTCACACTTGTATATTTTTTCTTCTGAAAGGCATCATGGACAGGTAAAGTCTTTTCTGTTTTTTGTAGACAATGGTAGAATTCCAAAACTAGAGCTTCTGTAGTGTCCTTTGCGTGTGTTTCCACAGCTTTCCCCTTAAGAAACACAGTAAAAAAATGGATTTGCGCAATCAAAAGAGATAAATAACCACATCTTTTATGTGCCATGTAACTGGTACTTTAAATCTGATGAAAACATAACGTTTATGTATTGCTTTAAGAGTGATGATGCACCTTTATAAATGAAATAACTTTGGTGAAATACTGACATGGAAATCGGCTTTTGAAAGGGAAAATGCTTATTGCATAGTTAATGTGTGAGATGTGTACTTACGGAAAACAGAACAGTCGAGCCCTTCTCAATGAAACACAACTATCATAACTGCAAATTGAATAAGTTACTTTTTTAATGACTGACAATATGAACAATAAGTTTAAATTAATACCTCACACTCACTCATTATGCCAAATGCAAAAGCAAAGCAAATGAGTGTGACTCGCACCATACAACCTGGATGTTTAGCAGCTTTCACAGACGGTGTTGACCAAAGCACCCAATAGATGATGAGGTTCATTTGGCTCTTAATTCTTGTAGCTCAGGTGAGTCACAGCATGGAGATCTCCTGGGGCCTCATGCATAACGCCGTGCATAGAATTCGCACTATAACATGACGTAAGCACAAATGCGGAAATGTACTTACGCACAAAAATATCCAGATGCATAAATCTGTGCGTTTGCCAACTTCCACGTTCTTCCGCTACATAAATCCCGGTCAGCGTGAAAAGTAACGCACGCGCACGCACCTCCTGTCCCGCCCCGTCTCCTCCCAGAATTACGCATCTTTGAATATGCAAATCAATATAAACAGCCCTTAAGATCAGCCTTCTGTGAAAAGACAATGACAAAAGTACTAGGGAAAATAGAAGAATTTCAGTGAATACCAAGTGGAGGCAAAGAAAAACGTACTATTGGTAATATCACAAGACCAAACTGGATTTATTAGGGGCCGGCACTTATCTTCCAATCTTCGACGCCTGTTTAATGTAATATACTCACCAACTAAATCAAACACCCCAGAAATATTATTATCATTGGATGCAAAAAAAGCATTCGACATGATTGAATGGAAATACCTTTTTACTATACTGGAGAAGTTTGGGTTTGGCCCAAACATCTGTGCATGGATTAAATTACTGTATACTAACCCAGAAGCTTCAGTTTGCATCAACAACATTTGCTCAGACTACTTTAAACTAGAATGTGGCACTAGACAAGGATGCCCCTTGTCACCGCTGCTGTTTGCGATTGCCATTGAACCACTGGCAATACATTGTCGAAATACTGATCAGATAAAGGGGATTAGCAGAGAAGGACTGGAACAGAAAATCTCATTATATGCAGATGACATGGTACTGTATATATCAGACCCAGAAAATTCTGTGCCTGCAGTCTTAGCAGCACTCACAGAATTTCAAAAGATCTCTGGTATTAGAATTAATCTGAATAAAAGTGTACTCTTTCCAGTGAATTCTCAAGCATATAATATTAGATTAGATACCCTACCTTTTATCATTGCAGAACAGTTTAAATACCTAGGGGTAAACATCACAAGTAAACATAAAGCTCTATATCAACAAAATTTTGCTGTTTGCATGGAAAAAATTAAACAAGACTTGCATAGATGGTCAACCCTTCATCTCACACTAGCTGGAAGAATTAACACTGTTAAGATGAATATTCTTCCTAAACTCCTTTTTTTTATTTCAAAACATCCCAATATATATTAATAAATCATTTTTTACGCAATTAGATTCGACAATAACCTCATCTGTTTGGAATTCAAAACATCCACGCATCAAAAGAGCGACCTTACAAAGACAAAAGGCAGAAGGCCTAACTTCCAGTTTTATTACTGGGCAGCAAATATACAGGTGATAAGAACCTGGACACAAATAGAAGAACATACACAGGCTTGGTCCGCAATAGAAGTAAAATCCTGCAGTACTTCTTTGTATTCCTTGCTCTGTGCTCCAATAAACACACGTTATCGGCAATACACTAATAACCCAATTGTGCTCCACTCACTTAGAATCTGGAACCAATGTAGAAAGCATTTTAAGACGGAGAAGCTTCTATCTGTGGCACCCCTGCAAGCGAACCACCTCTTTCAACCTTCACAAACATATGCAGTTTTTAATATTTGGAAAAAATTTGGAATTAACTTGCTTAGAGATCTTTATATAGACAACGTCTTTGCATCCTATGAGCAATTACATTCCAAATTTAACATTCCAGCTACACATTTCTTTCACTATCTTCAAATCAGAAACTTTGTTAAACAAAACCTTCCAGATTTTCCTCATCTTGCACCCTCATCCATGCTGGAAAAAATATTGCTCAATCTCAAGGACTTAGACTCCATCTCTACAATATATAAAATCATTTTACAATCCCTCCCTTTCAAAGATCCAAGAAGACACTGGGAAAAAGATCTTTCAATTAATATATCGGAAAAGGAGTGGAAAGTAGCAATGCAGAGAATTCACTCTAGCTCCATATGTGCAAAGCATACAATCATACAACTCAAAATTATATATCGAGCACATCTGTCTCGACTAAAACTCTCCAAAATGTTTCCAGGGCATGATCCAACCTGCGAACGTTGCAACCAAGTCCCAGCCTCACTAGGTCACATGTTCTGGTCCTGCACCAAATTAACATTATTCTGGACAAACATTTTTAATTACCTTTCAGATAGCCTTGGACTCACAATCCCTCCAAACCCATTAACAGCTGTGTTTGGGGTTCTTCCAGATGGGTTTAAACTGGAGAAAGACAAACAAATTGTGATTGCATTCACTACACTTTTGGCACGCAGACTTATTCTCATAAACTGGAAGAACCCAAACTCTCCTCTTTTAAGTCAGTGGGAAACCGATGTGTTATATTATTTGAAGTTGGAAAAAATCAAATACTCAGTTAGAGGATCTGTACAGACTTTTTTCAAAACATGGCAGGATCTAATCAGTAATATTTTAAAATAAGTTCATAAGGCACAGAGAATTTATTAATTTAGGTATGTTTACAAGCCTTAAATTTAACTCCGCTTGGCTTGCTCTCTCTCTCAGGGGTGGGGATCGATCGGTTCTTAATCTTTCTCTTTGTAAAAACTTGATTGCTTTGTATGGATTGTAATAAAATTAATAAAATAATAATAAAAAAAAAAAGAAAAACGTACTATTTGTTGGTTTAAACAGTGGTATAAACAACAAAAGGAAGTTGATCGAGTGACATAGCGTGTTGGAGAAACTTGAAAGCTCAAGTTCACAAAGTTGCACAGTGCCCGAAATAAAAAACAAGCTGTCACATATCAAAGTTGCAGTGAAAAGGCGAGTCGTAGCCCACCGTCTGAGTGTCATATAAAAGCTTATTAGGATACAGAGAAAAAAAAGGCACACAGTGGGGAATAAAGCATGAAATGTCAACTTTAATCTCGAAATTTCCATTTTAATCATGTAGTTTATTTTGTCATTAAAGTAGAACATCATAAAGTTCATCTTAAAATCGTTTAATTTACTAGTTTTTCAAATTCCATCATAACTAAAGTAGCACATTGAATGCTTTGTTTTGTATTTGATCTTCTATGTATGTGAATGACTACTTGTTTCCGGGCTTTCTCTTCCTCCGACAGGACACAGAATCCATTACATTTATAATATTACAGCTCTCTGAATAATTAAAATACTGAGAAGTATACGTGATATCATTTTCATGATGATTGGAGTTAAAGCATGTTATTAAACACAGTAGCGCAGTGATTGTTCATGTCTCACGCAAGATGCTTGCTGCGCCATCCTCGACCTTCAATTAAATACTTTATTACAGCAGTACTGTCTTTTTCAAACGTACTAACCTCCAATTACTGTTCTTCCTTTTGTTTCTTCAAATACCCAATCGCCACACAATCAGCTCTGTAATAGATATTAAGCCATCTGTAATCTTAGAACACCGATTCTTCAAAACTTTTAAGGAACATTGAAATATCTTCATAATGTTTAATTATTCTATCCATCTATCCTTCCAGTGTCACACCAGCCACAGCAAGAATACAGTGCGAGACAGGAACAATCCGTTCCAGCTCCTGGCTAGTGCTGCGGCACCATGTAGTTAAAGTTAAAGTTTTATCTGTATAACATAATAAACATATTTTGCTGCATTTCATCTTAAAAATGATATTGTCATCATATGTAAATACATGCTTTATAAAGTGGCACAGGTTGTGCAGTATTATAACTGTATCACAAGTTTACAGTGAGGCGATTGTACTTATAAGTACAGACAGTTCTACAAGGAGCACTTGTAGACTGATGGAGTGCGTTTATAGTTCTTGGGATGAAACTGTTTCTGAACCGTGAGGTCAGCACAGGAAAGACTCTGAAGCGTTTGTCGGATGAGAGCAGTTCAAAAAGCGAATGGCTGAGGCAGCGTGTGCTTGATGCTGTATACCGATAATTCTCTTTCAAATCAGCTGCTGTACAGCTGTGATTCACACTCAGATACAGTGATATAAATACATCGAGTGGTGCAGTGAGAGTAAAATGGAAAAAGATGATCCGCTGTGGTAACCCCTAACGCGAGCAGCTGGAAGAAGAAGAAGAAGAAGAAGGTGCAATGAGAGTAACAACGCTAAAGCAGTTATGGTATTTAGAATAGTTTGACCATTCTGTGGACCATTATATTGTTACAGCTTAATTAAAATCAGATGCCTTAAACTAATAAGCAACATGCAGTTAATTTCAGTCTATTTATAACTGTGTCAGGGATGTGGATCTGAAAAAGAAAGATAAACCACACAGGAACAGTAGCACTGCTTTGACACTCGGTGCCACCAGTCTGCAAAACCGAGTGGAGAACTTGTGTATGACAGGGTATGAGCTACCATGGAAATGAGTGTGGCTTTACGCCAAGTTTAGGTTTTATACATCGTGATTTGAACGTGGAAACATTCTTATGCAACATTTCTGTGCGTACACACCGTTTATACATGAGGTCCCTGGTGACTGCATTCTTCTCTGTCCTAAAGTGCTGTTCCGCCTTTGAGACTGTGTATTATCTTCATTTATGAAAATATTATGACCCATTTGGGTCCATGCTGTGCTCCTGACATTTAAAGTTTGTTAGTGCCACTACTTAATTGACATATTTAATGCTTATGCAACAAAGCGTGCATATGTACTGAGCAGCGAGCACCAAGCAAGCATTTAATTTAATCCATTCGTTCAAACCAGTTCTTATTTTATCAAATATCAAAGATACAAGTGGTCAATTCACACCCTATAGATTTTAAACAGGAGGCTTAATGATGTCACACCTGAGATTCTCCCAGGTATTCTGGCAACATTTGACACTCCACTATAAGAAATATGGTTTTGTGATAAGAAGTTATCAAAATGAATCAAATATTGGATGATGCAAGAAACAAATGTAAAAATCATAACCCTTGTAGTCCAAAACCTCATATTTCATGTACAATATATACTCATACCTCAAGTAAGTCAACACAAATTATTATTTTTTTTAATTTATTTTATTGCAATCCATACAAAGCAATCAAGTTTTTACAAAAGTCAACACAAATTAAACAAAATATTTATAACAAAAAACAGACTAATAATAATATCAGACTCCCTAACAAGCACACTCACAATCAGTTTTCATCCTTGGTTTCTTAAGCTGTTTGACTTGTGTTATGGAAGCACCTTGATATTAATTCAGTTTTGCTACTTGTCCTTACTATGATCTGCCTAGTTATACATTTCATGTGCACATCTTACATATGTTTGTTTATTATTCAGTGTTTTTTTGCATTTTTATTGTTATTACTTTCATTGTAATTTTGTCTGCCTTTTTGCTTTATCATAGTGTGGTATATTCAGTGCTTGTTAGTACATCATTGGGATTGCCAACAAATACTGTACTGTATTGAAAGAAATTGAATTGAATTGAATCAATGGAAGCAAATTAGGAGACAAACATAGCCTGATTACTGGAACAGTGGCCTTAATGGTATGGCATTAAAACAAGTAAATACAGGGCAGAAAGAAAAGATGAGAGACAGAGGAAGTGAAATTGGTTATGAAGATTGGGAGACAAGAAAAGAAAATCCTGCTGGGAAAGTTAAAAGCAGTTTGTTTCTACTTGAAGAGTGTTGTATAAAGCAAATTAATAGTGATGACAGATTAAGTATAAATACAAGATGGTGAGATGCTTACCTACTCTTAGAATGATTTAGGGGTTTATGTTGACACAACATTCACAGCCTCCTGGCAATGTAGAGGAGCAATCAAAAAGGCTAATAAAATGAAATGGTTATTTAGACTTAAAAAAAAAAGAAAAAAAAACACTTATTAAATGATATACTCAGCTGTACAAAGTGAAATATAGCCCTTACTATTAAATTAAGAATTCAGGCCAATTATTAGACTGATTTTTTGCTTTACGCTCCCAAACAAAATCATTTTAATTTTGTTTTACTTTTTTAATGTTATACAGTCCTTATCATATTACCATCAGAGAAACCACTAATGGCTTAAATATAGCAGAATGGGGGCTGTCTGGGTTATTCTGAAAACCAAGCAGTGTTTTTTTTTTTATCTTCAGTAAAGCCTTCCTTACTGTTGGCTGGTGCTTCGTTTTGTGGATTTGGATGATTTGGTCGCTCACTCACTGTTCTGTTGGAGTGAGACCAAATCCTAAGACTTGGCTCTCTAGGTTTTCTGAGATGCAGAAATTTAGAATTTTACTGCAGACTGGGTACAGCCTTTGACCTAGACAATGGCCATTGGTGGCACTCTCAATTATATGATATTGTTTGAACTGTCAAAAACTTGTTATGGTAGAGATAACCGTAGATCATAAAGTACATCAAGACTTAAATGGATGTGAATGCATAGAAAGGCACAAAACCTTTTTTCAGAGCTCCTCCAATAATTATTGCATGAAGATGTTAATTAGACGTCAGTATGTGACACAACAAGCCTTGCTAACAAGGTAATTGACTGCGGAAACATTTAAAATGCCTAAAGGAAGCAAGAGTATTTATTATCCCCACACTTATCTACTTGGTAATGACTGCTGCCGAGTGCGTCGATGTTATGACATGATTAAGAAGACAATGGAACTATGACTACATACGATTAGGTTCATTTCATTTGGAATGCCTCTTACCAATTTAGGAAGTATTGTAACAACACTGAAATCTACTTTTTCTAGGAAAAAAGTTCTTAATTGTAAATGAATATATAAATTAATGTTTCCTCTCAAAATTTCTAAAAGCTATTGTGTTAAGAAGGGGACACTTTTACACTAACTATCCCACCCAGAATGATGAAGACCATGGAGCGGCTGCTGCTTCACCACCTCAGCCCACAGGTCCGCCACGCCACTCGATTCTCTGCAGGATGTCATCATCTACATGCTACACCAATCCCTCTCCCACTTGGACAGAGGCAGTGGTGCAGTAAGAATTATGTTTCTGGGCTTCTCTAGCGCCTTCAACACCATCCAACCTCTGCTTCTTAGGGACAAGCTGACAGAGATGGGAGTAGATGCCTGGTGGCATAGATCATGAACTATCTTACAGACAGACCTCAGTATGCGCGTCTCAGGAGCTGCAGGTCTGACATTGTGGTCAGCAGCACAGGAGCGCCGCAGGGAACTGTACTTTCTCTGGTCCTGTTCAGCCTATATACATCGGACTTCCAATACAACTCAAGGTCCTGCCACGTGCAAAAGTTCACTGACGACACTGCTATTGTGGGCTGCATCAGGAGTGGGTAGGAGGAGGAATATAGGAACCTAATCAATGACTTTGTTAAATGGTGCGACTCAAACCACCTATAACTGAACACCAGTAAAACCAAGGACCTGGTGGTGGATTTTAGGAGGCCCAGGCCCCTCATGGACCCCGTGATCATCAGAGGTGACTGTGTGCAGAGAGTGCAGACCTATAAATACCTGGGATTGCAGCTGGATAATAAATTGGACTGGACTGCCAATACTGATGCTCTGTGCAAGAGAGGACAGAGCCAACTATACTTCCTTAGAAGGCTGGCGTCCTTCAACATCTGCAATAAGATGCTGCAGATGTTCTATCAGGCGGTTGTGGTGAGCACCCTCTTCTACGCGGTGGTGTGCTGGAGAGGCAGCTTAAAAAAGAGGGATGCCTCACGTCTGGACAAACTGGTGAGGAAGGCAGGCTCTATTGTAGGCACAGAGCTGGACATCTTAACATCTGTGGCAGAGCAACGGGTGCTGAGCAGGCTTCTGTCAATCATGGAGAATCCACTGCATCCACTGAACAGTATCATCTCCAGACAGAGGAGCAGCAGCAATTACACCTTAAATGGCAATGTCAAAACATACATACAGACAAAAAGAGGTCCAAAATGTGCGTATGCAGCTTTCCATGCAAAAGACAGGATGTAACAAAAAAAAATACTCGACAGGAGAACTTAAGTATATTTGCAACAACTCTTACCCATGCGTATGGAACATTCCAGAGGAACTGGGAAATTACGACACCCTTGATAAAGTAGGGAATGCAGCTAAACCAGCTTAATGATGACTCATGGGGATAAAAATTTATATTGCTAAGCCATTATTATAATGTGCATTGACATGAAAAACATATTAAACCTTAAAAAGGGATAAATATGGTGTATAGACTCTATTTTAGTTCCCTTTTCAGAGGGCTAATGCTGTGTATATGCAATGAAGAACATTTATCGTTAGTATATATTAGATACCTGTTGTCACTAGCTGACAAGTCAGGAATATCTTGGCCAAGCTTCAGATCCATCATACCTACTGCGCTGGAAGACACTGACCAACTGATGAGGTCAGCTTCTGTATGTTATGGGTGTACTTAAATAAAACATAACATGTTTACACTAACATAAAAAGGAAATTTGTAGCAGTGTCCAGTTTTTCTAATGTAATCAGAGCAATTGATGACACTCATATTTAATAAGGGTGAAGCTGCTTTTGTTAACTGTAAGCAGTGACATTCCATTAACGATAAGTCATTTGTGATGCCAAGAGAAGATTAACAAATATGTTGGTCAGTAGCCTAGGTCACCCATTAATCATTTATTTTGAGGCAAAGCAGCAATGGAAGACATTGTTCTGATTGTACTGTACATGATGTTTGGATCCTCAATATTTCATATGGCCTGTACTATTCATTGTAACAGCAATCTTGTCATTATACATGTCAGGTGATAGTGGCTACATGCTCAAACTCTGGTGCCTTACACCTTTCCCCAACATCACAGTGTAGAGCAGAAAAAAAAATTGTACGTGTGGAGCACACCATAAGACTCCTCAAATGCAGGGTGGTTGTGTCTCGATGCATTAAGTGAGAGGCTGCTGTAGCAGCCAATGAAGGTCTTCAATGTCATGATTGTATAAGCACGAGATTGATTAGCTTGGTCCATATATGGATGTTTCAGAGTGGCAACCTGGTATGGTTTGAGGCCTATTCACATATGAGCATTTATAAGATGATTGTGATTTATAAAGAGTAAATTGCGTTGAAATGTGTAAATGCCAGGTTTTATAAATCAGATTTTTTTTGCTGTACCTATTTTCCTTTTTTTTTGCATATGCATAATTTCACACTTAAATCCATATAATGTTTTATAAATAAGACCCCAAGACTCCACAGCTCTGCCTCACCACAGGGAGACTGGCCCCAAGCTTGAAGTGTAGATTTCAAAGTTAGTTCTGTAAACAAATTTTTATGAGATGGAATGTTTAGTGTGGAAGAAGAATCAGCTTGAAGAATATCAGGATTTGACTTACCATCTCATTGTTGTATGTTGACTGACACTGTGGACTTGACTTGAAAAATACCTTTCATTCATTCATGACTCAGATGTGACATAATGGCGGGCAACCATATTGAATTATGACTGATTAAGCCTGTAGTTGCCAAGCAAATATAACATTTGTGCAGGTGAAAGCCATCAAAAACCTACCATATTTACTGGTTTTATAGATGTATAAATCCAGCTTCAAACTGATCTAGCTTCCATAAACTGATGTTTATAAAAGAGTTTTAACTTGGATCTAGACTGGCCAATGACAAATTTAGTTCTTGTAAA
Organism: Polypterus bichir lapradei; assembly: GCA_026402145.1. Taxonomy (NCBI): domain Eukaryota; kingdom Metazoa; phylum Chordata; class Cladistia; order Polypteriformes; family Polypteridae; genus Polypterus; species Polypterus bichir. The sequence goes on along the minus strand of JANRMT010028174.1, from coordinate 50,942,921 downwards.
GAAGCTTTAGGGAATGTTTTATATATCAGGGAGCAACTCTTCAAAACCCATCAGAGAGTTGTTTATATGTGAGTGATTCTTTACATCCATAGGGTGGACATAACTTTGAATACAATTCATATTTTCTGATAAACTGTTACTACTTCCCAATAATCAATGACATGTAGGGAACTCCTTGTTCTTCACAGCAGAGGGTCTGATCTTTGCTGTTATCCTTGTGAATGCGGCTTTGTTTCTTCTGATATCAAGCAGATAAAGTTGCCACAAGTATAGTACCCTTGAATCATGCTGGACAGTACAAAGGGAAAATATCAGATATTGCTAAGAATTCTACTTTTTTTAATAAAACAGAGAAATGAGTGTTTGAGTTAGCTCAGAAAGTTGATGGTAGAGAAGCGTCTCTATTGGAAAGAACAGCACAACGATGAATGGGTGGACTTGGCTTCTGACGATCTTGGCTATCTTGCATGTTAGTAAGTGGTGAGCAGTTCAGTCAGTGGTGATCACAGTCATGAACCAGGGAATCAATGCTTCAGGCCAGCTAAGGGCTGCTATGGACCTGGGGTCATGCCGCTTTAAATGTCTGAGTTGTCCGAACCAACATTCTTTTTTTAATTTTGAGATTCTCAAAGAGGGTAGAGGGTTCTTGTGCTTAGCTCAATATCATGTAACAACTGATATTTCAAAGCTTGCTGGTATGATTATGAGTACCACTTCAGAGATTATGTGGTGTTCATTGAAGGTCTTGCACTTAGTAATTGACGATGCACAGCCCTTTGACCTTTCATACAGCTTAAACAGATCAAGCTGCTTTAAAAGCAAAAGCTTTGGCAACTATATTTATTTCTCGTAAATCTTGTAATACTTATTTTTTTCTTGGCTGATTTTATTGCAGCAGTGGGTTTACATTATGCTGCTGTCTTAAGTGATATGCAAGTTTAAAATTATACTGCCATAAGAATAATTATTTCAGAAAACCAGATAACCAGAAATTTCTATTTATGTATAGCAATAAAACATGTGCAGTAAAAACCCAAATCTTCAATTAGAACAAGTGGCACAATCGTCTTTTACATTAGCTTAGCTGTAGTCATTTTCACACCAAAGGTATTTGATTTATTCATTTACAATATTTTTTAGATCTGGCAGTTAGAAGATTGGATTTGAATATTTGTATATGTGGCTATCTATTTTGATGATCTGCACCTGTGGCCATAAAACCTTCTTAATTATACCATAATAATAATCATACACATAAAGCTGTCACTAGTCACTTGGTTGTGAAAGTTTTTTTTCTCTCAAAAATATTCACAGAAGTTAAAATAAACATCTGTGAAACTTTTAATTTGTATTTTTTATGAAGAAACTCCCTAATACTAGTGTATTGTAAAGATAAACATTTGGGGCACCTAATAGCAAACCCCATTTAATGCATGGCTGGCCAGGCCAAAAGAAAAGAAAAGAAAATTCAAAGCAAAGATCACTGTTTAGGTCAAGAACTGTAAAAGTGCTTCTGGTGTTGAGCCATTGCCATTGTGGGATTTTATATACTGTTCATGGCAAAAGGAGCAGAAGGTGGAAATGATGCCATTCGTCCTCTAGCTGGATGTCTTGCTGTCTATGGGCAAAAATGGAGAAGATGTTATCGAAAGCACTGCCTCACTCTTCAGAGTTGCATTGCTCTTGGAATTAAAACCCTCAAGACTCCCCCTAAGCACACTTGTCTGACAGTGTATAGACTCACTGAGCAAATTATGAGGAATATCTGCACATTCATGCACTTATCTAATTAGCCAGTCAAGTGGCAGCAGCACAATACATAAAATCCTGCAGCTCCAGTGATTTCAACACTAAATGCCCAGATATCTATCTATATATGTATCTGTGAGAAACAGAGAGACATCAGACTGCACAGTTAGTATTTATTTTTTGTCACCTAACTAGCTTTAAATGAAAAAGCAGGTGGATTTCAGCTCTACTTCTTTTTGGTTTTTGCAATGACCATCCACTCTATATAGATTCTTTCATGTGCCTTGAAGAAATTAGCGAGTGGAAAGCCTTAAATGAAAACCCTGTGTGTCTCTGTATACCAATAAATCGAATCAGGACTCTCTGGTTTGTTTCTTAATAATCAGAAGATATGACCTTGAGAATTTAACATACTGTATTCATGTCAGATTAGTTTAATTGAAAATTTAAGATTTAGCTATATTCTCAAAAGAAAAAAATATAGACGATATAACTGTAACCATATGAAAAAGAAGACTTAAATAAATAAAATGGTACATTTTTGCTAGGAGCAACTCAGTGAGTCTAAAATTGACTACTCCATTCAACAGAAAGGAATTAAATTAGGATTTTTCAGAGGTTTTATGGTAGCCAACAGTGGTTGGCACTGCTGCCTCATAGTTCCAGTATTCTATGTGCATGGATTTTCCTCACAGGACTCCAATTTTTCTTCCTCGTCTCTTAAGAATAGCACATGAAGTTAACTGATGACTGTAAAGTGGCATGAGCGCCTGTGTGATTGAGTCCTGCTCTGGACTGGCATCTAGTCAAAGGCTATAGATAGATAGATAGATAGATAGATAGATAGATAGATAGATAGATAGATAGATAGATAGATAGATAGATAGAT
>JANRMT010028174.1:50898577-50940273 GCA_026402145.1 Polypterus bichir lapradei | reverse complement strand
GATAGATAGATAGATAGATAGATAGATAGATAGATAGATAGATAGATGAATTCCCCTGATATTTAATATTAGCTTAATTGGTTACAAAATTGGCTTCAAGTGGGCTCAGGAAAAGATCTCCAGCCTATCCAGACTTGGTTTCCCCATTGTACCTATTGCTTCATGCGTAGTTTCCAATTCCATATAAACCTTTATTGGATTAAGTAGGATAGTCATGTGTTAGCTAAAAAAAATCCATGAAAATGAATTCCCAAGAGGCATCACCTTAAGGGAGTTTATGGTATTGTGGGAGATGCTTGGAACAAACCAAATGAGGACCCTGTTGGATATCTAATTTGTTAGGCAGCCACAGGGCACGTAGGAACTGCTTCCACTTTAAAATTTATGGAAAGCAGTTAGGGGTGCAATACATCTGAAGGCCACTAGAGTGTACTGTGCTCTGATAACCTGTGAATTCTGTAAAACAGCCCATGAAATCGTCTCTACGTGGCCTTGAGATGGAGCATAATTGGCTGTTACCTGCCAGGTCTCGTTATGTTTAGAGTCAAGAGGTGGACTAGGGCAAAGGCTCACCGACAGGCAAGCACTGAAGACAGGGAACTGGTAGTAGTGGAGGTAAGGCACACTCTATGCTGAATTGCTTTTTATTACCAGTAAGTCCTTGATACCATTAAATAAACACTGAGTAAATCAACTACTGTAAGTAATTTGCTGTTCACTTCTGGGATTAAGTATGCTTCTGCTAACAATTGCTCCTGTGGTTTCCAATTCATGATTTAATAGCACACAATCAACCCATAATTAACACAGCCAAAGATCTAGTGTTGGCAAATAATTAGATCCCTTTTTCCTGATGAGTGGAAAGTATGATTCATATCGTACTGTAGCTCAATTCATATTTTGCCTATGTAAACTCCACACCAATGGTTTTATTTCTCTTTCCTTTTTGTTGCAGAACTGATTTTTTGGAACACGTCCATATTGTATAATTGGGACCAATTGGTTTTGCTATGCACATTGTTTTTTAATGTTGCAGTGTTTTATATTTTGGCATACACACCTTATTTAAATTCCCTTTTTTTTTTTCTTCATGTCTAACTTTTAGTTGATGCCAAGCTTGCTGATGCTGGTGACTCTTGGGTAGCCCGCCACTGAGATGCTTTTAAAAAATCAAAGAACCCCTCCAGGAATGTGCAATATAATATTTTACAGTTATGGTCTATATGAGCCGTAACTCTGGTTGTCAAGGTATTTGACAACCGATTCCAGAGAAATAATTTGCAGTCACCATAGTAAAGATGTTTATACAACAGATTGCTGGTAACCCAAATATAATGACTGATATTGTACTAATGCAAATTCTGTTAATCTCTGTGTAATACTGCAGTAAAATTTGTTTTGGTTACTTTCTTAATTTATAAAAAGTGGTAGGCCCCCCGGATTTTTTAACATTTTAATTTTTTCCAATGCTCAATCTTCAGATATTTCATGTCAAATGTTTGCCTATAACATCAGAGTCAAGAAAACATTCTGCAGAGTTTTATAAATGAATCGTAAATAGACAAAACTATATATACTGCATATTATAAACTTAGTTTTATACATACCAAGTTTACTAATTCAGATCAAATCTTGGCACAAGGTGGACCCAACATATTTCAGAGAGAACCCCAGAACACGTCCTTATCATACTCAGGACAATTTAGAGTGATGAGTTAGTTACCTTGGCCCTTGAAATGCACTGGTCTGCAAAAAAATGTAGGTGTTCTGTACGGGTCTGAGGGTGCTGAGTCTAAATGTGGCAACTGGATTGCTCTTTTAGGTTCAGTTTTTGAAAGAAGAAGATTTAAAAATGAAAAAAACATTTTTTTAAATCCAGGAGTCCAAACTTTGCCAAATTTGCTGCTGAAATAAAGATGGTGTTTTTTTGTTTTGTTTTGTTTTTTGTTTTTGCTACCAAGGTAAATTCCCAACAAATGTAACAAAAAGCGTATGGCTTGTTCACACAAGCAGGTGACATGTTCCACTTCTAAAAAGGGCATAACTTTAAAAATAAAATGACATTCCCTGTCAGACAGATGAGGTGATACTGAACCTTGGGAGTGAAAGGCAGGGTTTAGTTTACTACTTATAGAGTGTTGTACTTGTAAAGTGGCTTAGAATATTGTTTCACTACGTAAAGTTAATATATAAAATATTAGTTTATTATATTATTATTATATTAGCTGTGTAACCCCGTGCTGTAAAAAGCCCGGGGTCTTAGAAACTATTGAAATCGTCAAAAAATAAACTGAAATGTAGAGATGTGAGGTAATTGAAAGGAACTACCTAGGAGGTTTCGTTTTGCCGATGTGCTTGTATCGCTTGTGCATTAGTGGCTAAGCGACTTTGCCTGTCTTTCTTCAGAGGTTTCATTTTGCTGACGTGCTCGTCTCACTTGTGTATTAGTGGTGGGAGGAAAAGTAAAAGGAATACCATTTTGCTGATGTTAGCAGCTAAGCGACATTGTCTTTCTTCTGAGGTTTCGTTTCTGCTGACGTGCTGGTCTCGCTTGTGTTATTAGCGGCTAAGTGAGTTTTCTGTTTCCTCGAAGGCGGAGCCCTTACCCCGACTCCACCTCTCACTTTGGGGCCGGACAAACACACACACTTCCACGTGTGGACGTTAGATATGTAAGAAAATGCAAGTTGAAGTTCAATTTCAGTTCACTTCAGTTTATTTTTGTCCAGACTCAGAGTTCTGTAACATCTTCATAAGTAAATGCAATTACAATTGCATGTATGAGTAACTTGAAATAAGAACATGTAGATACAAAAGGAGTTTAGCCTAAAAGGTTCATTTAGACAAATTGATCCAAATCAAAAATAGCTAGAACATCCAGTTCAGCAAAATGTTGTTGACATTTTGTTCCAGTCCATCAGCCACCTCTGTTTCCAGTTATCCATCTTAAATTCCCATTAAACTGTATACCACTCATAATAGAATGTGCAAAAATGTAACAAGATAATGTTTCCTGGCAGAAAAGTGACAACGTTCATCTTTACGTTCCTAAATATAATTAATCATTAATCATTTGCACACAGTTTTATATTCACCTCCTCTGTTTGATTTTTATCCTACTATGTTGTGAGCCATTTGACGTAGTCGTGCCTCAGGCATAGACTTGTGCCTTTTTGGTTTCTTTGAATTGACGTATTTTGAGGTACTTACACTTTTTTTTATTATTTTCCAGTGCCTGAAGCCATGCAGAGAAGCCTGGGATCTGAAGGAGAATCAGTGCCAGAATTTATGTGAAGTATGTATGTCAGCCTTCAGGCTCTTTCTGATACACTTCATAGTTATGCAATGTTCAAATGAAATAAAAGCCAGTTCTGCAGTAGGATTTGGCTGAACAATGTTTATGACACATTACAGGATGTACAATATCAACGGTTTGGGGAATATAAAATTATTGGGTGGTGTTTCGACACAGTCCACTTATTAAGCGTAGTGACATAAAAATTTTCAGGTAGATCCTGTCTTAAAATGAATGCCCTGCATATGCAGAACCTGGCAGGTGTTTTCTTTTTAAATGAAATAATGCTATGGATGTATAAACCATGACTTTCTCTCTATGTTAGCCTTACTCGCATTACAGTGTCATACAGCCTGAAGAGGTGTCTAGAGCCAGGCATGGAGTGATACACCACTGATCCATCTCTCTTTACCAAACAAAAGGAGTGGGAGATATGGAGGCAGTGGTGACCTTAGTCCCCTTAAGGTTCTTCTGCAGCTCCAGATGTCAGGTCCTAACACTTGATAATGAAGCTTTATCCGGTTCGGTCTACCTGTTGTAGGCTATTGTCTCAAAAACCTGTATTTGAAATCCCTTAATCCTGAAGCCCCTAAATTTACAACCCAAACCTGATCCTTTGTGACCAGAAAAATGTAAGAAGCTAGACCAAATTAATACAAATTGATTTAAACAGAAAATAAAATCCAAAGATAAAAGATTGAATGCAAACATCTAATATAATACATTCAATTGTTGCATGATTTTACTATTAGCTTCTGTAATACAGTTAAAATATAAGTAACAAAGAAAATAATAAAAAAAATAAACTTCAGCAGCGATGACACAGATTCAGATCTTTCATGATCTTTTTTTCTTTGAAATCTCATTGGGTTTCGATTTAGTAATTTTGTCAACAAGTGAACAGAAACTCCTGCTTTCTAATTCACTTTGTGTCACACAGAACTTTCCCTTCTGAGGTACAATACTTCTTTTGAAATAATCAGGTTTTTATGTCTAATAAAAGATGTAAGATGTACATATGTTTGCATAAGTAATATTTTCTTATTTTTGATTCTGTTTTCATTTACAGAGGATTCAGAAAGTATTCAGACTCCTTTACTTTCTGCACATTTTTTTGTGTTCCAGATTTGATTTTAAATGGATAAATTTGCTATTTTTGCCCATCAATCTACACTCAATGCCTATATTGACAAAATGAAAACATGTTATCAGAAAGGTTTGCAAATTCATTCAAAACTCAAAAACTGAAATCCCTCATTTATATAAGTCTTCAGACCCTTTGCTGTTGCGCTACAAGTTGCAGTTGTACATCGTGTTTGCTTTAATTTTCCTTGAGATGTGTCTAGAATTAGATTTTTGTCCTGAACTGATTGGACATTGTGTAGAAAGGCACACACCTGTGTATATGCTGTAAGGTCCCACAATTCACTCATTTTATCAGAACAAAAACGAAGCCATAAAGCCCAAGGAACTCTCTGTAGATCTCCATGATCATATTGTGGTGAGGCTTAGATCAGGAAAATGGTATAACACCATTTCTAAAGCTTTGAGTGTTCCTAGATGGCTAGATGGAAGCCACAAACCCACTTCCACCACACTGCTTTACGTGACTGAAGCCACCATTAATATCATGGCAGTTTGGTTCTACAGTGCCATATGCATCAGTTCCCAGTTTCACTATCAGCATCAACGTCTGATGACCATTTCACATTGTCTTCTCTATCGTTCAATTGAACTAATGGATCTGAGTCAGTTTCATTTAAAAGCTACTTGTTTACACACCATTGTGTTTTGCTTGACAGCTCAGCCCCACTAATAAGTATTGACGAGTTACCTCAAAGTGTCAAAATGCATGCAAATATTCATGATTTTTTGCAGCACTACATTATTTTATGTACAAGATGGAAGCAGAATACTGTCCCAATAGTTATTTGGGCTTAAAAGTGTAAAAATTGACTATTATTGTCACCCTGAATCTGACTCTGTGGGAACAAACGTAATTACATAGAATTCTGAGCCCAAGTTAATACTCGGGGTTAATGCAAATAAAGCTCTGTGGGTTTATGGTTGTAATATTATTAGCAACATTTTCATAATATCAGAGAAGATAGGGCAAAATAATACAAGGCTATTTGGCAATGAAGGGCAAAAAAGCGAAACCTTCATTTTGCAGTCTTACTACAGAAAATGAATCACTGGGGTACTTTAGAATCCTTTGGGCTAAGTAAAATCGATATCTGTTTGACCTAGTTTATACTGTCTATCCTATCCAGGACCTTCTACGATATAGTTTGAATAGATGCTAGGAATAATGTAGCATCTGTCACCATTGATGCCTAAGTTTGTCAATAACTGTGGTCAGGAGGATTGTTTTAATGATTCATGAACAGTAATTCAGACACAAAAATTTTTATTTTGCAATATACTGAGGAAGTATCAATAATCTGTAGAAAAACAAAAAAAACTCCAGAGTTTAATAGAGGATTTGGTTTTAATAAAGAAAGGATGACTAACGGAAGTCATTTTAAAGGAAGAAGTAATAAATTGAACTCTACTGCACCACTGGCCTGGACTAATGGCATGACTCTATTCCTGTCTCACCCCTTCTCACCTTACAGTCTTTTTCTGTCTACTCAATACATTTGGCCTCTTTTCTTTCTCTGTCAGTTAAGCCTTTGCCCTAGCTGTTAACTTATAGTGACTCTGGCATGGAGACACTTTGAAAACAAAAACTGAGTTTCCTTCAGGATAATCCCTGGGATTACTTAAGGGTTCAGGGATGACCTGATAACATCCCAGGGACCACTAATTCCAAAAAACAAACTCTCTTATTGCAGGACAACATCCTTTGGGCCACCTACACTCTTCATTGGACCACAGGGTCACACCTCTCCTGCTACAGGGCTCACTGCGCCCATGTCAGATCATGTCTTCTCAAGAGTTTTTTGTACCCACTGCTGCTCCTCTTGAGCTCTTCTCTTGTCCTATGTTATGCCAGTGCTCCGTATGTCCCTTTGTCAGCTGTACAAACTATAACGATAGCAGGTGAAGTGTCTTGATGGTTATTATGTCTCCACTCATCCCAGGATGCCAATAAACCTTAAAGGCTCTTGTTTGACTGTCATAATGATGTTTTATTTTTAGATGTTACCTCCTAATTGTAAGCACTCTTTATCTGCAACATTATCTTTTCTTAATGGGGATTTTCACAATTGAACCGACTGATAATATATATTCCAATTAACTCTCTTTCTGCTGCTTACATCTGTGTTTTGGTGTAATGAATTACAGCACGCTAAAAACAAGCTACTCACTTGTATCTTTCCTCTATTTTCCACCCAGCCTCTCTTTCCTAAGAAACATTATGAGTGTTTAACAAGCTGTGAGTTCCTGAAATCCATCCAGTCAGTGAAGCAAGGGGACTGCCCAGCACCTGAGAAGGCCAGTGGCTTTGCTGCAGCTTGTGTGGAGAGTTGTGAAGATGACAGCGAGTGCTCAGGGGTGAAGAAGTGCTGTTCCAATGGGTGTGGGCACACATGCCAGCTTCCGAAGAACCTGTACAAAGGTAAGCACAATTTAAAAATTCATCAGTGAAACATTTCATGAGGAGGCGCTGCTCATCGAGCAACACTGAGTCATGCTAATGGCTCCATGGCTTTTAAGGGAAGCAACAAAAAACAGTTATAGGACAGGCAGAAGTCGAATACCAAAAAAGATTAGAAAAAAACACCTAAACTGCAAACATAATCCAAAATTAAAGCAAAAAATAATCCTGACTTCCAATGTAAAAATTGTTTGAGAGAAAAAAAAAAGCTTTTGTCTGTGATCTAAAATATAAGTACTAATTTGCTACCATCTTAAATAAGGGTAATATGATTACATCAAGCATTGCAACAACATGGATATGATGTGACTGTTGTCATTACAAAGAACATACCTGTAGCTACACAAACATATTAAGAAAATGGCAACAACTTTGCATGCAGCCTAGGATATGAAGGTGTCCCCTTAGCGAAGCTAGGGCTAGCATCATTGGATTAGGCAGATGATATTGTCCTCTTTTCCTCATCTGACTGTGACCTTTGGCACACACTTGAGCAAGGGATGTGGCAGGGATCAGAATCACCACCTCTAAGTCTGAGTTCATGGTTCTCTCTGTAGGTGATGGGAGAACAATTGCTCTTAGTGTAGGAGTTCAAATATCTCAGGATTTGGTCACAAGTAAGAAAATAAGGTAACATGAGATCCACAAGCAGATTTGAATGGCAGTGGTTCTTTAGGCATTGTGCCAATCTGTGGTGGTGAAGCAGAAGCTAAGTCTAAAGACAAAACTCTCAGTTTGCCAGTTGATCTACAGTACATCCCTATCCTCAGCTATGGTCATGAGCTGTGAGTAAATGACCAAAAAAATGAAATCACAAGTACAAGCAACAGAAGGGACATCTCTTTAAAGAGTAACTGGGCTTACTCTCCATGATAGGGAGTGAAGCTCAGCAATTTCGGAGAGCCTCACAGTAGAATTGCTACTCTCTGGATCTACAGGAATCAAATGAGTTAAGAATGCCCATTATTTAGCTCCCCATGAGCTACTCCAGGCATGTCCTACTGGGCAGAGACACTTGAACAGATCCAGGATATGATGGTGAGATTATATGTCTTGGCTGGCTTGGGAATGCTTGGAAATTCCCCTGGAGGAGCTGGAATCTGTAGATTGGAACAGTAAAGTCTGGGCTGACCTGTTTAGACTGCTGCTGTTGCAGTCCTCACTAGGCAAAGCGGACAAGAACATGAGATGAGGTGAAGTTTCCAAATGTGTTCCCGTATTCTTATGGAAGAATTTCTTGTACTAATTTTCTTTACATTATTAAGCACTAAGTCATGGTCATCTTAATCTCTATTTACTTAAACTGAATATTCTCAAATTCTTAAATCTCTCCTCATTCTATGCAAGAATCAGCCTAGTCACTCTCCTCTGGATTTTTTTCTCTAGCGCTTAAACGTCTTTTTTGTACTATGGAGACTGAAATTGTAAAGAGTACTCCAGATGAAGCCTCACCAGTGTGTTTTATTACTTAAGCATAACCTCCCTTGACTTGTACTCTACTCAGTTTGATATATAACCGAACGTCCTATTAGCCTTCTGTACATTGTCTCAATGTAGATTAGTGACTGTGACACCAAGGTTTTTCTCTTAAGGTACGTTTAAGCATCAAACCTCCCATTGTGCATTCAAAATCTAACATCTTTACTTCATACATGTATTACCTTACATTTAATTACAGAAAATTTTGTCAGCTGCATGCTTGTCCAAGCCTGTATTCTGTCCAGGTCCTTGTATAATGATTCGGGTGATTCTACATTATCTTACTTCTGGTTTATATCATCTTTAAACTTGACTAGCTTGTTGTTTATCCTATTTGGAGTTGAAGACTAATGTGCACCTCAGGATAAGATGGAAAACTGGAGCACCCAGAGAAACACTTACATAGAGGACTTAAACAAGAGAGAGATTCAACCCAGTGAGGCCCCAGTGCTTGCCACTAGATCATCATGCTACTCTCAAATATAATATATGATCAAAAATTAAATGGAATCCTTGGTCTAGAGACTGAGGACATTGAAACGGAATAGCTCCATGCATGAATTCAAAGCGACCTTGGTAAAAATAGGCCCTTGACTTTAAAAACAAATAGTTCCTGTAGTCATGCCCGCAATAAGAAATGATTCACCATAAAATGTAATATTCAGGTGCTCTGTTTCAGAAACCAAAATGTTTAAATGAACAGCATAACAACTATCTCTGCAACAAATTTCCAGTGCCAATTGGCTTTTTCATAGGCAGCTTTAAGCTTGAAATGTTTTAGGGACTTCACATCCTTGAACTGGAGTTTAGAATCTGGGATTCTAAACAAGTTACAAGCAAAAGATGACCTGTATTCAGCTTACTTAGAAAAAAAACTATCTTACTGAAATAGCATATCCATCCATCCATCTATCCATTAGCCAACCCGCTATATCCTAACTACAGGGACACAGGGGTCTGCTGGAGCCAATCCCAGCCAACACAGGGCGCAAGGCAGGAACAAATCCCGGGCAGGGCACCAGCCCACCGCAGGGCACACACACACCCACACACTAGGGACAATTTAGGCTCGCCAATGCACCTAACCTGCATGTCTTTGAACTGTGTAAGGAAACCGGAGCACCCGAAGGAAACTCACACAGACACAGGGAGAACATGAAAACTCCACGAAGCGAACCCACGTCTCCTAACTGTGAGGCAGCAGTGCTACCACTGCACCACCCTTATCCAAAACATTTTACTTTTTTTTAATAATAAATTCTTAAGGCTCTTAAAAAATCAGCTTATATCTTGCCTTTGTCCTTGTGAATTTCATTATGTTGTCATTGAAGTGTAGCTTCCTGACAAGTTCCAATTCAACAGACAAAGTCCACTAAGGCGTTTCTGACATATAGCAGCTCCAAGTTCATTTTTTATTTTTGACATCAGGGAAATGAGAATTCCCTGTTACAGTTCATCATGAATAGAATCAAAAATATTCTCAGAGCAACAAATACATTTGGAAAGTTGACTGTTTTACATTTACAAACATAACATGAAGCAGTTTTAATTGTGATTTATTCTTCACGGCGTTTCTGGATTAACTCACAATCTAGAAGGCCGAAAAAGACATTCTTTTAGAGTCCCTAGATTGCTATTAATTTTTTGAGTGACGGGAGTTAAGCAGCCTGTCCGCTAGGTAAACTCATAATTGCAGATTTTAAAGCAAGATCAAAGCCAAAAATCTCTATGTAAACCAAGACGTTTTACCAGAAACAGCACCGAGCTCAAGGTTAGGAATGCAACAAGGTCAAAACCAAACAGTAAAAGGTTTAAACTAAAGGATTTGTAAAGTTCAGCCTGGCATTCCTTGTTCTTTCCATCCTTCCAGTTGATACATTTTGTCTATTTTAATACTCCTTTCCTAAACATAAGCATTTTCTAGTTGTTTCCATGAAGCTGTTGTGCTTTTATTGTTCCTTCAGATTTGTCAGAATATAAACAAAGATCTCACTTTACCTGTGCTTCAGTCAGGGTGGGATAGATGATTTATGATGACAATGTTTCATGACTTTTTAAACTTTTGCTTTGTAAATTCACCATTATGATTAAAATGAACGTGCTGATCTCTGCAAAAGCTGGTATTTGCTTTCATCAAACTGAAGTCTCTGCACCTCATTTTGTTTAATCCATCCATTTTCCAACCCGTTGAATCCAAACACAGGGTCACGGGGGTCTGCTGGAGCCAATCCCAGCCAACACAGGGCACAAGGCAGGAATCCAATCCTGGGCAGGGTGCCAACCCATCATTTTGTTTAACCACGAGTGATTTCAGATAAGGGCATTGGTGAAAAAGAAGGACACATCATGATATGAAAGCAGTGAAGGAAGATGTTTCTTTGGATTCTCAGGCATCCTGCTTAGATAAGATAAGTTTTATTCCAACCTCTCAGTTGCTACTTTCTGTTATTGTTGACTAGGATGTTGGATGAGCTCAATATGTTGCAGTTGTCATCCTGTGAATCTCATAAGGTGCACCTCATACATGGCTCTGCCTGGTGTTGTTGAATGTCACGACACTTTAGTAGCTGCTTAATTTTCACCACATAAGATGGCTGGGCACTTCTGGCCACTCTTATTAGAGTTCAAGGATCTGAGCTGTTGCATGTGAGCCTGTGCTCTGCTCCTGGATCCTACCTGACAGTAAAGTAAAATTCAATGATGATCCCTTCTAAATTATTGTATCGAGTCATCTTTTTGTATTTGTATTTGAAATTTATTCTCAGGGAGATTGCTTAACAAGTCAACAGTGGCCATTTTACAGATATTGTACCAGCCAATGTTGCTGCAGTGGCATTTAAGCCCACAAATACGGCCACTAGCTTGTGATTTATGAATCAGTCTGCATTCCCGTGATAATAAGCTCTGTGCAGTGAGAAAACCAATGAGCACAAATTGTTGAAACGAGGATCTTGCATGGAGTTCCCTGGGCTCTGTGTCCATTCATTTTTACTTTGTAATCAAATTTTTTGCTTTGTGCCATCCCACCCCACCATAACTTATCATCTTTGGGCGAGGAGCGTAAGCTTTAGTTTCATCAAAAATTTTGATCTCCTGTTTTCAATGGATCACAATGTTAGTGTCTCCTGCTACTGAAAACATTAATATCTTGATGTTGGATGCATCTCTGCATGTATGTGTGTGTTTCTGTGTATCACAGTTTCTTGAGGACAGGCTAGAGCTAAAACGTGTGGATGGAAAAATACCAAACTCGAAAGTTAAGCCTGTTATGAGATGATGTGCTGATTAGTTTTTGAGGCAAGAGAACGAGGCACTCTAGAGGAACCCTTTGCAATTAATTATGAATTCTTCTCGTCAATTGCTATAGTAATGACCTATTTTATGATTCGAAATATCAGCATCAGAGTGGTAAATAATTACTGAAATGTTATAGAATTGTTTGGATAACAAAGCGTACTGACGCTCACGTCTGAATTTTTAATTTTATGTTCAGTAATCACAGAACACGCATTCAGGAATTATTAATGGAGGAACAAATTATCAACAACAACCCTGAGCTCTGTGTCCACTCAGTTTAATTTTGGGATCATTTTTTTTAAGGTGAGTCATCCCAAAAATTTCATCTAGGAATTGTTGAAGGAGAAACAAATTATCAGCAACACATACACTAAAGGCACATGAGTCTTGAAATTGCCCTGTAGGAAGGGTTCCAGTTTGAATTAAGAACTATTGAAGCCCACGTAGACTGTCGAGAGAGGCCAGACAGACACAGAAGAGAAAAGGGGAAATTAAGGATTAAGATTAGTGGCATGACACGGATCCCTTGCCAGACAGCTCCAAACTAAGTGGAAAGCAGGTTGCCACTTCCCTATAATGGAGCCAAACGATTCATTGATTCGCACCACCAAAAGTTCAAGCAGAGTTAGTTTAAAGAAATTGGATTTCCAGAAGTTTCCAGAAGAGTGAGTTAGGAGATGTCCAGCAAGAGGCTAAAATGAGTTTAGCAAAGATGGTACCCAAATGGAATAATCTTTGCTGGATAGAAGTTACTGTAAGAAAAGAGAGGTCTAGGAGAAGAATATATATGAAGCAAAAGAGGAATGTTAATGGAGTAAATATTTGATAGACAGTTGGAAACATTCATCCAAAAGAATAAACTGGAGAGCAGGTCCAAAACATATGGAGAAAAGTGGCAGGGACACTTAAAGGACATGAATGGCAAATGGGGTCGGCAGCCAAATGCATATCATAAAGTTTCCAAGTGAGGTACCAACAATATACACATTTAAATTGTGTATGCTGATAGTTGGGGTTTTTGGAGGATGTCGAAATATTGTTAAGGATAGAAAGAAGAAAGGAGGTCACATTACCAAACTGAAAGTAAACACAGAGGTGTGGCAGATGCCTTGCATATAAGGATGATACTGGCTTAAAGTTTGGAGATAGAAAACGAAAAAGTTTATAAAGGGGATGGAAGGCCAGTGTAGACGATGCTGGAACCACATTTGCCTTAGAGATTCTGTGTGTCCATTCATAATTCGAGGATGTCAAAGTAAAAATGCTGCTTCTCTGAATCAAGTTAAGCCAATTGGGGTTGCTTGGGCATGTATTTTGGATGCCCCCCATCACCATCCATGGAGAGTATAACTGGCATTCCTATTTGGGGGTGATCCAAGATAAACTGGAAAGATTATATCTCTTGCCTGGCCTGGGAATGTCTGGAAATTTCAGAAGAAGCTGGAAAATATTGTTGACAGGAGGGTAGCCTGGTCAGTTCAGGTTGGAATATTGCCATGGTGAATTTGACCAGTATAAGCGAACTGATTAAATTCAATCAAGTAATCCATTCCTAGTCCTGAGGTCTTCAAAAAAAAGTTTGCTGATAAATTAATACCTAATTGTCACCTTTGTTGCTGCATGTGATCTATCAAAATAAAACTTTAGGACACCCAACAAAATTATTTTTAAAGCTAAATCAAGTGTCCTTATCCATACACAGTATTGCAGCATACAATGGCATGACATAGTGTTCCCTAGGACCACGATGTAACATATACTGTACATAAACATAGGACAAGTAAAGGACTATACTACACTAGCTGTGTAAGCCCATGCTGTAAAAGCCTGAGGTCCTAGAAACTATTGAAATCACCAGAAAAAAATTGAAATGCAGAGGCGGCAGTTTCGTTTTGCGGACGTGCTCACCCCCGTTGTCTATCAGCAGCTAAGTGAATTTCACTTTGGTAACGGAGTCGCTTTCTTTCAGCGTCATGCTGTAGCCTTGTACTTCATTCTTCTTCTGACTCGTTAACTTGGGGCCACCTTGCCGCCTAGCCTTGACAGACAGACACACACACTTCCACACGTAGATGTTTATATACTATACTATGCTATACTATACTATAAATAAATAAACACATTCATAAATAATAGGTTAATCTGGACAGAAACTGTTTATTTACTTGTGAAAGCAATATCAAACATTAAGATTCACACAAATGAACATTGACACAATAAAAAACAACAAGAACTTCTGTTTTACAAAAAGCCTGTTGATATCTTCTGAGATGGCCAGATCAACATGGGTGTGCTTCCCAAACCTCTCCTCATGGCAACCCAGCCATTACATATTTAGCTTTATTATTTTCTGCCGGTACTATTTCTAATACACCTGACTCAAATTACCGAGGTAGTAATTAACCAACCCAGGTGAGCTTGTGGTGCAATTTAATAAATAAATGGGGGTATTGGGTGGGGGCGCTTCAAGGAGAGGTTTGAAAATGACTAAGTTAACACACTTTGACAAACATAGAGTCATAGGTTGTGTCAACAAGGCGCTCTAGTCAGAAAGCAGTAACACGTCAGACTGGAGATTATTAAGCTTTCATGACAACTTTTTGAGAAACTCTAGTAAGCTGAAGAGTAAAAATGCAGTGGAAGACCCAAAAGGCTGTTTGCATCTGGTGAATGGTACATCAAGGTCCACATCTGGCAGATTCATCTGGCACCTATGTGCATGCTTTTAATTTGTGTAGAAGTCTTTAAAAAATGATCATGTAGGGTCAAGCAGCTAAGAAAGCATTCTTGTGGAAACAGAAAAGGTTGCAGGTTACGGAAGATCTTGGTGAGGACTGCTGTGCAAGAACAAAGTTAAGTCTGTACTGTTCTTTTATATTCCTGAGATGGGATTTACCGTCTAGCTCTGTGAAGTGGATTACTTTTCTTCTGTTTTGTGTGTTGTATTTACCCCATTTTTTGACACCCATTGCATGCCCAACCAACACTTAAGTGCAGTCTCTCTCTTAATTGCAATTAACAAAATTTCATCCATTTTTTCCCTTTAGGTTTTTTCTTGTCTTCTTATAAAGTCAAGGCTGGGGGGCACTGTCAAAAAACAGAGCCTGTTAAAGTCCAATGAGGAATTCCTTGTGTGATTTTGAGCTGCACAAGAAATCAATTGTTGTTGTTGTAAAAAGATAAGTTCTATGGAGTGCTAAATCAAAATATGAAACTTTTGGTTCTGTAAGACACCAGTATGTCAGAAGAAGAGTTAGTAAGAAGTACACAGGTGGCTGTCTGTGGCTTTCTGTGAAGCACAGTCACTGCTCTGTCATAGGCTGGGAGTGCATTTTAGTCTACATGGTAGGCAATCAGCTCTAAATCAATGAAATGGTGACTGCTGAGAAATATAAACTGATTTTTATTCATCTTGTCATACCTTTTGGAAATGAAGGTGTTAGAAAACGTTTCCTTGTTCAACGGAATTATGATTCTGAACACACTGCAAACACAATTAAGCAGAAATCCAGAGCTTGAACACAAACAGCATTAGATTGACCACCTGATCTTAACGCAGCTAAACCTGTGTGGGATCATATCGACAGGAACAAGAACATTAAACAGCCAAAGCCAAAAAGGAGACATTTAAAGTCCCGAAAGAAGCTTGAAAGAATTTATTAAAGTACTACTACTAGAACAAAAAAAATACACTGGTGTACCAAAGAGAATTCTTAACTTTTAAATTTTTGCCACCGACATAAAACAGAGACAGAATTCTGTCATATTACTTGTTGTTATACCAATAGTTATTTTTGTTTAATTGCTAATGTTATATTTTTTTTTTCACAAGGAAATACTACCCAGATAACAAGTTTTAAAAATAAGTTTCTTGAGAAGCCTATGACTTGCACCTTATTGTATATCGATAAGGCTGCATGTTCTCCATGATTTCCACAGGTGACTGTTTTCCTCTCAAAGAAATGTAGGTTAGGTGGATTGGCAATGCTAAATTGCCCCCTGATGTGTGTGTGTGTGTTCACTCTGAGATGTTCACTCTGTGCTGAGATTATTCCTGCCTCATGCCTGATACAACCCTGCTCTGGGATAAGTGAGTTTAGAAATGAATGGAAGTATACTGATACTCAACATGACATTCTGTCAAAGTACTAGAATTGTTTAAGGTTGCAGATCTACCTGAATAACCTTTCTGTACTATACACATTTATTTATTTTTATTTATTTATTTACTTATTGATTGATTAGCTGCATTATCTGTTCGTTGAGTCAGTATACTTGTTTTTTTATGTTTTTGCTGCTGTATACATGTGAATTTCCCTTTGGGATAATCTAATCTAATCTAACCTAATCTAACCCCAAAAGGATACGTGTTTTTGGATCTTTATATCTGTATGTCTGTCTGGTTTTTGTGTCGTTTTAACAGATGGCACATCACAAACATTTGTAGTAATGCATTTTATTACTACAAATGTTTGTGAAGCACCATATGTTAGAATGACAAATGTGATGCATTCTGTTACTACATGCATTACAAAATACATTCCAATAGCTGGTGCACTTCAAACGTTAACACTGTGGCCTACGTTAATCACTTAGATTTCAACCCATCCTAGTTGGGTAGAACATCAGTATAATATGGTAACACTGGCCTACCTTTTATTATTTGTGATTTATTATTAACCATCTAACTGAATCAGTGTACCAGTTAGTGTTGGAAGAAAAAAGGACACTGACACCACATATGATTCATTTACATTCATTCACTCATGAAATGAGCCATTAATAAATAAAGAAAGGAAGTGTTTCCCTTTAAACATCATACTACTTTAAATTACCTATCACTAGAAATTTACTTTCCTGAAGTCTAAAACAACAGTAATTACAATTTGGAACCTTCTCTGAAATTATAATGATGGTGTATTATTATTCAGGACAATTTCACAAGTATTATATTTAATTACAAACATACTTTAGTGTAATTCTTATGCAGACTTTTCTTTAAATGTTCTCCAACATTAATTCAGCCAATTGAAAATCAGTGAAATATGAAGTCATTTCCTATTCATTGTTACATTAGACATAAGCAATTGTGGTTAGTTAGAAATGCATTCACTATACTTATGACTTCTAGAATACTTATCATCCTGTTCACCAGGAAGCCGAAGCTGGGATATTAACACTAATACAACTGACCTGAGTGAATGCATTCCTCACCGATCATTTTAATGAGGTTTTGTTTGTGTTGAAAGTTTATGCAGTTTTTTTTTTGTATCTGTGGTTTGTGATTTTTAATGTTCTATCCTACTCTCTTTCCTTTTTATGAAGTAAATCATCCGCTTTATTTGATTTTCCCATCTCTTATTGAAGTATCATTTTCATGCTGTCTTTAAATAGTTGGCTCGGTTTATTTTTCTATTCTTTATTGTATTTAAAGGCAGTACATAATCACTTTTGTGGTTGTTGTTAGCACATTAATGCAGGGGTTCTTAAACTCGGTCCTGGGGGACCACTGAAGCTGCAGGTTTTTGTTCCAACCAGATTCCTAATCAGTGACAATACCTGATAGCACTGATCTCTTTTAATTAGCTGGTTTTATTTATATTTTATTCTACATTCAGAAAAGCACAGCAGCATGATTTTTACATTTAGAAGAAAATATTTCTGTTTTTGCTATGAATTTAAATGCTTAATTCTCTTTTTATTATATCTCACCCTTTCTCTGTGCAGTTTGCTCCCTTCATTGAATCTTAATAATGACAATTAAAAACAAGCAGAGCAGAAACCCAAGCAAACAACACTTGATCGTGAAAGGCTGCAACTAATTTTGTGTCAGCCCAACAAAGTAGTAAATAACGGATTAATTAAACAATAAGAACACCTAGAATGACAATCAAGATGAAAAAACTGTTAAAAAGAAACAAATACATATAACTGCTTAGTACATTTTACTACTTTTTTTTTTTTTTACCAAACTTAGTTTTCTAATAGGAAAATTAAAACAGAGGCTGGTTGGAACAAAAACCTGCAGCCACATTGGTCCCCCAGGACCGAGTGTAAGAACCCCTGCATTAATGTACTCATATGGAGCCAATTTAGATTCAGCAGGTAGCACACACTTCTTTGTGTATGTGTGAAACAAAACAAAGTATCTGCAGAAAAAAACTGACACAGACATGAGGAGAACATTCAAGCACCACACAAGAAGTAATGAGGCGAGTATTAGGACCTGTGAGGAACCAGCACTTACCGCTGTGCTAGCCTGTGAAGTTCACTGTAAACGTCAGAATTTTGTTTTGGTTACTCTTATCTGTTGACTGTGTTTCTTTTTAAAGGATTGGAATTGACATGGCTAAGTCACCACACTTTGACAGAGATAAAATCATAGTACCAGCAAGACTATCATCAGAGAACAATAACAATAATAACACATCAGGTTGGATTTCTAAGATTCAGTGTTCAAGTTGTCATAACAAAATTCTGAAGGAAACTGTGAACATTAGAGCAAGAAAATGCAGTGGGAGATCCAAAAGGTTGTTTGCATCTCATGAACATTACTTAAAGGTCCACATCTGGAAGAATCATGTGGCACCTAAAGAAAGCATTCTTGTGGAAAGGCAACAAATAAAAGATATCTCAGGATGCAAAACCCTAAAGCATGGAACAACAACCAGTAGACATAAGTTCTAGGACGTGATGAGTTTAAATTTAAAGTTTTTGGTTCTGCAAGGCGTCAGCATGTCAGGAGAAGAGTTGGTGAGAAGCACATAAGCTCCACAGTAGACGAACAGGGCCAGTGTTTGGATCTAGGAGGCAGCAGCACTAAACACTGAGCTAGAGTGTGAAATTCACTTCAGAGTTGAGAATTTTTTTCTGCTTTCTCCCATCTGTTGACTGTGCCTCCTTCAGAAAGAGATTTAGATTTTTCTCAGTTCTTCACCCTCAAGCTCTGGACTTAGCATGCCATGACACTCTGAAAGGATCTAACTTTCCTAATTATAGGGCACCTTAGAGATCAAGGCATCCTCTTGGGACTGCTTAGGCTTTCTGCCACTGCTTCTTTTCTGGATACTGACCAAATTAAGTTTCACAAAGCTTTGGTTTTTGAGAATGACTAACTGTTGTTGCACTTTTCTTTTTGTTCTTGACTTTAAACTTAGTTCTCGGTTACATGTCAGCTTTGCACTTTTCTAATCATTGAAGTAAATTTTATGCATAATGATTTGAACCTAGGAACCAGCTCTGCAGTGGAGGACCTGTCGATCACTTCTTCTTATGTACATGTCTATATTGGCATGAAGTTCATATAAAAACATAAGAAATTTGACAAACGAGAGGAGACCATTCAGTCTATCAAGCCTGTTTGTTTTTGCTAAAAGCTAAACTGTCCCAATCTCTTGTTCTTGAAGGTTATCAAAGTTTCTGCTTTATCTACATGTCTACATGTAGTTTGTTCCAGAGTCCAACAACTCTTTTCATAAAGAAATGCTTCCTAGTTTCCGTTTTAAATGTACTTCCCCTTAATTTCCACTGATGTCCTTGAGTACGTTATTCACCCTTAAGCTGAAAGAATGTTACAGGATCTGCTTTAGCAGTGCCTTTGAGGATTCTAAATACCTGGAATAGGCCCCCACGCAGTCTTCTCTGCTCAAGACTAAATGAGTTTAATTCACCAAGTCTGTCAGAGTAGGACATGTCCTTACGTCCTGGGATGCACTCGGTTGTTCTCAGCACATTTTCAAATGCTTCTATGTCTTTCTTGTAAAGTGGTGACCTGCACTGCACACAATACTCCAGATGTGGTCCTACTAGTGCATCATACAGTCTCTATGCTTAAATTCAATAGTTTTTATGATATGACCTAACATTTTATTTACAATTTTAATTGCTTCAGTGTATTGCTTAGACAATGATGATGTTACATCAACATAAACACCTAAATCCTTTTCAGAGTTTGATTCCTGTATGACAGTGTCTCCCATCTTCCATTTATAATTGATGTTCTTTTTGCCCACATTAGCACTTTGCACTTTCCTACATTTTGTTTCGAGTCAACAGTTACTTTAATCTGCATATATTTGGAGATTTGGAGGGGAAGTCCTCACTGACATGGACAGAACATCTACAATTCATACATAAACCAGCCAGGACATGGATTTTAAGATAGTATGCCTAGATCTGAGAGGTGAATGCACTAAGTAGCGTATCTCTGTGGCATCCTATATTAATATTCACATATATTCATTGACCCATCTATTTTGTGAATCCACATTTTACAGTACAGGAGAGTTAGGAATTGGTGCTTGTCATGGCAATATTTGCCATATCTAAGGAGCAAATTCAGGGACAAATAACAATCCATTTTAGGGCATGCATTTGTTAGTGATATAAATCTTTTCAATTTAGAGAACATGTATCCCAGTATCCATATGTAAATTGATGTTCCCTCACTACTCCAGGCACCTAGGTTCAATTCCCATCACCCTATGAAGTGTGCATGTTTTTCTATGGATCCTGTAGTTTAAATCCTTTCTATTCATTTTTCCCCATGACTCCACGGTTAACTAGTTACTTCAGGTGAAAGTGTGAGCCCAGTGTTGGACTGCCGTCCAGTCTAGGGTTGTTTCCTCATTTAGAGGGTAATGCATTGCTGCAGTGCTGAAAATGTTAGGTTCTGAAGACAGATGGATGAATGTTGACATCTTGTGTATTCTATCATTCAATTTCTTTCATGTAAGTGATGTATGGTTTAGTCATGTTTTATAGCTGTAAACTAGTGCTAACCTGTGCTCAATGATGAACAGTGCTATACAATAGTAAATTGAATTGAATGGAATGAAGTACTGGTCAATTCTATAGCATAAAATAAAAAATACATAATAAAACCCTGCTAAATCAGGTCAATGTATGTACCGTAAAACTTAATTAAATCTCTTAAAGACAAGCCCCTCAACTGAGTCGTGCTAATGGAACATAGTACCTGACCATGTGCCTCAGACCGTAGCGTGCTGTCCAGTTCTGTGGCTACAGTGTGTCATGTCTTCTGTTGTTCCCCTAATATTTGCACAGGGATATTTATTACAGAACAGCAGGAAGCACATCAGCTTGGACAGTTGCACAGTCTGCAGTGATTATGAAGCCAGCTCTCCAGCGGTCTGCTCACTTTGATTTGCAATAATGAAAAATGCGCACCCCCTTTCAGACAAATTCGCCCTGGTGCCTGACATTTGGAATGGTGCCTGTTGAGCTCTTGGAATAATTGCCAAATTAAATGTAAATCAGATGTTTCTGAAAACACACTTATGAAGATGCTGTTGAGTAAAATGGCTTCCTTATGGCCAATTATTTATCTTATAATTTGGAGTGCTTATTTGCTGTTATTTGTAATATTTATGATTGAGGCGAGTCGATGATGTGCCTAAATGCGCATTGGTTTTAGATAACCCTCCTTTGACATTTTATACGGGCGCTGTATTTTGTTTTTTTCATTACTGTACTTCTGATGTGAATGAGCAGCTTTTTGATTGTTGGCATTTATTTCATGCATTTTTCAGGCATTGCGCAGCGTCACATACTAATTTCATGTTGGTGCCTTGCAACACTAGAAAGCCTGAATGTCATTATTTGTAGCAAAGCTTGAATGCTGTCATATGAACTAGTTAGGATAATTTAGTCCTCACGCACTTGCCATTATATACACAATAAGGCTGGGAGTGGCTGGAGCTTCCCCCACAAGGCCCAGTGGATTAAGTCGTTTCAGAAATATTTGGTAGTGTTTTAAGAGATCAGGAGACAGACTTTAGCAATAGCTCAAAAAAAGGATGAGTTTGATGGTTTCATCCCCAAACAATATCCAGACTGCAGTCAATGAGCATGGGAAGGAAAAAGTCTTGTTACGTAAACTTTGTCGCATGGAAAGGGTGGGAATGCAAATATTTTGGGAGTGTCCGTAATGATGTAGAAAACCTAAATCCAGACATAGCAGGTTTTCACAACCTTTAGAAAGTAAGGCAGTTCATTTTTCATGAGTTGCTGTTCCCAATTAGGACATTAGAAATGAAAGATTCTCAACGGCAAGTAGATAAATATGGTCTTTGTATTCTGTTTAGGAGCCGTGAGTGTAGTTGTTCTTCAGAGATTAAGAAATGTGAAAAGTCAGCATATTTAGCTTCTGTGACAAACGTAAATATATGACACAACGGAGAGAAGCGGATATTAAATGCTGTGTGTGCTGAAATCACAACAGAGAGCATAAATGAACAAGGCGACCGGGCTGTTGAGCTCAAGTCTAGCTATTGCTTTTTTGCTTCATAATTCTTGAAAGACTCCACTATGTACATGAAGGAAAACAAAGGAAACTGTGTTAAAGGAATAAGAAAAAAAAAAAATGTTTTCTGGATAAACTGACATGTTCTAAGAGATAGTTCATACCGTAGTCATTTATTTATTTTTCAGAGGTCCTCGTTTTGATTTCACACATCTGTTTTTTATTTGGTGATACTAATTACATCACTGATGACCTCTTCGAACTCGACTCTTAGAGGCCACTCCACTCTTGTTTATTTTCCATTTCCTATTTCTGACAGTTTTTATTGGTAGCGTGGTGGTGTGGTGGTTAGTTCTGTTCCCTCGGCTCCAGGAGACATGAGGTGAAGTTTATGTATTCTTCTGTGTGAGGCTGCCCTGTACGGTGGATTGGTACTCCATTCAGAGTCGACTCCTGCCTTCTAGCTGTTGTGAATTGTTTTCGTCTGCAATTCGTAGTGGAAATATTGTCATGCTACACCACTATTTTTTACATCCCGCTGTGGTTTTGAATAGTCAGTCAGTGGTTGTTCATACTGACAGCTATGTCAATGGCTTAAAATGATTCTGTACTGTCTTCTACAACTTGTTTATTTTCACAGACTCTGCCATTAGTTGTTTTGTTGCCTTGATTTTGACCTGGCAGCACTAGTGATGAGATAAATGGTCACCATTCCATGTCGTAGCTATGCAGGTAATAATAATGATAATATAATTCTTCACATTTATATAGCGCTTTTCTCATTGCTCAAAGCACTTTTACATAGTGAGTGGGGAGCCACTTCAACCACCACCAGTGTGTAGCATCCACCACAGATATCCTATGAGTTTGCCCGCATTAACTTTTCATGGCTAAAGACTCTTGTCTACATTATTTTTTTACTTTGATTTCTTGTTAAGGTTTTGGGGCAACACAACAACAGCAACATTGTTTTCTATACCACATTTTCACCCAGGACATGTAGTTCAAAGTGCTTTAAAAGAAGTCAAAGAAAAATATGGAAGAAAAACATCAAATTAGAAATAAATAAGTATATAAATAAATAAACAAAATGCCACAAATAGTAAAAAATAAATCAATATGCACTCGGATAATGCAGATATGTAAGATGACAGTTCTTTTGAATTCTTGGTAATGATCTTTGTGTTGATTAACACCTATGTCTGCTCTTCTGGCCCGTTTTCGTTTGTGCTAATTCTTTATTTTGCATAACACTAGCCAATGCTACAGCAAATGACCCCAGTCCACCAGTCTGGATTGAACAGGTTTTATAAGGGTATTGTTACATAAATGGACATTTTTTATTTTTTTATGATACGGCAGATGGTAGATATTTTCAGGTGGTGTCAGGAACATGTTCAAAAATAGCAAATATTATGTCCATAACAATTAAAAAAATGTGAGAATCCTTCCTGAAGCTCTGAATGCAAGAGTTCCAGCTCCACAATCACTTTCATATCAAGGGCCGTCTTCACTATAAAACTAACAGCCTACAAGGTCAGAATGCCCTCATCCTGCTCCTGCTGTTCCTGCACCCTTGAGGCCTGAGTGGATCTAAGGTGTAAGAAACCAAAGCAGCTAACTTGGCTTCCTGCTACCAGTTTGAAGTAGAAGTCTACCTTTTGCTCCAATGTGAAACCAAAATGGTGAAGATTGTATTCTGTCTTGCCAATACTTCAGACCTTTTATTAGTATTTGATTTCTACATTTGTTGCAGTCCATTACTTTGGTATCTTTAATAATGTTGTCTCTATCACAGTAATGTCACCACAGTGCTACTTTTGACTTTTTGTGCTTTGGTCGCTGACATTTTTTTTTTGACAGTTTTATGTGACCGTGGCCATGTTTTTGGTAGCTATGATGTCCGTTCATGTTTGGATGTTGCCCCATCACATGACATCATTTCAGGACCCTTATATAAAATGGCAGTGCACTGGTAAATACATCCCTGTATGGGATTGAAGAGCTCTCAAAAACTATTTTCAACGCCATCTTTTCAGTATGAGTGCAATCTAAAGTGCTTCCCAGAAGATTTAACATTAGGAGCTTTCTGTTCCTTCTTTGACTTGATACACGTCTCTTGTTCTGTTTTGTTGCCTGGTTTTGTTTTTATTTACCGTATATACTCGTGTATAAGTCAGGTCTTGAAATCCGAAAAACCAATCATAAAATCAGACCCCGACTTATAAATACAACATTTAATTTTTTTTTACATCTTCTGACTTATTCCTATCTCGCACCAGTTTCTCAGAAACGGCGAATTTTGTTGCAGCAGCGCAGTTATCAATTTCTTTTGCTACTTCAACGACTAATTTAATACCAGCTTTATATTTTCTTCTGATTGAACTCTCCATTGTAGATAAGGGATGCTCTTATTATAAAGGTGTATGAGAGTGTGAGATTCAAAAAACACAAAACAGTGCAAACATCACTTTGGAATAGTTTGGGTATTACTGTGTGGTCACGTAGGCACAATACATGGAAAAAAGGCAGTGTAGGCTCCATGGTTACTGTCTCAGGTGGGTGTTAGCATATCATAATCTCTTGGACCAATAGCATGAGTTTTTCGCATTCAACTTGACCAACATTATAAAATCCATCCATCCATTATCTAACCCGCTATATCCCAATTACACGGTCACGGGGGTCTGCAGGAGCCAATCCCAGCCAACACAGGGCACAAGGCAGGAAATAAACCCTGCGCAGGGCGCCAGCCCACCACAACATTATAAAATACCGGAAATTATATGGTGAAATCAAGCCCTGACTTATCTGCGAGTATATACGGTATTTAATTTTTTGGTGAATTATTGGCATTCAAGTTTTCAACCTGTGCCTATTTTCAGACCCTAATTTGTCATCCATCCACATTGCTCCAAATCAACTGGCACCGTCAGGAGAGCAGTTTCTGGAACACACATACAACATGCATGGCTTACTGTCCTCTGGTTGTCGTAATCTGTTCAGGCTGACTTGTGAAGTGTGCTGCCATTGTCGAAGTGCGGATTTGCCTCTTTTTCTAAGGTCCTTGATAAGCCCCTTCTCCTAATTCCTTTACAATTTTCGCTCTTTTCCAGTGTTTGTGTAAATTCAGACTGATGCTTCTGATTTTCTGAACTATAGAAAGTAGAAAACATAGAAGTGCAAGGGGGTGTATTTGGAAGCTGAAATAACCCTCTCATTTAGTGGATAAATTTAAAATTGTATGCAATTGAATCAGAATGTTCAGGACATCTGAGGGTTAGGTGTTTCTGTGATGCAACGGTTCGGCCATCTTTAAAGGAACAAAAATACAAATTCCAACATGGTATCAGAACATACAACACGCCATTCAAACTACAAAATGCTTTATGTTAATTATAGCAGTGAGTAAACAAATGCTTTCATCCAGTTTTTTTTAATTTTACATTATAAAAAATAATGTGACTGACTTTAATTAAACTAATTCAGCAGGTAATCAGGGAAATTTTTGGGGTCAAGGAACACATCAAATAAATCTGGTAATTTTGTGTGTGTTTTCATTATGAAAATTTACTTTAAAACCAGATTAGAATGTCTGTATAATATTGAAAAATACATGTTGAGCTCTTCACTTTGGCAGTTAATAAGTTCTTATGGATCCAAAAAGTAACCCATCTGAAATGAGCATTAGGCTAAAGACAGGCCTGGATGATGTTCATGAGCTTTGGTAATGTTTCATACTTTAGTGTAACGAAAATCAAAAGACTTCTGACATCTGAAGGAGAGAATTGTAAAAGGTCTTTACAACGGAACCTAATGGAATCACTGACTGCATGATTTCATTCCAGAAAACATCATAATTTTTGTGTCCTATTCTTAATAATAATTCATTAAGTGGGTATGTAGCATTCTTCATCTGTCAACAATGTGCCGGAATAACGAAAGGGGTGGTGAACAGTGTTACGCTGGTTAGCTCCTGAGGCCTGGTTAGAGAATGAGATTGCCAAAGATAAAAGGTACGTGCCTACGTAACATATAAATGAAAGAAAGACAGTGGGTAAAATGAATGACAACATAACAGCATGTTCCGTAAATTATTATTGTTACGTTGTAGCCGGCGAGTGCTGCGCGTCTCACAGTTGTACCGTGGCTTGCTCACATGTCAATTTTAACAACGTTTTGAGTGTGCGTTAACATTAACTTAAGGTATAAGAAGGGCTGTCTTAACGCAGTTCCCACGAGCATAGGTGCCCCATTCTAATCTATGTATGTTGTGACTTGCTGCGTGGTTGTGTAGGTAGGGGTCCCAGTGCATTGCTTTGATCGGGGGCCTATAATGCTGTTAAGACAGCCCTGGGTATAAGCAATAGGTCACATTTGTGAGAAGTGTTATAATGGGAAGGACCAACCCAAAAACCTGCACTGAAACTAGGACTTCATTTCCTATCAGGCAGCAGGAAAGTGCTGGGCTAATGGACAGACACTGTCATCAGCGAGCACAAAGTCTTGTAGTGGCCAAAGAAAAATCTCATTAAAGTCCACAGGAAAAGCGTTTTCTTCTCAGCTTATTTGGACAGTAGTTTCATTGCCTCGTTGATTACAGCTTTTCTGTAAGAGTATGCCATTGTGTTTCATCATGGTTTGTGTTTAGTCATGTTGAATTTGCAAAAGAACATATTTCGTAGTTTATTTATGTCGGAATAACACCAGATACTTTGGCTAGTAATCTATATATCTATAACAAACTACATTAATATTTTAACAAAATATCTCACAATTAATTACATCTATCATACCATTTCTTGTACAAAATAGTACTTTAAAGTACTTTAAAAGTGTGATACGTGTGTATTGCTTAAACACCACAATTAAGGAAACATTTTTAGGCCAATACTTTGTCAAGGAAAACAAAGCTGAAATAGACGAGAAGAGGAAAGGGCCGTTACCTTTAAATGATATACCTTATGACAAGACAAGATGTTCTACAATCAGAAACATCAACATACTGTGAATCAGTTCATTTTTTACCTAATTATAAAAAACAGGTTAGTTCATTGATCTCTTACATTTAAAGATTCAAGCTACTTCAATCATTATAGATAAAATGTAATTCCTTCGGTCTGTGGAATCTTTTAGCTTTATTTGGTGATTCATCCTTTTTGCACACCAAGGACCTCATTTCAACCCGCAGAATGCATCTTGTCTGTTTGTCTATTTGTTTGTTCAGGAATCATGGCTGAACCATCCATCCATCCATCCATCGTCCAACCCGCTATATCCTAACTACAGGGTCACTGGGGTCTGCTGGAGCCAATCCCAGCAAACACAGGGCGCAAGGCAGAAAACAAATCCCCAGGCAGGGTGCCAGCCCACCACAGGGCTCACTCACACACACACCCCAAGCACACACTAGGAACAATTTAGTATCCCCGGTGCACCTAACCTGCATGTGTTTGGATGGTGGGAGGAAACCGGAGTACCCGGAGGAAACCCACGCAGACATGAGGAGAACATGCAAACTCCACACAGGGAGGACCCGGGAAGCAAACCCAGATCTCCTTACTGCGAGGCAGCAGCGCTACCACTGCTCTACCGTGCCACCCATCATGGCTGGACTCATGAAATGTTGCTTATGTATTTATTACCCAAGTTAATGTATGGACTTCATGGAGCTTCAAAATATATTTAATGAATATAGGTTAAAAGAAGGAACAACACAAAAAAATGAAAGTTTTCGCCCAGCTTACCTGCTGTATCAATGATTAAATTATCAAAAAGACATCCAGTTTATTAATGTGGGGATTAAGCATCTCTTTTTGAAACCAGAGTTAATCACGAAATACAAAAAGATGTTTAAATATCACCCATTGTTCCAACCTAACAAGTAGTTACTGCAATTATGGAATGCAACGAATTCTTGACACATGCGAGCAGAGAAGAGTAAAAGTGTGGCAGTATAGATGATGAATGAGACATCTGCATTTCAGCCAGCAGTGACAAAAGGGTCAACATTTAAAAGCACATCAATATTTGCTTTCTTAAAATAACCCATTATACAAATACACCTGGGCAAAACCGGGTACTTCAGCTAGTTCACAACAAACGAGTATTATATTCTCCATTCCAGTGCTTGGTTTAATTATTTGCAAAACTGAATATTTAAGTTGGGATACCAAGTGCTCGTTTTCCACAAAATGCCTTAATACAGGATGCTGAATGAAGCCAGTGTGAATGCTGCTTTTGAGCGTCATGATTCTGTTTCTGACAGGTCTCAATGTTTTTCGAACATAAAAATGTTGGCATGGGCAAACAAACACATATATTGCATCTTTATTGCTTCAATCAAATTGTTATTTTAAAGTGAAACAGGCATTATTAAGGATGATCTGGTCGCCTTATAGCACATTATCGCAGAAGCTTAAACATGGAATGTGCCCCGGTCAAGTCTGAGACTTCTGAGTCAACTTCTGCCAGTTTGACTGTAGTGACTGCCCTTACTACGAGCTCCACTAACTCAAGATTGTGTCCCCCTGAGATATCTTCTGTTTTGAGCTGGACGTTTCCATTAACCTAGGATATAACCTAGGATATTCTATTCCCGGAGGCTGATTTGAGTTATCATCTGGTATGATTGAATGCTCGTCCATTTGTTTATAAAGTTGGCAATGGAAATGTAGTCTTTCTTAGTGTTGTTTGATCATTTATCATTAAGCATATCTACTCTCTCTTTTGTAGATAACTATAGTATTTTGATGTAAATTTTAAAAAATTTGTTGATTATTGTGGTCAATGAATACAGACTAGTGCAAAAATGTGCAGTAACAAAATTCACTCTGTAATCATAAAAACCTGGCAGTGCATAATGTAGAAAGCATTTGTCAGTTAACTACTATGTGCTGTTGGAATTTTCACTGCCCCACTTCCCTCTGAAGATTTGGAAATGAATAAATAAATAATAAGGAACAATCAGGAAATGTATTCATCCCCATACTAATTTTTATATATTTGGTGGATGCCCTATCTTTGCTTACTTATAATATCAGAATATCATGTTGTTTGAAAAGACTGGAGATCACACAAGTTAAAAAACTTGAGTAAAGTCATACAGTGAGCTTGTGGGAAGGATAGAACCAGCTCGGGCCTAAAAGTCCTAAAAACTACACTACACTACCTGTCATCGTTGTAGAAGACTGAACTAGCCCTATTGGATATGTACAGATCGACACATTAAAGGCAGAACCTGGCAAATAAAAGCATGTTTAACCACAATCCAGTTTAAAGCAAGAATTGGGTGGAATGAAAACACCTAGCCACAACAACCAGATTTTAGAATTACTATTCTAGAATTTCCAGAAATGGAGAACCACCCCAAATTATAAGGATTTCATTTCTTAAAGTCCTTTCCAACACATTTCTATCCATGCACTAGCGCTGACCACATCCAGTATGGCATGATTCTAATTTTCATTGATACTGTTCAGGACAAAATCCATTTATATCATAATGTAGCAATATTCCAGTTCACAATCCCTTCATTAATATTTGGCATGCTCTTATAATTGAGCATTTTTTTTGTGGGGTAATATTATATTCTCACTCTTTTGGATTGGTTTTACAAGTATGATGAAGTCATAAGAAAGCCATAGACAAAATGTACTGAGGATTCATTCACTTCAAACTAGCGTCTTCCCATTTAAGTTTATTTAACATTTCTTATTAAGTTTCCATAAAAAGCTTCATTAATGTTGCTAAATGGAAACCAGATGTGTGAAATAAGAATCAAAATGGGATTGAGGGCTTTTGGGATTAAATATGCTCCTGAATGTAAAAAAAGCCTTTGTGTGATCTAAAAGCAAATCTGTTATGAATGTGAGCCCTTTAAACTAACAAGGGACACTCAGCTTAGTCTCTGAATGTTAAAATCATCTCAAAAATATGGGAAAGAATGGAATTGGCGATTTACAAAGCATCATTGAATCCTCTGAGATTCAAATTCTCATGGCATTTATTTTATTTGAACAAGTAATCACTAGACTGAGCCTTAAATGTCCAGTCAAAGAGTGGTAAATCGAGGAACAGAATATTATAGATGATATCTGTGAACTCTTTGTGAAAGACACATCCACCACAGGAGACATTTATAAAAATCTGTGGCCAATTGAGATGAATAACTGACAACACAGATAAAAACTTGGTATCAAAAAGAGGTAGCCTAATTAGGGAATGTTCTGTTTCTTTAACCTCCCTTTAAATTTCTTAAGCAGTTTAAATATTTCAGTTGGCTTCATCTACTCAATTTTATTTCCTAAATTCCACCTTTGGACCAAAGGAAAGAGGTATGTTAGCTGTCTATTGCTGTTCATTTTAACAGATAACTTAACTAAACTTTCCCAAAATTGGTTTTGAGTTGTGAATGGCTGACAGCTAACTTGGAAGTATTAGGCACATGGCAGAAGTTAACCTTGGATGGAGCATAAGAAACATAAGGAATGTGACAAACAAGAGGGGTCCATTCAGTCCATCAAGCCCGTTTGTTTAGCTAATAGCTAAGCTGTCCCAGTAGCTCACCCAGATTTGTCATAAAGGTTGTCAAGATATCTGTGTCAACTGTCTTGGTAGTTTATTCCAGAGACCCACAACTCTTTGTGTAAAGAAGTGCTTCCTGGATTCAGTTGTAAATACACTTCCCCTTAATTTCCACTGATGTTCCTGAGTATGTCATTAACCTTTAAGTTGACAGAATGTTTCTGGATCTGCTTTATCAATGCTTTTGTATGAAGACATGGTGTAGGTCCCCATGGAGACTCTTCTTCTCAACACTAGTCTGAGTCTGTCATAGTAGGACTTGTCCTTAAGTCCTGGGGTGCACCTAGTTGTTTTCCTTTGCACAGCTTCAAGTGCTGCTGTTTCATTTTAGTATCGTAATGACCAGAAGTGCACACAATACTCCAGATACGGACTCACTAGTGCATTATAAAGTTTGAGCATAATGTCCCTTGACTTATATTTAACAGTTTTTATGATATAACCTAACATTTTATTTGCCTTTATAACCACTTCTCTGCATTGCTTAGTCAATGAAAATGCTATGTCAACATAAACACCTAAATTGGAGGTTGCTTCTTGTAGGACAGTGTCTCCCATCTTGTATTTATAACTGATGTTCCTTTTGCCCACATTAGTACTTTGCACTTTTCCATATTAAACTACAGATTCAAGGTGTTTGCCCAGTTCTGAAGGTCGTCCAGATCTTTTCGAATTCTTTTTGCTGCCTCCTCAGTTTTTAACCATTCCTGCAATTTTAGTGTCATCTGCAAATTTCACAAGTTTACTAACTTGTTGTAGGCAAGGAGCTGGACAGTTTGACATCTGTGGCAGAGCGACGGGCGCTGAGCAGGCTCTTGTCAATCATGGAGAATCCACTGCATCCACTTAACAGTATCATCTCCAGACAGAGGAGCACCTTCAGCAACAGACTGCTGTCACTGTCCTGCTCCACTGACAGACTGAGGAGATCGTTCCTCCCCCACACTATGCGATTCTTGAATTCCACCCAAACATTAACATTATACAAAATTATAGACTGTTACACCTGCCTCGCACTCTCCACCATGCATTTTTTAACTTGCACGGCATTTTTATCACTCTTTAATTAATATTGTTTTTAATCAGTATGCTGCTGCTGGAGTATGTGAATTTCCCCTTGGGGATTAATAAAGTATCTATCTATCTATCTATCTATCTATCTAACTATACCAGAATCAATGTCATTAATCTAAATCAGAAAAAGTAATGGTCCGGGACAGACCCTTGGGGGTCTCCACTGATGACCTCACCCTACATGGAGCATTCTCCTCTTATCTGTACTCTTTGTCTAAAGCCAGTTAACCAACTAGATATCCAGTTTTGTAGGTTACCTCTGATGCCTAAAGCGTCTTGTTTCATAATTAATCTTTGGTGTAGGACTGGATCAAAGGCTTTTTGAAGATCTGGAACACTAGTCCATTTGGTTGTATGCAGGGTAGATAAAATAACAGAAACACCACATGAAAAAGAAATTTAGCTTTGAAATAACTAAATCATCATTGCAAATGCAGGTGCAGAGGATCACATTAGGTTGATTGACA
Organism: Polypterus bichir lapradei; assembly: GCA_026402145.1. NCBI lineage: Eukaryota > Metazoa > Chordata > Cladistia > Polypteriformes > Polypteridae > Polypterus > Polypterus bichir. The sequence goes on along the minus strand of JANRMT010028174.1, from coordinate 50,908,207 downwards.
ATTAGCAGTGTATCCCAACTACAGAATGAAAGACGTCTGACAATTGACAGTGTGATATGTGAGTTTTACAAGCATCATGAGGCAGCTAACAGAATTCATGAAGCTAAATCAGTCACAGAAACTGCAAAATTATTTCATTTGCCAAGTGGAACATTCTCAAAAATAGTCACAGCATATACCAAACATGTACAAATTGCATCACCTCTCATTTGTCAAATTCCTTCTGTTCTTTTATTCATTATTACAATAATCCCTCAGTATCCAACTGTTCTTTGCCATTCACATGTGACAGCCGAAATCTGATCTGAAGATTCCGCAAACCACTGCATCAACCAGTTGTAGCTAGAACTTCAGTTTTGCTAATGTATACTGTATACAGTGGATACAGAAAATATTCAGAACCCTTCACTTTCTGCACACTTTATTGCAGGGGTCTCCAACTCCCGTCCTGGAGGGCCGCAGAGGCTGCAGGTTTTCATTGTAACCCTTTTCTTAATTAGTGACTTGTATTTGCTCCTAATTAACTTCTTTTGAATTCATTTTAATTGACTTGCTCTCGAACACTCAGACCCCTTAATTATTTATTTTTCCTTAATTAGGTGCCAAACAATAATGAGATACAAAATGAACCAAAACATGACCAACATTGTTGATCATGCAGTATCTGAAAATAAAGAAAGGTGAAGGCTGGAATGCTGATCTGCTGAGGTTCACAAAACATTTTAACAGTGCACTTAGAAAAGAGAAAATCAACAATTTTGGAAATGTATGCTATTGCATATTGAGAGCAGCAACAAGCCATGGAATTAAAGAATGAGATTAATTAACGACAAAACTCTGTGCCTAATTAAGCAACTGTTTGGAGTGAAATTAGTTGGAGTTTGAGGCCCTGACTTGGTTGGTATTCTGTTGGCTCACTCGTTTCACATTTCATTTCTGTTTGGGTGCCATTTAAGGAAAGAAATGAAGCAATTCAGAGGAACAATCAGGGGGACAAGTCTTAAAAAACAAGTCAATTAAAATGAATTTAAAAAAAGTCAATAAGCAGCAAAAACAGGTCATTAATTAAGAAAAGGGTTTAAATGAAAACCTGTGGCCACTGCTTTATTGTGTTGTAGATTTGATTTTAAATGGATATCTTGCTAGTTTTGCCCATCAGTCTACAATCAATAACCATTAATGACAAAATGAAAACATGTTTTCAAAAAAGTTTGCAAATTTAATTAAAAAACTAAAACTGAAATCTCCCATTCATATAAGTAACCTTTGCTGTGGCGCTCCAAGTTGTGGTCAGGTGCATACCGTTTGCTTTATTTATCCTTGATCAAGATCTTGATTGGAGTCCACCAGTGGCAAATTGATTTTATTGGACATCATTTAGAAAGGCACACCTGTGTATACAATATGTGGCCCCACAATTTACATTGCATATGAGGTCAAAAAGCAAGCCATGATGTTTAAGAAACTCTAATAGACCTTTGCAAACTGTGGTGAAACATAGAGCAGGGCAAGGGTATAAACCCATTTGTAAAGCTTTGAATGTTTTCAAGATAACAGTGGCCTCGATAATTATGAAAAGGAAGTATGTTTGTAAAAAACATGAGTCTGTCTGGCCAAGCTGACAAACTGGGCAAGAAGGCCCATGGTCAGGGAGATAACCGTGAACCCAATTTTCACTCTAACAGAACTTTAGAAATCCTCTGCTGCTGAAATGGGAGAATCTGTTGGAAGGCTAATCATCTCAGCAGTACTCAATCAATTAGTTGTTTATGACGGAGTGGCTAACTCCTGCTAGGAGACTCCTAAATGGCATTTAAAGGACTCTCAGTTCATGAGGATAAAGATTTTCTGGTCTGATGAGACAAAAATCAAAATCTTTGGGCAGAAGTGAAAGTGCTTGGTCTGGTGAAGACCAGGAATCACCTGACTAATACCAGTGAATACTACAGTGAAGCATGGTGATGGCAGGAGGGGTGGCATGGAGTTGCCTCTCAGTGGTAAGGATAGGGAGACTGATCAGAATTCAGGAAAGGATGAATGTAGCCAAATACAGAGAATTCCTTGAAGAAAACCTGCTCTGGAGTGCACACAACATCGTACTGAGGTGACATTGCAGCTTCCGGTATGACAGTGATGCAAAGTGTACAGCCGAGACAGTGCTGGAGTGTCTTTGGGCCAAGTCTCTCACTGTCCTTGAGTGTCTAATCCAAAACCCAGATTTAAACTCCATAGAGCATCGGTGGAGAGACCTGAAGCTGGCAGTCCCACCCAATCTAATGGAGCCTGAGGGGAACCACCAGAAAGAATGAGATAATCTGCCCAAATTCTGGTGTGCAAAGCTTGTAGAGATGTACCCAAGAAGTCACAAAGCAGTAATTGCTGCCAAAGGGGATTGTACAAAGTACTGAATTAAGGGTCTGCAGGCTTGTGTGAATGAGAGATTTCTGGTTTTGATTTTTAACAAATTTACAAACCTTTCTGAAAACATTTTTTTCACTTTCCATTATGGGATGTAGGTTGATGGGTCAAAAAAGTACTTGTATCCATTTAAAATTAAATCTGTAATACAGAGTGGGCAGAATTGTGAAGGGGTCTGAATCCACTGTGAATGAGGGATTAGGAGAATTGAAATGAAAAAGCTTTACTAGGCAGAATGGCCCTGCACTCATCTGAACATTTTCTTTTAAACACACTAATGTATATTTTGATTTTCAATTACTGAGCAACAAAGTTTACGTTTATTTTCCTTTTCCATACTATTTATTATAACTCTAATAATAATCATGTTAAAAAAGCTGTAGATAAAGGGAAAATCATTTTCCTTTTTTATTAGAAGTCTTCTCTTATTTTATTCTGTGTTTTCGGCTGATTTTCAAACCTTGTTGAAATGATGGATTAGAGGAAATACTTGCATTTCATGGTCCTAAAGAAAGCTTAGCAGCTGTTTGAATATATTGGCTTGCTGAACCTTCGCTGACATTAGTGACATTCATTTGTTCATTTAAACTTGTACAAAGTCTCTGAAGTCAAATATATTGGGAGTCTTTTCCAGCGTTCCCGGAAAGGGATGGTTGTGTTATTGTTGCAAACAGAAATTCATTTTGCCCCTGTCTTTTCTAAATGAGTTTCTCTGGGAGTTTTACGAACAGTGCACTTTAAAGTACAATTATTTTGAAAAAGGAATAAAGGTATGATCAAGGACTCCCAAATGTTTAAGCATTTTCAGCAGAAAAAGATAGAATAAAGCCTGTTAACTGTTTTAAACACCATCTAGTAAGTATAATCTTTTCAAAGAAAAATGCATATCTAGTGCAATTTACAGTGCAGGTAAATGCAAGTGATTTGAGGAACTGATTTTGAGTTTGTCCCCATGTTTATATATTTCTTTTAGAAGAAGACAGTGTTAGCTGTAAGCCTGAGAGTGAGCTTTACAGTCGCACTCCTGAGTTCACTCACTTATGCCGCAGCAGTTTGTTATTTGTACTTGAATTTAGAATATTTTTCTTCCTTTTTCATATAAGTTAGCACTGGTCACTTTTGAAACTTTGATGATATAGTTAGTATTTTTCCTTTAACTGTTCTTGCAGGAAGAATGAGGTAGAAAGAAAATTTTAAAAATTACTTTCAGTCCAAAAATCAGGCTTCTTAATTGTAGTCAATAGTTCATTTGCAAGGATTCATTACCAAACATGCAATCAAAAGTAAAATGACCAAGTCTCTTGGTCTTCAATAGGTGAACTTGGATGGTTTAGTAAGTGCATGGAGTAAAATTTATACCAACAAGATGAAGACATCGTGTGCCCCACACTTCTGGCTCATTTCCTATGACCACTCCACATTTTAACTGTGTACATGAAAAAGCAAAATGGTGTCAAAAAGATGCAACAATTGTTCAACCGTGTTAAATAAATTTCTGTTAGGGAAACCATTATCAGACCTGGAATGTACAGGGTGGTCAAGATCTAATTATGCAGATCCAGATCATCTGGATGACTTTGATTTAGGTGGGGACGATTCTAGTTCGCCGCGAAGACGATTCTTCATGTCGTCAGTTCGCACACTTCTCGAGGGTCCGGGATTTTTCGGGTGATTTTCTATGTAATAAACTTAATAAGTTATAACGTAATGAAAATTGCATAATTAGATCTGGACCACCCTATACATGTTCCAAAACCAAAACTAAATCCAAAAAAATAAACCCAAGTACCATAAGAAAGCAAAAAAGAATCCAAATCATAACATTGGCAAGCTGGCTGAATTAAAACCAATCTGGTGAGTGTGTGTAGGCCAGTGGTGCTGCAGCCAACTACTTTGCCTAACAAAATACAAATTTGTGGCACAGCCATTGGTTGCAATTTTTAAGAACACAGTCAAAATTATTTCTGTGATGGGCTTGACTACTCTAAAGCTACAAGACAAAATTTCCAGCACTCCCTCTTATCTAAAATAAGGGCAGGTCTGCCTTTTTTAATCAAAAGGCCAATATGGTTCTACTTGCCCCAGTTAATAATCAAATTCTCCCTATCAGTTGTGTCAGCTGCTTCAGACAGTTTTTGCACTCTTTCCATTTCTTTTGCCATTTTTTTGAAAGCTGGTATACGAGAAACACAAAAATAAACAAATTGGTAAAAAAAAAATTTATTGATGAATTACAGCATTCTAAACATTGCCACCTTCCATATACACCCCCTCCCGATCAATACACTGCTCCATACGTATCTTCCATTGATTGAAACAGTGCTGGAAGTCTTCTTGCTTGAGGCTGTTCAACAGGCTTGACGTTTTTTTTCTTCACTTCATCCATTGAAGAAAAATGTGTTTCCTTCAGGTCCCTTTTTGATTTTCAGGAACAAGTAAAAATCACAGGGAGCTAAATCGAGTAAATACGGAGGATGAGCAAGGACAGGAATGTATTTGTCAGTCAACAGCTGCTTTACGGAAAAAGAGAAAATTCGCGAGAACTTTGAAGTTGATTCGCTGCTCGATTTTTTCACCCGAAAATCTATTATCGTGGTAACTTGTGTAGCAATTGTTGTGCAAATATTGACTGGGCTATTCACAGGATATGCCTAGCTGGTCGGCGGTTTAAGAGGGCATGTAGGAGGGGATATAGTTCTATGATTCACGTCTGACTGACCTTCAGACGGTTTTCCAGGAAAGCCCCAGGCCCAGTCCGGTTATTTTTGTGTCTCACCTCGTATTTAGATGACATCTCTTAAAAGAAAAAAAGAGTTTGCTGTATGTCAGAATTTTGGTCTTTGATTATTTTGGGCATATATGCACTAGTTTTGGCATTATATTTATTTTAGCACTAGGTGTTTGGCTTTCACTTATAATTTTAAGTGAGAAGGTATTTACTAAACCTCTTTAGGTCAAGTACGCAAAGCAAACCCTTGTGGACTTGACAATAGGGCTGTCATTTTCAACCTCCTTTGTCAGACTGGTATTCAGCAGGCATTCTTAAAATGTATTATTTTTTCTTGTTGTATCTCTCTATTGCATTAAGACTTTAATCTAGCAGCAAATATTCTGAGACCCATTCTTGTCATCATAACCACCGTTAGAGGAAACGCTGTACTAATATCCTACTCTCTGAGTAGCATCTTTACTACTGCCAGTTGTGCAGCCCTTTACATTGTTAGTAGTGCAGACGTAACTGAATCGTTACTTTTCTAACTGATTGTAATCAAATAATATGAACTATTTACATCTGTTTGTGGCAAAGTAGTTGCCACCGTTCACAGTGTGAAGTCTACAAATATGCTGATGTAAGTGGGCAATGGCTTCCTACAATATCCAAAATGCATTTTTGTTAGATTAACTGATTAATTGTCAGCCATAATCTAGAGCGTGTGAGTCCCCCGCCTTGCACTTAATGCTGCCTGGGATAGACTTCAACTCCCAGAAATCTTGTGACTGAAAAAGTGGATAAGCAGATGAATTGACTTACCTATGCTCAAAAAAAAATACCAAATGTATTTACTCTTTATAATAATAATATGTGGCACCAGAAAATGAAAATTAACATAAGGTGTTACTTTTTTGTAAGGTGTTACTAATTACTGCATCCCTGGTTTTTTAGTATGTTTTTGTAACATCCACAAAGCATTATTTAATCCCTTTAATCCAATTCAGGGTTGCAGGGAGCACTGGGCATAAAACACAGAGCCCATTCATGCAACTTTATAATTTGGAAACACTGGTTATCTTACTATTAGAACATTAGAACAATTGTGACAAAAACAGGCTATTCAGCCCAACAAGCTTATCCTTCCTATTCACCTTGATTGTCCAAAATCACATAAAGTCGAAGTTTGAAGGTTGCTCAGGAGATTTCAGAGAAAACTGAAGTACCCAATGTGGCCTGTAGGGGGCCACTGAGCCCCAAATCACCAGACACAATTTCACCACACCAGTCCCAGTTCAACTAAATTACTTTTAATTGAAACAATACCCTCATGCAGGCTTCTTTTGATCAAAATACAGCACAACACTTTTTATTTTTTCTTCCTTTTCCTTTTCTCCACCTCCACTCCTCCCAGGTGAGCTTTGTCCTTCCTCCACATCCAGCTCCATCTCCCCCAAATCAACTAGAGGGATCTCTTTTAAATCCAGACCCTGTAGTACTTCCAGTGCTTAATCTATTGCTCCTGGGAAGCACTTTTGAGTCAGGTAGGACCACCACAGTCCTTGTATTGATATCCACCTAAAGATCCCCGCAGACTCCAAACAGAACTACAACTCCCATGCTGCCCTGCGGACGTCCATACTGGGGGTTGCCAAATAGGGTGCTGCCATCCAGTGCATGGGGGGAAGCTCTGCACATGGCAGGCAGTCAGCTACTGTGCTGACCTTCCCAATTCATCTCTGGTGTCACTCAGTGGCTGTTAGGACGCCATGCACCGATGTATCCTCTATAATATCCTTCCACTTCCAGGTTGTGGCACAGAAAGGAGATATTACTACTCGCTCCCTGACCTTCTGTGTCCTGCACTCCAGAGAAAAACCCACACAGAAATGTGTGAAAATGTGCAAACTCAAAACAGTCAACAACAGGATGATGGGTTTGAATCCATGACACCAAATCAGTGGGGCAGAAGTGTTACCCTTTATAGCATATGTAGTTTTAAATAAAACTAGGCAGTGTCTAATAAATAAAACTACAAGAAGACAGGTGTTACAATTTAGAAACATTGTGATGGATGCAGAAAGAGTGGCAAATAAACTGTTCTGCGAAACTGTAATATCTCAAAATTAGGATTTCACATAATATGCCTAATTAGCCAAATAAATAATAATTTGATGTCTGTTAAACAAAAAACACTGAAAATGCAGAACTGTTATAAAATGCAAAATGTTCTATGTAATTTCATACAAAGCATAAATGAATATACATGTAGTGCATTCAGAATTAGGATCATAAATGTCTTCCTTCTTCCTGAAACGTTGTGTTCTTTATCATCCCTTGACAGTCTGATTCTTCTCAGTTTTTCCGCTATTCTTCCCTTTAGTGTCCTGAATCCCAGATGAAAGGTTAATTGATCAGAGATTACATCTTCACTGTTGCTTTCCCACAGAATCAATAGGCTCTGTGTTCTCGCCTCTTAAACAGAGTAACTGCAGTTTCTACTTTGCTGGTACCTCTTGCTCATTTTTTTAATGTTGATATTAAAGTATCTGCAGAGATTTATGTGAAACGTTCATATCCTGGAAAAAGTGGAATGATTATCAGTGATTGTAAGTGCTTTGTTCATTTGTGTCTCTTCTTCAGCGAAAGGAAACGCTGAACATCAATATAAAATAATCTGAATAATCACTGTGAGATTTAAATGGTATTAAATAGCGACAAGGATGTCATCTGTATAATGCTTTGCAGTTCAGAGCACACAGTCATTATTGAGGTCCAGTATGTTAATGCCACGTGAACACTTATTTGTAATAATTTGACCTCATGTTTAAACTCAAAAATGCTGACAGTTTCTAGTCCACTTATTTTTTTTTTTGTAAAATGTGTAATTTTGTGCTATAAAGAAGCAGAATCTTAAGTCTTCTTTTTTCCTTTAGCCGATAATTGTTTTTGTGCTCTACCTGTTTTTGGAGGCACTACGCTGGCAAGCATAACAAATGTTTAATTGATGATTACTGCATCTCCTATAAAATTTGCTCTACTAAAATATTCTGGTATGAAAGGAAAGCTCTGTCCCAGTTCTTGCTTTCTATCATGACCCTGAGCAACCCACTTCACCTCCTTGTGCTCTTTCCTTTGCAAAGGATGGGAAAATGGAGGTCCTGTTGTAAGTGACTCCACAGCTTGTTACTGATGCATGGTGCGGCCCTCTTTCTCTGTCAAGTTCTTTAGGAATCCTTTGGGGGATTAATAATGTTATTCAGATGTAAAAACGGTGTGCTTAATGGGGGAGGAGAGTGGCCTTCGATGAGCAGACACTTCTAATGCTCCGTTTTTGGGGCCATAGTACAAAGAGGTATCGGACGAGATTGATGACAGATTTTTTTTTTTTTTTAAAAACAAGACATTTTGATAGAAAAGTCTGGAAATAAACACAAAACAAAATACTGCACAAGAAGATAGATAGATGACCCCCTGAACTCTTTTGGGTGTAGGTTATAGATTTTGGGTTGCTGATCACAAAAATACCTTTAAACAGTAGGTGAAAAACCGTCACCCATTTATCTGATTTTAGTCTCATATTATAAGTATTCATATGCAGTACAGCCATTACAACTGGAACATCTGTAGCCATCTAAATATAGCAGGAATGCAGGTCACATATTCCAAGTCCTGTTGTTTCATTTTAGAATGGGACAGCCAGCCATGCATAAGAGTATCATTACATTAAAAAGTCTTGGCTGCTCTGTAAGCATTGGGTTCCAGGGCAGAAAACTGTTTCGTATCAACCACTTGTCAACACAACAAAAATATTTTTGTCTTGTTAAAGTGATGAACAAGAAAGCCAAAGGAGTGCAGTATTTGAGACACGAATACCAAGATTAAGGAAGGCATTTTGTTGGTCTACAAATCAGTCACATCACCAATGACAAATAGTTTGAAGATCTGCTAGTGGAGCCAGAGGAAACTGCATGGAAAGCATTCGAGAATGTTGTTGAGAATTGTCTTCGCAACTACAGAGCACCAAAGTCCATCCAGCTAGTTGACAACATGCTCCAATCGTACAAAACCATGAAGTTCAATGTATCGCTAAAGATTCATTTTTTGCATTCACACTTTGACTTCTTCCCTGCTGTTGCAGTCAGTGACAAGCATGGTGAAAGGTTTCAACGGAACATTGCAATGATGGTAAAGCAGTATGAAGGCCAATGGAATCCACCCGTACTGGTAGAGTGTAGTTGGACACTGAAATGAGAAGCATTACAAATGAAAATCAGCTGCAATTTTTATCAATTGAACCAATGCATTGTTAAAAATGTGGTCGATTCGATAAAAGTTCATTTCAATTTTTCTCCAAATTCGTATGTGATACACTCAATCTGAAATTATTTTTGTGTACAGCCTTAAGATATCATAGAAAGTAAAACCTTTGAAAAGAATTTGTTGTCCACTGTGGATAGATAGATAGATAGATAGATAGATAGATAGATAGATAGATAGAT
>JANRMT010028174.1:50859982-50898567 GCA_026402145.1 Polypterus bichir lapradei | reverse complement strand
GATAGATAGATAGATAGATAGATAGATAGATAGATAGATAGATAGATGGTTGGTTGTCTGAAAGTCCTCAGTGTTAGTGTGTCAGAGAGAGGATGTGCAGCATTGTTCATAATGGCACTAAGCTTGTATGGTGTCTATGTCCCTTTGTAATAGTTTAGATGATTCTACATTATCTGCCATTCAACCTAATTTGGCATCATCCGCAAACTTAATCAGCTTATTGATTAAATTCTTGTTCAGATCTTTTATGCATTTTAAAGAAGCCAGTGACCCCAGCACACCATAACCCTTTGCTTTCTGTGTTTGAGCCAGTTTTATACCCACCAACACACCGTGCCATGAATTGAATCTATCTATCTATCTATCTATCTATCTATCTATCTATCTATCTATCTATCTATCTATCTGTCTGTCTGTCTGTCTGTCTTTCTGTCCACAAATAGCCTTGGACTAGATGCCAGTCCAGAGCAGAACTCGCTCACTCACACAAGCACTCATGTCTCTTTAGAGTCATCAGTTAATCTCATCTGCTTGTCTTAAGGGACATGAAAGGAAAACTGGAGTCCTATGAGTTAAATCCATGCACATAAAGGGAGAAAATGCAAATTCTGGGATGTTGGTCTAGTATACTAAATCCATGAGGCAGCGGTGCCAACCACAGTGCTACCATAAAACCTCTGAAAAATCCTTCTTTAATTCCTTTCTGTTGAAATGAGTAGTCAATTTTAGGCTCACTGAGTTGCTCCTAGCAAAAGTGTACTGTTTTATTTATTTAAGTCTTCTCATTTCAATTGGTAACAGTTACATCTTCTGTAATTTGTCTTTAGAGAGTATAGCCGAATCTTACATTTTCAATCAAACTAATCAGACATGAATACAGTACATTAAATTCTCAAGGTCATATCTTCTGATTATTAAGACAGAAGCCGCAGTCTCCTGACTCAATTTATTGTTATACAGAGACACACAGGGTTTTCATTTAGGATTTCCACTCACTAATTTCTTCAAGGCACATGAAAGAAGCAAATCATTCCCTTACTCAAAAAAAAAATGGATTGGTGTGTTGCTTCTGCCTTGGTCCATTGTGTGTGCCGTGTGCGTTTGTCAGCACAAACTGTGTATATTTTAGGCTTTGCAGCTCTTTGAGCCTTTTGCAAGTCCAGCGGCTTCTAACAGAAAGCACAAGGGAAAATGTTAACATGCAAAACTGAGGAAAATATTACACATCATTATGAAGATGAAACAGAAAGACATGCTGGCATGCTTTGTGCAAGATAAAAGCTCACAAATCTGGGATGTTTCAAAGACTACAAAAACAAAGGATAGAATGACACATTCTGAAGTAGTCGCTTTGCTCCACTGAAGTGCTCTTATAAAGCGTTAGTATAAAAGCAATGTATTGTTCCTGTTAAGCAGTGGAATTCATGAGTGACACTAAACACCCACTTTGAAATTATGATAAAAAAGTATTTATTTTGCACCAGTGCCTCACATCTCCAGAAGAATGGGTTTAAACTTGCGCATTGTTCAGTGAAGAGTTATTACATTCTCCTCGTGGGTTTTTCCTCATGGTTCCCTGGTTTAGCTCTCACACCCCAGACATGTGCAGGTTAATTGGCAACTCTAAAATTCCAGCATGAGTGAGTGTGGAAGTGTGCAAGATTTTGCCCTGCTATGAGCTTTCTTACTTTCCAGGACTGGTTTCAGCCTTGAACCAGATTCAGGTAGGATAGGCCCTGGCTTCTGCATCCCTAAACTGGGTTACATGAGTTTGGCAATGGATTATTATTTAAATTGATTTGTGCAGTGTATGCCAGAGTTTGATCCTTTTTCATGTTGAGGCAGTGATTTTGAGAATTTTCACCCTTCCACCCTTTTGCATTGTAAAAAAGTGGACAAAAAAATTCAAATTGTAATCCAAGAGCAAAAAACAACCTATGATAGCACAAGTTCAGTAACCAGAATATCAGATTGCAATTATTAAAGAACAGCCACAACCTCAATGAACCACTTAAGGATTCACCTGTTAGACTTAATGTGGTAGTTAATAAAAAACCAGGCAAGCCACATTTAATGATGGCGAAATAGAGGAAATAAGGAAAAAAAAATGCTTGTTAAAGATTTAAAACTACTCCCTCTGCCATTCACAAAAAATAATCACAAGAAAGACACTTAAGATTAGGAAGTCTGTTGAACATCCACTTTTCTTGGTTGTTTGAGTTTTATTTGGAGACTCCCAAGAGGGGCGGGGCTTCTGATTATGGCAAGGAAATGATGTCATTCATCTTCTGGCATTGTCCCTCAGAACTGCAGAGTGAAGGGGAGACTCACTTAGCAACAAAGCCTTCTCTCATCTTGGAGTGATATTGCTTACTTGACATAACCCTAACCCTAAGCCCTGAAGAAGTCCCTTACTTGAACTAGATAAAACATTCTCATAACCACTTTATTAAATTTAGTTCAGGAGTGGAGGAGACTGCAGCCTATCCCAACAGAACATGGCTCAAGGCAGCCCTGTTCCAGTCCATCGCAGGGACTATATACAGTATTCAGTTGTACACTACAAGGGACACTGTGCCTTAAAATATTAAAGTTCAAGATGCAAAATGCATTTTGTAGTTATTATGTGTTATTTTATCATGCATTTTCTGAGAGCTGAGTCTTCTTTAAAGACAATGCTTAAAATCCCAGGCTATCACTATTATATGTCCTCCACTCATTCACTTGGTCTGTCTCCGGGTATTCATGTTTCCCACAGATATCCCTGTTAGGTTGACTTAAAACTCTAAACTGGAATTACATGTCTGATTATGGGTGTTTGAGAGAGAGTCAGCTGGACTAGTGCACCTTCTAGCTAGGATTCATTTGTTTTGCACCCAGTGCTGCCAGAATAGGGGATTTTGCCATACAGGCATATTTTGCAACATGTAGGGCTAAAGAATGAGTAAAGGAATGAATGATTGAGAGGTAACAAAGTACAGCTTTAACAACTTGATTACAGAAACATAAACGCATAAGAAAAGGATTTACAGTATGTATCTTGGATCTAAAAAACTAAAAATGTAAAAGTTGTCATTTTAGTTTTCTTTTTTTTTTCTGAAACGTCTTCAGAAATGCCTTGCTAGCCGATTTGTCCCCTGAGCATTTATACAAAATCAAATGTGCAGGAGTATGCCACCTGCAATAAAGTGCAAAATTCCTTCAGCAGGTTAAAGGATGAATAAGCCATAAAAATACTACTGTGAAATTAAATGTGGATCAGGTGCTTTCTATATTTAACTCATTCAATGCCTTTAGATTACAGTACAAACAACAAGCTGAAATATCATTTGCGAAGTTCAGATGCTACAGTCTGACCATCCAACCTAACATATGATTTACTTTGACACCTTTAGATAGTTGCTAGTTACTTTAGAACTGTACTATTCAAAAAATTACAATTCATGTTTTATTCATTATTATCATAGAAATTTGAAGGCACCTGTTATCCTTATTTGCACCTCTTTGAAAGGAAAATTGAGAAAAACCCCATACAAGCACTGTGAGACCATGCAAACTCCACATACAAAGGCTGTCGAGGTACAAGACAGCAGTGCTACTCCCTTTGTCATCACCAGCAACTGTGACATTTTGACATGTTAATCCTAGGATCATATTAACTTGTTTCTTTTTTCTATACCAAAAGAAAAGACATTGTGTTGGATTCATTCCAAGTTATCTGATTTTCAAGATATGTCTGTCATATCCTGAGCTCAATTGATCCATGCATCCATTTTCCAAACCCTTTTAAAGTATCAACATAATATTCCGTGCAGTTCATAACCAATGAAACTAAAGCATCATGGGAGTGACTTTTCAAATTAAAGACTCACCTCTCCCCCTCATTTGTTGGTTAAGAGTCCTGTCTTCAATTATAAAGTGACTCCCACATGGCTTTAGTTTTGTGTTTATGACATTTGCAGGTTATTCTGAAAGTAACTATTTAATAATATTTTAGCAAGAAAGTATACATTTTACATGTTATGAACGTGCGAATGAATAACTTATGTTTGAATTATGCAACATAAGTAACATGAGACTTTTTTTCCATGGACATTTTTCACATCGTTTTTTGTTGTACAGCATTGGTCACTGTTGGCTTCTGTTATCTCATTCAATTTTTTTCTCTCCATTCTGCATTAAAACATGAAATTATTATTTTTTTCTTTACCTCCACTTCAAAGTTCATGGGGTAAGTGACAAATTAAAAATAATTTTCGGGTAGAATAGTCCTTTGATCCAAAATGATGGTGACTGAGTGCCTAACTAAAAGCAAAGACATTGTGTTGGTTTCACTCCAGGTTATCTGACATTCAGGATATGTCTGTCATATCATGAGTTCAATTGATCCATACATCTATTTCCCAAACCCATTTAAAGGATTAACATAATATATTGTGCAAATCATAACCCTGAAACTAAAGCCTCATGGGAGTGACTTTTCAAATTAAAGACTCACCTCTGCCCCTCATTTGTTGGTTAAGAGTCCTGTCATTAATTATGAAGTGATTCCCCATGAGGTTTTAGTTTTATGTTTATGACATTTGCAGATTACTCTAGAAGTAGGCATTTAAAAATATTTTAGCAAGAAATCATTCATTTTACAGTTTTTTTTGAATGAATTACTTACATGTTAAATATACAACATGAGAAATGTGAGACAGGATTTCAGTCTTATGCATAAAAAGCTGAGGTTGACTCTTGTTCAGAAGGTGGGGTAGAAAAGTCTGCTCTGTTAGTATCCTGCACTTGATGAGACATCAGTCCAGTGTTGGGCACACAACACAGACGCAATTAACCACTTTACAGTTAGCAGTCAACCCATCTTTGCAATATGAGAGGAAACAAAGAGAAAACCCATGTGGTCAAAGGTGAGAACATGCAGAATACATGAGGATTTGTGACTTGGTTCAAGCCATAACCTCTGTGTGACTCAGTAAGTTAGATACTGCATTTTTCTCTAATAGTTCAATTTGGGAATTCCAAACAGAGGAAAGGTCAGACATGGAAATGACTCTTGAGCATAATATAAACTTTTCCGAGATCCATTAGCTTCTTATAACAAAATATTTTTATGAAAATTATTTCTTCCTTTCCACAGAGGCTACCAAATGAATTTTGCAGGCTACTTTTATAATTTGGCTTCCTGTGGTTATTCAAGAGGTGGCCTTGGAGAACCTCAGAACATGTGGTTTGGGGATAATATTTTCCGGTGAAATGATTTTCATAGTCTTTGTTGCTTCCAGTTTCTTTACTGCTGTTTGGGGCAAACTGTGAACCTGGGGACCATAAGCACTCATTTACAAGACACTGAAGGCTTTCATGAAGTGGCAAAAGTTTGGCAACAAAATTAAGAGTGCATTAGTGTTGACATGAGTGAGATTTTAATAACACGATGCCCCCTGCATACACTCTGTGGCATTTGTCAGGATGCATCAAGTACATATGTTTTTTTTGGCAATATAAATTTCTGCTATATTGCAATAAGTTCATTTTGGACTTATTTAAATAAGATTTCTCCAGAACTTGTTAACTTAAGGAGGAAGCTGTATAAACAATGCAACATTTATCTCTATGGAAAGTGTGCCTAGAGATCTTTAAAATAGGAGGTTCACCAATAGATATTTGAAGTATTTATTTTATAATAAATTAAATTAGCAATTTTGTGGTGTAACCCTGTGGCAAAACTTTCATAAAACTTTCTTTTTTTTGGTAAGTGGCGAGTTTCCATGTGCCATTATGTGGAAATATTTCCATATTGTGTCCTCAGGCTAAAATACAACTGAAATGTTTGTTTTGTCTGAAGTTCATGCAGTTGGTTATTAATTGTTAATTTAGCTTCCATTAATCTAGTGGATGCCATTTCCTTCAGTTGATTGACTGGCTTGTTGAAGGTCCAGTCATCGAGATTGTTAATTTTGCAATTAAACTGTGCAAAGTTTTGATTGCAAGTTTTATTTGTAAAGTGATATTTGGAGGAGTAAGAATCCAGAGATATCAAGGAAAAGTCCACTTTTGACAAATAACACTGGTCTAAAAAAAAGTTTTGCACTCTTGTCCAAACTTTTAAGTGTTCTTTTTAAGATTCAAGGGGGCTAAATCTAAATCTAGCAACATAATTGCTCTATAGCATCCAGCTTTTGAGAGATGAAGGTTTAAAGTGAAAAAAGCACTATTTTAAGCAAAAAAAATTGAATAAATTTTTTTTCTGACTCAAGAAATGATAAATTACACATATAATTGTTTTAAATATAATTATTACTTACAAAGAGTGGTCACTTGGTAGATTCTTTACTCTTATAACCCTCTGAAGATGTTTCACAATGGAATGGCCAGCAGATGTCTGTTAACATTAACTCACTCCACTGTCCACTATGACATCCCTCCATTTGAGAGATGTCCTGCTGGAACCTCTGCCGATTAAAAATGACAGAGCACTTACTAACTTGTCTGAACATGTAAATAATAAAAAGAAAGACCCCCCTCTGTCTGTCTGTCTATGTCTCTCTCTTTCTCTCTTTTAAAAACAAGTTTGCTAAGTGAAAATTGTAGGCTTTGCCATGTTTGTGGGTTTTACAACACCCCAACAACACACTGGAATAGTAGAATAGTCTGTACCCCAATACAGTATCATGGCTTCATTGGACCTCTGCCCAGTTCCCTACCACTTCTCCCTCAATTATTTTTCCTTAATGCTTCCTATAATTGTTAATAATTTTTCTTTGTTCTTCCTAAAAGTCGTGCCTAAGGGGGTGGGACCACTACCAAACTCTCAGGTCTGCTGCCAGTTAAGGTAGACGCCCATGAGCTATCAAAAGAGGCCCCTAAATTTTTCAGTTCTTTGCCACATCATTGCTCTCACAATGTCGGGGGCTCCTCTCTGCAGTCAATATTACATTTTTGTTTTTCTTTTTTTCTGTTCTGCACCTCTGGCTTTTTTAATTTTCCATTTATTTTTTGGTTTTATTTTGTGGTTAGCTATTTACTCAGTTTTGCAGTTATTATGAATTAGACCCTTTTTTGTTCTTGTTTAAACTATTTAAAGTTTTAGTTTGCTCCCCAAATTATCAGTTTTGTGTTTATTCCTGGTTTGGATTATTCTGTTTAGAAGTATTTACATTTTTGTTTTTTAGTTGTTAAGTATCTTTCTGTTTCTTTTTCTTGTTTCTTTGTTCCTGAATAATAATTTGCATTTATTTTTTGCACATTTATTTTTTTGTCTGATTTATTATTTTGTTACTAAATGCTTTGAACTATTTCATCCCAACTTTTGTTTATTGAGTATTGATTTTGTCTGTTTTAAATTTTAATTTCATTTTTAAATTTTAATTTGATTTCATGTATCTTGTGGCTGCTTTAAATGGCAGATTGGACAACAGAGTTTATATTTCGATTAGTTTGAACATGATTTAAATTTTATATGTTACAAGGTATGTTTTCATATTGGCATTGTGAAAAACAGGCTGCCTTTAATCTTTTTGTAAATAAAATTAGCCAAAGTTTATAGTTGGTAGTACAAAAACTTGGAAACCTGAAATTCTTCCAACCTTTATAATCAATTTCTTTTAGCCTTTATAATTAGTATTTGTTTCTTGAAAAGAAGGTTCCCTTTCTGTGATTGTTATTCATTTAAACTTTAAACGCCGATGAAGAACTGTGACAGACCTCCCAACATGTCAGAGATTTATATTTGTGCCACAGCACCCAAACAATGGTAGAGCATGCTCAACATCATGAGTCAACTGTCAACAAGCTTGACATCATGATGCAACACTGCAGATATAAGAATAAAAATATCACAATGAAAAAGTAATTACAAGGGAATGATGATGAGAATCATACTAAGAAATGGACCAAAATATTCTTAAACAACAGTGGTAGCAGCCAGTATATATGTAAAACTTCATACGGAATATGCATCTTATACATTATAATATTGTACAGTTCACAATTATAAAAATGGTTATAAATTTCTACACATTTAAAACTGGTCAGTTTTTTAATTCCTGACTTTTTTTAACTTTGCCCTCATAATATTTAAATAATTATGTTATGCTCATAATTTTTAAGCAATGTTTTAATATTATTTAATACTAACTGACAACTATTTCCATGGATGTGTAAAAGCCCTGAACATTTTTAAACATACAGTAGATCTCAACTTGTCTGGAGAGGTGTGATGCATTGGTTGTGGGCTTCACCACAGAGTATGTGATTTTTGTTCTGGCATCTCCTCCTATTGTTATTGCCTGCATAATTAAAAACCTTGGAGCAAAGCTGAGAGAGCCAAGTCCTTGGTGTTGCAATTGCAAAACAAGCGAGTTATTTTTTATAAAATAGCTAGCTGATTACCCAGTGGCTTTTCTCACTGAGTGCAAGGGAAAAAAATAAAATGTAGTATTGATAAAATAAGTTATTAAGTAGTAAAACATTTTGACAAAAGAATTTGAAGAACATATAAGAAGTGTATAAATTATTAAACAGTAAAATATTTCCATAAGAGAATTTGAATGATATATAAGAAGTGTATAAATTATTAAACTGTAAAACATTAACATTTAAGAAGTAAAGATACATTGAATACTACTGCAGTGGTTTTGGATAAACTACCTGCTTGACAACCTTGCAGTACAAGCCTGTGATTTAAGAGAAAAATTATTCTGAGAAATGTGGACACTGCCCTTCCATGCTTAACGGGCAGAAGGTCCAAACAATTCCCAAGTCCAATACTTTACATGAAGAGGTTGGTACATATTCTTAGATGTAAACCCTCCATCTTTTTAGAAGAATTCATCACAAAAGCAACCTTGAATGTTGCGGGGTTTTAGTGACCCGAAGTCACCTTAAGGGACAGTAAGTAGCCGTGCATCGCAATTTACCAAGAGAGTCACACTTCGATGACACCGATTACACTCATTCGCAAAGATTTCCACTGTCCTTGAGCCGACGGGGCACTTGAAGTGTCACAAACAGTGCGAAAAGAGAGGACGCTGCCCGAAACTGCGAAGCTGTCGACCCGGCAGAGCAGCCCGACATTCCGCGCCTTCCAGCGTCCACTTTGTTGTCACCGACCCCTTGCCGCTGAAGGCGGTCTTCTACAGCTTGGGGCAGTTAAAAAGTAGAAAGACACAAAGCTGTTTTCTTCATCTCTTCAATTATCAAGTACTGCCAATTAAAAAAAAGTTAGAATGTGGCAGTTTCCGCGACAGTTACTTGGACGAATAAATAAAACTTCTCTGTCAGAACACGCCTGGCGGCGGACAGCTCAGCTCTGGAGTCCAGAGAGGTGGGCTGGGAGAGGGCGACGTGGGGCGCACTTCTATAGGATAGATCAGCGTGTTTGTGTTTACTTCTTTTCAATATCAGTAAAATACCTCTCACACAAATAATAACAATTTGTAAAGACGATATAAAAATGGCGTCCACAAACGAAGTGATTAGTTCCTGTATTATAATATGTTCTGTGATCATACGTAATTTCCGTTTGGTGTGGTCATATGCAATTTCCATTTCAAATACAAAAAGAATTTTATATATATATATATATAGATAGGCTGAACAGGACCGGAGAAAGTACAGTCCTCTGCGGTGCTCCTGTGTTGCTCATGTGTCAGACCTGCAGTTCCCGAGTCGCACATACTGAGGTCTGTCTTTAAGATAGTCCACGATCCATGCCACCAGGTATGAATCTACTCCCATCTCTGTCACCTTGTCCCTAAAGAGCAGAGGTTGGATTGTGTTGAAGGTGCTAGAGAAGTCCAGAAACATAATTCTAACGGCACCACTGCCTCTGTCCAAGTTGGAGAGGGATCGGTGTAGCATGTAGATGATGGCATCCTCCGCTCCCACCTTCTCCTGGTATGCGAACTGCAGAGGGTTGAGGGCGTGGCGGACCTGTGGCCTCAAGTGGTGAAGCAGCAGCCGCTCCATGGTCTTCATCACATGTGACGTCAGAGCGACAGGCCGGAAGTCATTTGGCTCACTAGGACGTGATACCTTTGGGACTGGGATGATGCAAGATGTTTTCCAAAGCCTCAGGACTATCCCCTGTTCCAGGCTCAGGTTGAAGATGCGCTGTAGAAGAGTCCCCAGCTCCAGCGCACAGGCCTTCAGCAGTCGTGGCGATACTCCATCTGGACCCACTGCTTTGCTGGCATGAAGTCTCCTCAGCTCTCTGCTCACCTAGGCTGCTGTAATTGTGGGTGGGGATGTCTCTCAGCAGAAGGATGGGTGGAGGTTGCAGTACTCCAAGGTGAGAGTGGGTTAGGGTGGTCAAACTTGTTAAAGAAGTTATTCATTTGGTTTGCTCTCTCCACGTCTCTCTCAATGGTGCCACCCCACTTCGAGCTGCAGCCAGTGATGATCTTCATCCCATCCCACACTTCCTTCATGCTGTTATTCTGCAACTTCTGCTCCAGCTTTCTCCTGTACTGCTCCTTGCGCCCTGAGCTGGACTCAGAGTTCCTTCTGCATGCACTTGAGCTCATGCTGATCACAGCCTTTAAAAGCCCTTTTCTTCTGGTTCAAAAGACCCTTGATGTCACTTGTAATCCATGCCTTGTTGTTAGCATAGCAGGGTACGGACTGTTTTTACCGGAACTACAATGTCCATACAGAAGTTGATGTAGTTAGTAGTGCAGTCAACAACCTCCTCAATGTTCTCACTATGTGACCCCCGCAGGATATCCCAGTCTGTAGTTCCAAAGCAGTCTCTCAGAGCCTGCTATGTGTCAGGGGACCACTTCCTGAATGAGCGCGTAGTTGTAGGTAGTTCCCTCACTCTTGGTTTGTAGTGATGCTGATGCAGAACCAGGTTATGATCTGTTTTCCCAAGCTCAGGCAGAGGGGTAGTGCTGTATGCATCTTTAAAGTTTGCATACAGTAGGTCAATAGTTCTATTTCCCCGGGTGTTACAATCCACATACTGGGAGAAGGCAGGTAATGTTTTGTCCAGCGTCACATGGTTAAAGTCTCCAGCGATTAGCATAAGCACCTCAGGGTGCTGCGTTTGTAACTTAGCAACAGTGGAATGGATGATGTCATCCGCAATCTCCGCGTTCGCTCGAGGGTGGATGTAAACAATAACAACAATAACGTGTCCAAACTCTCTAGGCAAGTAGTAGGGACGCAGAATTACAGCCAACAGTTCGATGTCCCCGCAGCAAGTGGAGATTTTGACGTTTACATGTCCAGAGTTACACCACCTTGTATTTACGTAGAGAGCGAGCCCTCCTCCTTTCTGCTTTCCACAGGTATTTGCTTCTCTGTCCGATCTAATTGTGCTAAACCCTGGTAGCGCCACGTTAGCATCTGGGATGTTAGTTGTTAGCCACGTTTCACAAAAACACAACAAACTGCATTTTCTGTAGGTCCTGACATTTGTCACCAGCGCGGCTAGTTCATCGATCTTATTTGGTAGGGAGTTCACATTTCCCAGGATCTCAGAAGGCACCAAAGGCTTGAAATGCCACTTTCTCGCAAGTCGCTTTGCTTTTTGCTTAGCTTCGGCTCTGCTGCCACGATACGACCTTCTTACCTCGTCTGGTAAATAGGGAACCACACCGGCACAGGCATTTGTCTCAGCGCTTGAAGTTGACTACTTGAGTAGACGAGTCTCGGCATGTAAAAATCCATGTCCAAGTAGTAGTAAAGTAGTAAAAAGTGTCCAGGGAACAAATCCACATGAAAGAAAGTGATAGGAGTGATCAGTAAAATAGAGAAAAAGGTAGAAAAATAAAATTCGTACACAGAGCTGCTGAAAAAGCTGCGACTTGCGGCGGCGCCGGATGTACATGTGTATATATGTGTAATCCAATTATATATCATAATATTTTTAAACTTATTTTACAATATTACATAATTTATGGTCAAATGTAAGGTCCAACACATTAAACATTTAAGCAGAAGCTATTAAAAAGGCAAATCAAATGTTAGGTTATATTGCAAAAATTGTTGAATAAAAATCAAGGGACATTATGCTCTGACTATATAATGCACTAGTTATAGCACATCTGTAGAATTATGTGCAATTCTGTTCACCATGCTACAAAAGGGACTTAGCTGTGCAGAGGAGAATAACCAAATGCATCCCAGGACCAGCTTAGATAATTAAAACTTTTTAGTCTCTAGCAGAGGAGACTACATGGAAACCTAACCCAGGTCTTCAAAATTCTCAAAGCATCAATAAAGTAGACGTAGAAAAGTTCTTTCAACTTAGCCGAGAATCCCGTACTGAAGGACACCAGTGGAAATTAAGAGGAGTGTATTTTGGACTGAAGCTAGGAAGCTCTTCTTTGCTCAAAGAGTTGTGGGAATCTGGAACAAACTTCTGAGACATGTAGTTGAAGCAGAAATCTTTAGAGCCTTTAAAAGAATCTGAATGAGATATTGGGACAGCTTAGATAATAGCTGAACAAATGAGCCTCAAGGTGGCCTCCTCTTATTTTTTGTCTTTGTTATGTTTATATGCACCTCACCATTTTTTAGATGTTCCTCGTCAACCTTCACAAAAGTAACATAATCTTCTAATTTAGCCTTCCCTTCTCCATCTTCAAGTTAAGCAAAAATCCTAGAAAATTTAACTCTGTTCACAGTTATGATTGGAAACAAAATGACAAAGCACAAGACATGTCCAAAGCTGTAGACTCTTATGATAAGCAAAACCTTTAATTAACACTAAATCATATTTTGATTTGGCCCATTTTGTTGCACACACTAGGTGGACTTATCCTGCCAAGCTCTTCATTTTCAAAATGTGGCAGATTGTTCCAAAAACCAGATTAGAACTTGGTCTTTGACTCCACCTGTCTAAATGTGCTGTCATGACTGCCAAAATTGTCATATATAGTCAAGATGGACTAATTTTATTTAATTTTAATGGCAGAAATTTAAAGGATTCTCAGTTGCCAATGCCAAAACAGAATTAGACTAAAGATCAGTCATCAAATTCAAAGAATTACACTAAATTGAAATGAAACTACAGCCAAAACTATCAATCAATCCATTATCCAACCCGCTACATCCTAACTACAGGGGTCTGCTGGAGCCAATCCCAGCCAACACAGGAAACAAACCCCAGGCAGGGCACCAGCCCACACACTAAGCACAATTTAGAATCGGCAATCCACTTAACCTGTGGAATGTGGGAGGAAACCAGAGAACCTGGAGGAAACCCACGCAGACCATGCAAACTCCATGGAGGGAGGACCCGGGACGCGAACCCAGGTCTCCTTACTGCGAGGCAGCAGCGCTACCCACTGCACCACCATGCCGCCCACAGCCGAAACTAACATTTTCCTATTGAAAGAGTCCTCACAGACAAATATATACAGTAAATATGTGACTGGGAAGACAGAACAGCATGTGCCTGCTTCACATTGTTGGGGCACCAATTCGGTATCCCTGTTTAATTGCCACAAAACAACAGAAAACTATGGCACATTGGCCTTCTCAAAAGAAAAGAGTTCCTTTTAGGAAGTGTAGAGTTAAAAAAAAAGACAACCTCTCCTGGGGACTTTTCATCTTTCACAGAGCACCCACCAGAAGGACAGGTCCTGCTCTGGGCACTGCAGTCAGGTCAGTTGCCCTCTCCTTGTGGCTTCCAAAGGCTGCAGTGAAAAGAGAAAAGCAGTTAGCATGAGCAGTTTATATACAGTATGTTGTTTTTAAGGAAGCTTTGGTAAAAACTTAAATAACTACTTTATGTGTACAGCCATCTTAAATAACATGGCAGCCATTATATCACAGGTAAGAGGGCACATGCATCACAGGACCAGCACCCACACTGCATCATAGAGACAAGACATACACAATGATGGCGTCCATGGAAATAAATAAATACACAAAATAGCAGAACCCATAAAAAACATACACACAAAATGTTAAAGAAATTGTGTCACCAAAATAATGGTGACAATAGTGCTAACATGCTGATTCCAAATGTAATGATAGTAAGTACATTTTTATATGACTAAATTTGATCTCCAGATTTCATAGTCAAAGCTGAGGGGTTGTTTCCACTGGCTGCAATTTAGCATTCGGGGTAGGTGCGTTTGTAACTGTGGGATCTTTGCTGGTGTTAAACGTTGTCACCTTTTTTTTTATTATCTACTCTGAAATATTCACCGAGTACAAACATACTCAGTGTTGCTTTATACATTTCCAGACACCAGTTGGTTTGAGACATGATCTCAGCATGAAATGCATAGTTTTACATATCCATGTCCTGTATACAAAATGAGACAGCTTAACTTTAAAATTTTTAGACTAAACAGTTACTTTAAAATTGTAAGACTGAATTCTTGAAGAGAATGTGCAAACTTCATGCCAAAGGCATCCTAATGTTGATTTACATTCCTTGCATTGCACATGTTCATAATAATATCTGAATATTCTACAATTTAAAAAATGGACCATGTTGTTTCCTTGCCCTCTTTAAGCCAGTTGTTCCTGTAAAGCTTAACCTAAGACCTTGCTTTAATTAGTCCATGACAAACCTACAACCATTCTTCTTTTGTGCTGAGCAGTTATTGCTTCTTTGAAATGACACACGTTCTTTATTGAGCTGTTAGTTATACTTGGTGTTACTTAAACCTGAAGTTTACTGTGAAGGATATCCTACACCTGACACCTGACACTAACATGTTTGGGTCACACTTATCCCAAGTTTGTCTTTTTTAGAACTTAAAACAGAAAACTCACACCATGCAGCCCAAACACAAAGCATAAAAAACAAAACAAAAAATCCTACAGTCACTCTCGATTAGCATGGATTGGTCATGTAAACTGTTCGATAAACTTGTTCATTCCATAACTCTGTTTTGCTGTTTTTGCCTGATCCTGTAGAAGGCAACAATTGCTAAGAGACTGGTGTCGCATTTCCTGATTATTATATCCTTGTATGTGGACTATTCCATTGCACATATGTGTGAAAGGAAGCAGGAAAACTTGATTTAATCTAAGAAGAGGAGAAACAATGTGAAATTTAGCTTTTTCCTTCTTAAATGAATGTCTTTTTCATTATAGGTGCCCCACTGAAGCCCAGAAAGGAACTAAGCTTCACGGAACTTCCCTCTGGACATTTAGACATAAAGTGGTCATCAAAGTTTAACATATCTGTGGAACCGGTAATTTATGTTGTCCAGAGAAGATATAACTACGGAATACATCCCAGCGAGGATGACGCCACCGACTGGACTACTGTTGCACAGGTTTGAAAATTCTGTTCTTTATATACAATTATATAGATTTGCCAAAACAAAATTATTTATTCTATCAGTATTCATACCCCTTCACTTTTTTCAGATTTTGTTATGCTGTACACTTATTCTAAAGTTATTTAAAGTCATTTTTCCCTCCATCAAGCAATACTCTGTACCACAGAATGGTAACATTTTTTGCTAATTTATTAAAAACAAAAAAAAAATCATACTGACACAAGTATTTAAACGTTTTGCTGTGACACATGAAATCTGCCTCAGGTGCATCCCAATCTGTTGATCATCGTTGAGATGTTTCTACACCTTGACTAGAGCCCACTTGTGGTCAATTCAAGTGATTGCATGTCATTAGTAAAGACATACACATCTGTTTATAAAAGGTCCTACTGTATGATTATGTGTATCAGAGCAAAATGAAAGCCATGAAGTTGTAGGAACTGCCTGCAGACCTTAGAGACAGGCTTGGGTCGAGGCACAGATCTGGGGAAGGCTACAATACAAAATTGTGCAGCGATAAACGTTCTCAACAGCAAAGCTACCTTCATAATTCTTTAGTGGAAGAACCCCAACTCTTTCTAGAACTAGCTGCTCAGACAAACTGAGCAATTGTGGGAAAAGGGCCATGTTAAGAGAGGTGATCAGGAACTTGATTCTCACTCTAGCTGAGCCCCAAAGAATCTGTGTAGAAGTAGGAGAAACGTCCAAAAGGACAACCACACCAAACTCCACCAATCTGGGCTTTATGACAGAGTGGTCAGACAGAAACTGCTCCTCAGTAAAAGAATCATAGAGACTTATTTGAGATTTGCAGAAAGGTACCTAAAGGACTCTTAAAAATGAGAAAGAAAATTCTTTCTCATTGAATGAACCCCAGATTAGGGTAATGTCTGGTGGAAAGTAGGCACCACTCATTACCAGTGCAATACTATTCCAATGGATCTGGGAGACTTAACAGGGTTGAAGGAAAGCTGAACAGAGTAGAATACAGAGATATCCTTAATGAAAACCTGTTCCAGAATGCTTTGGCCTACCGACTGGGCTGAATTTCACCTTCCAACAAGACTGTGACACTAAACACAAAGCAAAGATAACACAGGAATGGAAGAAGGACCATTCTGGGAACGTCCTTGAGTGGCCAGCCAGAGCCTGAATTTGAACCCAATTGAACATTTCTGGAGATTCCACAGATGGTCTCCATCCAACCTGACAAAGCTAAAGAGGATCTTCAGAGAAGAATGGCAGAAAATCCCAAACTCAGGGTACGCGAAGCTTGTGGCATCAAACCCAAGAAGGCTACAATCGCTGCCAACTAAGTACTGAGCAAAGAATCTAAATATGTGTGTGAATGTGATATTTCAGTTTTTTGTTTTTAATAAACTTGCAAAAAATTTCTAAAATGCTGTTTTTTCTTTGTCATTATGAGGAATACGTTCTGAATCCATTGTAAATTTCCTTCTTGTAATCTCCTTTTGTTATAATACTTTGTGCGCGTGTTCATTTTTACCCAGCATTAATTCTGAAAAAAGAAAAATAATTGATTCGTCTCTTGGAAGCCACTTGTCCTGGTGAGAGCAGTAGTGTAAAATAACAACTCAGTTTTTCATCATAAAGCAGACTTCTCTACAGTCGTCCTGATAGAAAGGCCAGTGTGTGGGTTTGATGTTTTGGATGTCTCAACTAAAGAGATGCATTTCAGAAATTAAAGTAACATTTCTGCATTTTATTAAAAAATGTGTAGGTTGTTAAACTAATCTTACTGCAAGGTTATTCGTCATTTTGGTTCAGCTATATTGGCTAGGACTGTTTCCTAATAAAGCATTGGTTTTTCAATTGTCTAATTTCCCTTAGATCAATTCTCTTGACGTCCATTATTTGTTCTGGCTGATCAACAGACACACACTTACTTCTTATGTCAATCTGAAACACAGATGTTCTTTTCAAAAGAAAGTTGTAAAATTATATTGGTCACTTTGCTGAAAAAGTATGCCTTTGTTTTAGCAGTTCCAAAGTCATACATACCATTGGCGAAAATCCTGATATCAAGGTGAACTTGATATATCCGAATACCCAGAGCAAGAACAGAAAAGGTTGAAGTCAGCTGAATGAATTATTAATTATTTTGAGCAGTCTGGGCATCATTCACATGTATGAATGATCTGCAGCCGTCCAAAGCGGTTGTTTCTCCTTCCTTGTACCAACTACATCTTTTGTATTTTTCCTTCTGTTTCACTAACCTTACTTAAATATTATTTAGCTTTGAAAATTTATACTTCAGTACTGCTTTGTTGTCTGGAAAGGTGATTATCACCTGCATCTTTATTGTAATTACTTAAAGACATTTAGAATATATTGTGCTGCAGAGGCAAAGTTCAAGGTCAAGGTAACTTTTATTATTACATATCGTGAAAATGAATTTGGTCCCGAGCAGTACAAGTAAGTGAAAGTATATCATTGATGAAGAGGAAACACACACTACAAGTATACAATAAATCACAGGAAAAAAACTGCTCACACTCACACAGACACAATTAGATGAGCCGTAACTGCTATATATCTGTCATACATATAGGCTTAAAATTCATATAAGACAATACAGTATGTAGTGCCATTTCAATTTTATCTTACCACAATTAACAAAGGCAGTCTTAATGATACCATTTCCTATGCATTACTGTACTTTGTGTTAAAGGCCAACCGTGGGGCGTACTGCCTGGTAGTTTGGGACCGACCAGGACCAAAGGTAAAGTGACAACTGGAAGAAAATAAAAAAAGAATGGCACAGTGGTGGCAGCTGATTTAGGAAAATAGAAAGTTGATTTTATTGAACAGTAAAGGACAATTCTTAAAGTGACAATTCTTTACAGTGCATTAATAAGTATAATAATAAGTACAGTTCAAGTCCCACAAATACACAGAAGTGAGAAGTGCAGAAACAATCAAATTAGACAATCTATGCATGGCGTAACATTCAGGTGTGTTTAGCGACTAAGCCAACGGATATAAAAGTTGGAGCGTTTCACATTTTTTATTTACTTCATCCAGTTATTACCAGTTATATTTTTGTTTCTTAAATAGTTTTGTAATAATGAGTTATATTCAGAAGTAACATCAATAATAGAATGTGTTGGTAGACTACATTAAATGTGATCTTTTTAAGAGGACTTTACAATGGATATAAAAACGGAGCACAAATAGGCCTGTGATGGCTCAGTAGCTTTCATACACAGCACAGTCCAATTCAAGTGATGTGAAAATGGCATTGATTGATGTGTGTTAATGGTGGAGGGACTGTAATTAATTGTTGTTCAGTTTTCATAAACGTAACATTTTTGAAAGTATACCCGACAGAGTAGCATCCAAAAACTAGCAATTGAGAAATAACTATTAATACAAAATGACTAATACACTAGCATAAAATCATTATAAATATCATGATTTGAAAAGAGAAAAGCAGCTGAAAAAAGTTCCCTATCTAGCTATTAATATTACAGCAATCCCTCCTCGATCGCGGGGGTTGCGTTCCAGAACACCCCACAATAGGTGAAAATCCGCGAAGTAGAAACCATATGTTTGTATGGTTATTTTTATATATTTTAAGCCCTTATAAACTCTCCCCCACTGTTTATAAATATTCCCCGCAGAGTTATACAGCATAATCCCTTTGTATTCTCTTAGATATTAGGTAAGATTCATTGAAATTATGTATGTATACACACTGTTTATATACAGTAAAACCTAAATATTATTTTAAAGATATCGAGTGTCTCCGATATCACATATGTTACAGCCATTACGATAGACAGGCCACCAGCAATAAATACGTACAATGCAAGAAAAATAATATACAGTAAATGTGTGTACAGTGACACTAAACGTACGTACATGTACTAAGTACTGTAAGTAGAAAATGAATTATGGTTACTCACCAACAATGACACGATGACTTCTCCGATAACGATGAGTTTAGTTTTACTGCACAACAACAGAGAGCGTTACAGCTCTTCTAAAGGAGTCTCTTCAGGCAACTGTGCAGCACCGCCGTTGTTCTTCTTCCAGCAGTCTTCAATCCAAATCCCTAAAGCAGATTCCAACCAGACTACCGCCTTATTACATTCACTTACAACTCGTTTTGCACCCTGGTTAAAAGGACACTGCAGCCGTAGATCTTATATTCCTTTAATACTTTTTAAATAAAAAGAATCATAGCCTAATTGATGCCGTAATGGTGTCCAACAGCGGTGTAGCTTTTCCCTTCCTTCAACATATCCAAAACTTTGACCTTTTCGGCAATCGTTAACATCTTCCATTGGCACTTTGGCACGGCCCCTGAAGCAGTAGCAGGAGCAGATCGTTTTGGAGCCATAATGAAGGGCTTGACTATGCACAAAGATAAACACAAAAGAGCACAAAAGTTAACTCTTTACACAGCGAAACACGTTGATGCTGAATGAGCGAGACGAGACTTCCTGGTTAACGCCGTGGAATTGAATTCGGCGCTCCGTCGCTGAGCCATTCAGCACACAGGAACTTAACTGCGTGCTCTAATTGGTTAGCTTCTCAGCCATCCGCCAATAGCATCCCTTGTATGAAATCAACTGGGCAAACCAACTGAGGAAGCATGTACATGAAGTGAAAAGACCCATTGTCCGCAGAACCCGTGAAGCAGTGAAAAATTCGCGTTATATATTTAGATATGCTTACATATAAAATCCGCGATAGAGTGAAGCCGCAAAATTCGAAGCGTGATATAGCGAGGGATTACTGTAGTTAAAACAGAACGAATTGTTAACTCATTTAAATAAGTCAGAACTTGGAAAGAGACTGATTTATTGTATGACAGGACTACAAATGATACACAATGGATAAGAAGATCAGGGGCTTGCCACTTGTATATCTGGGACTGAAAGACCAGGGGCTGGGTGCTAGAGATGCCTCCCAACTCCCAACGCTGCTGTCCTTTTTTAAAACTGTCCTATGCGTATAAGAGTTAGGACAACTGCGTCTTCCCTGTGTTATTAATTAGTTCAAACACCATTTACAATCCATTTACTTCAAACAACCATTTACACATATACAATCAATAGTACGTCCCATACATACACCTTACCTGTCCAGATCATAGAGCTTTGTGAACAGAGAACCAAAATGAAGTGGTCTCTCATGGAGACTGAGACATAAGACAGGTTGACAGAGGCCCAGCTTTCTTATTTTAGCACAGCAGTCGCAACTCCTTCCCAAATTCTGCAGAAGCATTGGACCATTCTTAATACAAGAGGCTTTTCCCAGTTTTAAGTCAAATTAGTCTTGCTTTTCCCATTTAGTTATGGATAGTGGATTGGGATTGTTACAAAGGAGTAAATTGTTGACAAGCAGTGTAGACACAGATTTTTTTGTCACCAAATGTCGTGTTATCTGGTGTTACTCCAGATAATGCTATTAGAGGATTTTGTGTAATTATAAATCCAAACCTTTCTGACAAATGCCCAAAGGATTGTTTTTCCCCAATGTGCTTTCAGCCAAGGGCATTCCCAAATCTTCAGGGGTAGGCACTTGATGGCCTCATTCACAAATAAGGTATCAAATATAATATATTTTGGAAATTCTTAGTCAAGTCAGACATGTGTGATGTACATTTTTAAGTGATCATGTTTTGCACAAATTGATGAATAATGTATCTTGTTCATGGCTGAAATTGTCATAAAACAGTCCCATTTCCAGTTTTGAGGTGCATTGTTTGAAATATTTTGGTAGAGTTTGGAAGTGCTTCCTATATCTTCATCCCAACTAAACAGTTTACTTAATAGCCATAGTTATTCAAAGCTGCAGAATTTTCTTTTATATAAAAACTTGCACATAGTAAAATGAGTGTGATACTGGAAGGTTGTATTCGAGACAGTTCAAAGGATGCATCCGTATTGTCTCTATGGAGGTCTTTAAAGGTGCAGATATCAAGTAATTTCCATGAACTGTGCAGATTAAGGATGGCTGGAATATATGAAAGGATTAGAATGAAAACCTGCAGCCGCTGTAGCCCTCCAGGATCAGAACTGGACACCCCAATATATAGAACTTCTGAGTAGAAATTCAAAAGGGTGTAACGGTTTCAAAAGTTTCTTTTCAGCTTTTGGAAGTGCTAAGCCAGCATGCCCTAATAACAATATGGCCATTATGATTAATCTGAAAAAATTGAAATTCTCATGGCTGTGGTATATTATGCATATTTGGCCTGGGACGTTTTGCTTTTTACAACTCCAGAAATGTGTTCACTTTTACAAATATTCATCACCTGGGTGACTGGATTATTCTTTTGCTCCTCTTATCCTCATATAATGAAAGTTCTCTTTGAAAACGGTTAAACATGTGCTTTTGTGATGTTCAAATTGGATGGTTCATTAAGAGCAGCATGAGGGCAATAATGAGCAAAGGAATAAAAAAATTGCAGAAAATTGTAATAAATAAACACACAAATGCAGCATCTTTCAAATGAAGCCTATACTATATTCTTACATGCTTTTGGTTACTAAATGTTAACATTTTTCTTTATTAATTTGAACAAAGACAACTTAAGTGAGTTGACTGGGGTCACACGACAACCTTAAGTGATAAAATCCATCACAGTATTCAGTAGTCCACAGGTTTAGAATTCTGAGCTGTCTCAATGTGTGGGTGAATGTGTTTGATTTGTGTGTGTGTGTCTGAGGTTATTTGGTGGCTTATTGGTTGTGTGTATGAGAATGTGCCTCATTCAGAGATACTGAAATATCCAGAAGAATATCAGCGCTTCAGTGTGTTCATATAATTGAGGACAATATGAATAAGAATCTACACTATTCTAAACAAGATTTGGAGTGCTCCTCATAAAGTGATTATATCTTTTATAATTTTTAAGGAAAATGTGACATCTTTTTCCCATTGTGTTGTTGTTTATAGGTTAGGATTCTTCTAGTTGTGCAAGAAAAGACAGCATGTTAGCAATGTCATGTACGTTATCATAACAGACTCATAAATAAATGGCGATAACCCCTCAAGTGCTGAGTTATTCTTTTGTAGACATGTGTATGTGTGGGTTAATAAACAAATAAGTAAAGAGCACAGTCCCATGTGTTTCTTCAGTTTAATAAGTAAGATTTTGGTTACGAATACAGTTATATAACTTGTAGCATTTTTTTGCAAGTTTTTATCTAGTTTTTATTTTATCACAACGTATATGTGTGTTGACTCTTGTGTAGGTGATTAAGGAATAATCTATTAAGTATATCAACTGTTACTTCAGTTCCATTTGTGATTTTTGGGTCACAGTTTTGTAGCAATATATTCTCTATGCCTATTAAATTGACAGTAAAGAGCACTCTCCTGACTGTGTTTCGTCTGTTGCATATGACATAGGCTTTCTTCTGCCAGTCGGGTGGTGACTATTGCTCTTTTTCATGTGCCTTGAACTGAGTGAAATTTCTTATTGTTTGCAATGCCTTGTGACTGGCGAGGGTTAGGTTGTCATATGTTACACTGCTGCCTCCTAGCAAACCTAGTTGTAATTGCAACTTAATTCAAACATTTCAGAGCCTGAAGATTTGTATATGATGCTTGTCCTGTGGTGAGTATCCCCTTAGGTACTTTTCTTTAATTTCTTATAGTTCAGGCTGACGAATTTCCATTCTCAAAGTTCTGTTTTCCAACACATGATGTCAAAATCATCTTGTGTCATTGTCATTGTACAGTTCTATAGAGTCCTGTATTGTCCTATTAGAAAGTATGCAGGTACTGGTACCTTTGGGGGCTTCTGTGGACCCTTATGAAGCCTAAGGCTTATGCCTGTTATACTACATTATTTTTAAGTCAGCTGTCACAGTAAAATCATATTTACCATAATTTTTTATTGGTAAACTAGAAGTCAAACTTATATAACCACCATTTGAGCTCTTAACTTAAAAGAATAAACTTGGCATGTAACATTATGTAAATTCACTGTGGTGCAGCATTTGAAGTGAAACCAAATTACTGGTGGTATTCTGTTAACAATACACTGCACATTAGCAAAACGGTGCCAGCACTCTATGCTGAAATTCATTGCCAGTCAAAGCCCATTTGGGGCTCTAGGAAGGACTGATAGATGTTGCCCCTCATTGTCTATAGCAGGTAGCTGGTATTATTAGACTTCAACAACCTCTGGGAGCATGCCCCTTTGTACATATACCACAGACTTTAAGGAGCACATGCCCCCTTAGTGTAGGGAGCCTGCACACTTTTCCTTTTTATAAACAGCCCCCACTCTGTATCATTAGAGTTCTGCAACTGGGGGAGTTCTCCATCCTGGTGTCCAGAGCATGTGCCCCTTAACTTCCATAAATGACAATGGCACCCTAGGCAGCTGCCTATTTCCCCTAATGGCTGAGCCGGATCTTTTGAAGTTGGAAGAGGTACCATTATGGCTCACTTCAAGCACTACTGTGATGATTCGTATTTTGTTAAAGGTTGCTTTGGACCTTACATTATCCATCCATCCATCCATCCATTATCCAACCTGCTATATCCCAACTAGTGGGTCACAGGGGTCTGCTGGAGCCAATCCCAGCCAACACAGTATGAGTGTCTTGCGCTGACATCCCATTTAATGTCAATTCCTGATGCTGCAAGGATAGGCTGTAGCTACAGAGATGCTAAACTGGATTTTGATTAATTGAGTTAAATTTACCATATTTTGTATGAAAAGGTTCAGAGTAGACTCTACTTTCTGAGGAGACTTGGATCTTTTGATGTGTGTGGCAAGCTGCTGAAAATGAGTAGCCACAGTTAAGCCCCTTTGTATTAGCTTTCTTTTTTCTCTTCTTTTTTTTATTTTGCAAGAATACATTATAATAAGGGTTCAGAACAATTGAGCATACCTTAAGTAACATAATATTTCATATCCAATTTAAATTTATCTTCAGCACAACCCCTTTGGTGAGTTATGAAATCAGATAACCCATTATGGAGTTGTCAGTCAAAAATACAGCGGCATCTACAGAGTTAACAAAGGCCCAGTGTGCTCGCTTAAGGATGACATTAATACAAATTTTCAAATTCTGAAGAAGCTCTAGATAGTTCTCAGAATGGAAAATTAGATTTTTTCAAATCATAAATAGAGTAGGACATCTTTTTCACACTGTGTTATAATGAAAAGACTATGAATTTTGCAATTGAATTAGGATTAGGGTTAGTGTACGACATGACAAGAGACTTTTCTCTACTCAGTAATACTCTGAACACTATTGTAAGCAGATTACTGGAACCATAACTACACATAATGTCAGAGATGAAGACAAATCTTGTCTTGCAGTATGGTACCAGAAGGACTTTTTCAACTAGTCACAGGTTTGATTCCAGTGTGTCACAAGCTGCTATATTTTGAAATAGAAGTGGGTCAGGGTAGGTCTCGTGTGGGTTGCAGATAGTTGCCGCTCCAATAATCACACTTGAATTACCAAGGGAGAAATGTGACATTCGTACTCAAATTACCACGGGAACACCCCACTGGTTGTGACGATTGCATTTGAATCACCAATGGATACCCAGGTGGGTTGCGAAAAAACTAACACATGAAAAGTGCATCTCAACACGAAAACATTGAGAAATACTGCTTTAGGTAACCTAAGCTGAGAAAAACACTATGCATTGAACAAGTTGATGAGGATTGTTTTATGTCAATACATGATTTTCATTGCTTATGTAACATTCTGATTGAAAGTTCCTTCCCTCGAATCATCTGAGGTGGAACCATTTAAAAGAGATTGAAAGATTTAAAAAAATTGTTTATGTCATTACTGAAAGACGGCATACATTTTATCACTAATGTGAAGGGATAATTTGGGGAGCCTGGAAAGAACCTTTTTGCTAAATGTATGACTTTCATGTAATAGAAGACATGGGCTTCTAGAAGATTACGTTTGAGAGATGTAGATATTCAAAGAATGCAAGCATGTTGTTGGTGTCCCAATGTCGTATAATCTTCTGTTTATCTATGAAAGCTTTGTAAGTTCAGGGTGGTTGGAAAAGACGATTTTTTAATACATTATAGTGAACCTCCCGCTAGCTTATCCATGTTGTGCCACCCATTACAAACCTGCTCAGTCTAGTCATAAGGTTACAAGAAATCCTGGTAGCTTTGAATGAGAAACAAGGATCAACGCTGGATGGGGTGATTCTAGTGCTGTGCCCCATTTAATTTAAAAATGTTTAGTTTGTGCTGTCTGATGCGCCCAAGAGCGAGTAAAGTGGAGTGCATTAAAAAAGTAAACTCTGCTTGATTTAAGTAGTGAAATGGATGCAGGTTTCAGGTACAATGATTGAACGAATGAAGATACTGATGAGAAAAAAATTGTTTTGTTTTAATTGTGAGACAATTTTTGTTATTTTGTTTTTTGTTTTTTTTTGACCAGACTACAGATGAGCATGTTCAGCTGTCAGACACCCGAGCCAGCAGATGGTATCAGTTTCGAGTGGCTGCCGTCAATGTCCATGGGACTAGAGGATTCACTGCACCTAGCAAACATTTCCGTTCCTCAAAAGGTTTGTTTAATATTTAACTTGCATCTTTAATACAAAAATAAAGGAGTAAACGTTTTTCTAAAGTACTTTTTCTTTACTTTGGAGCCTTTATTTAAATGTTATTATTTTTTCAGCAGTTTCAACAATCAACTATCCCCACTTCCGTCAAACTGAGCTGTAAAACAACCAAGGTTGAACTCTAGGATGCTAAAAGGAAAAGAAGTAGCTAAACACACCTTAAATACCATGCAATAAATCCAGATGTACTGAGAATTTAAATTCAAAACAGATAAATATACAGGAATATATAAACAAAAAACTATATTTGAATAAACTAAACAGAAAACATGTTTGTTATTTTAACACCTCCACAATGCAAAGAAATATATTTTTTGTTTATGAAGTAAGATTTACCTCACCCAACCATCCAGTGGGATTTTTTCTTCATAAATATTGCTGGTTGCTTATTGTTGTTATAAATATCCAGTGAAAATAATCCATTAGATTAATTATCCTGAAGCTTCTTCATTCCAATTAAAATCCACAAACACATTATAATTGTCAATAAAAGTCCAAAAGGTTTAACTTCCCAGGTATTTCTGAATATAACGCATTATAGGCCTGTTTACGAACATGGAAGATCTACCTTCTTCTCCCCAGCGGCTTCTATTTTACAGTTTTTTCTTTCTTGTTTTTTCATCTACTTCTTGTTTAATAATAAAAGTCCTTCCTGTCTTCACATTATACAAGGCAGTATTTTCAATATAAAAGCTTAACAAGTAATTCAGGATTGTTCACCAAAAAAACTTCTACTTGAAAAATAATAGTTTATTGACTCTTTGTCACATATTCATTTTTTTTATAAAAATGAACTCCTCTGTGTAGTTTTTGTTGCTAATTTTAATCCATGTTTCTGGTTTATTTATTTATCATGAACACAGAATTAACAGAAAAAATAACTTCTTATTTCATCATTTTATACAATAATTTGGATCTTTATTTATACACTGTTCTTTCTGGAAACACTCTTACATTTTTCCATAAGAATTTATTAAAAATATTTCAAGCGTTAATGAAGCGTGACATGCATGTGTCAGTAATCCTTGCTTTAGTTTGCTTTCATAAAACCAGACATACAGCATAAAAGCAGCAGTAATCATGACTCAGCCATCTAACACAAACACACTTGGACAGACTCATCAGAGTAGAAGGCTCTAAAGTCTGTTAAGTTCATTTCTCTCACAGCCTTTAGGGAAGTAAAAGTTTATGATGTTCTCCTGTCATTTGAGTTTCTACTTGTTAGCACGTAATGACACAAAATAAAATATTCCATGTAGAATAATAAGCAGTCCATTATCAAATCATCTTAATCCAGTGCAGAATGCCAGAGCGTATTTCTGTCAGTCTATAAATAATCATAAATAAAGTGGATTTTTTTGGATTGTAATCACAGATCAGTCGTGAAAATCCAGTGTCATTCTGCTACATTTGGCCTGGTCCTGACGCAGCATTGCTCAAGTTATTTACATACTGCAATTTTACAGCCACCAGTGGACGGAGCATGGATGTCAAAAGAATCCTGTTTGGTGCCTATTTTATTTTATTAATGAATTTAATATTAAAATTCTGCAATTCAGATTCTTTTCTGCACAGTTCCCAATAACAATGTTTTCTAATAACACCATATCTTGATCTCTGATCTCTGATGGAGTGTCAGTAGGCAAACCCAAATTGAAATTAAACTTCTTAGTGTTTTACTATCCAGCACATTATGTTTAATAATTTAATAATCAGGTTAATTGTAATCGTATTTGTTTTGGCTGGTGCAGTGACTAGTGTTGTAGCTAGAACAATCTGGTACAAACCCTGACCTGGACCCTGAGAACGTGGATTCTGCAAGCATCTTTCATGTTCTTCTCTTCATATTTGGCAACTGTATAACACCAACAACAACATTTATTTTTAGAGCACATTTTCATACAAACAATGCAGCTCAAAGTGCTTTACAAGATGAAATAAAAGAAAGTTAATATATTAAACATAAATAAGATTAGGCAATAATATTATACAGTACTAGGGGGCTTCTTCTCCTGCTCGCTTCACTCGCACACCCCTTTCCCCTGCCTGCGCTACTGCTTGCGTTGTGAAGAGGGGGGCTGAATGCACCCCAAGGAGACACGATCGCTCCTCCTCCTAAACGGTGATACAATGGGAAACACATACAGTTTTTTTTTACCTCCTCTTTGCTCGATCAGCTGCTGGCTTGCTGCTGCTGCCGTGCCGCATGATCTGCATCTCGTGTGGCGCACTTCTGTCATATCACCTATGTCCATATATTTGATCTCATTTCACTTTTACTTTTTCATCAATATCGCATTGAACTTTGAAATGTGTCTGACATAATCGCGCAAACCTCTTTGCATAAGCTCTTGTCTTGCAGGGCTTCCGGCCACGGGCGTGGTTACATCGCTTAGCACGAAGACTCATCTTGCGGGACGTGAAAATGTCTCTGAGACAATCATATCTTGTCTCTTTCTAAGATTTTTTTTTTATAATAGAGGGATGTAACAAAGAAAAAGGTACTGTCGGAATGACCAGCAGGAGAGAAAAAAACACTAAAAAACTCCTGTTAGTCTGGAGAAAAAAACAAATCTGCAGGCGTTCCCAGGCCAAAAGACCACCCAGCCCCCGGTGGGCCTTCTACCTAACATAAATGGTCTAAATGAGCCCTCATGGATTACAGGCTTCACATGGAGGAATTCATATGGAACTGTAAAGCAACACTGTATGAATAAGTGCAAATGTACTTGTAAGTGTGACCCGTGGTGGGCTGACGTCCTGCTTACTTCGGCTTGATTCTGACCTTGTACTCAGTGATGCAGAGATAGGATCAGCCTGTATGCAGCCATTTTAAGAGCAGTCAGTCTTTGGATATTGCAAAATCGAGTTACAGATTAGCTAGGATTACCTCATTTAGTGAGCTCCAATAGTAGCTAAATGGAAACATAACTTATTTCATTTTAATTGGAAGTGAAACTGATCTTTTATGGTATAAAATCGACTTGCAATATACTCTCAGGTTTTTATGGAGTTGTTTAGTTATTCTTTGAACAAATTACATGTATAAATGGAACTGTTGGAGCCCATTAAATAAAATTAGCTGACTAAATGCAGAAAATATTTAGCAGCATCTGCTAAGTCCATTTTCAGCCCACATTTACAATGAGTTGAAAGAAGCATCTGAAAGAGTATGTTTAAATCACCATAATATTTTTAAGCTGCCATGTGCACATTCATGTCTCATTTACACAGAGGTCACAATCATTGAGGTTTTCAAGCTGTAAATACCAAGGCAGTGTTAGTAAAACTAGAGCTGACAACAACCCCTATAATAAAATCCTTTTTGAAGTTTTAGTAAGATTTTTTTAGGCTATGCTTTGCAGCTGTTTCCTATGTACCATTTCATGGCTTGTCAGTTCTCTTGGCTTTAGAACCCGGGACACCACCACTTTTAGGAAGATTACACCAATAGCATTAGAGCAGGAAACCTCAGAACACTACTGACTTTGTGTAAAGTTCAAGTTCCTGGTGATGGTTTATCATTTTAATTCAATTAATGTCAAGATGCCTCAATAAAAGGCTCTTTGATTTGTTTAAATTGTAATTGAGGTCCTCTTCAGTGGTGAAATGAAAAATCTGCAAACAGAGCCTCGTCTGCTTGATGCCTCTGATAGTAGGGAACTCTGGGAACTCAGCCAACAGCTAGCTTGTTAAAGGCGAATATGGCACATTTTAAGTCACTAATTATATACCTTACATATAAAGCGGCCTAAAAATTTCAGCTATGAAGATCATTTTGGTATATGAGAAAGTAAAGCATAATCACAGAAACAATGTGACATTTCAGTTTAACTTTTAAAAGCATTTCTCTAGACTTTCCAGGAACAAAAAGAAATCAGCGTTCTTCGTGTTCTGCCCATAAGGTTGACTGAATTCCATGCTTGTCAGCCTAACCGTGTGATTTCAGATTACACAAGCAACTCTGCTGCGTATCCACTCTGAAAGTATCCTCTCATCTATGGTATACAGTTGCTCCGGAGCACATCATTCCATTCTGCTCCAGTTTGCATGTTAAAAACCTATTGGTTGTTTTCTTAAGGTCGTTGTTTAAGTGAATTGTTTTGTGTTCTGGGGCACCCTGTATCTGTTATTCTTGGTCTTGGCTTACTTCATTATCAATAGTTAATTAATATTTTGTATTTAAACATTTTTTTGCTTGAGAATGCTGTGTGTGATTACTTAAGAAGCAATTTTTATTTAGCTTTTTTAAAGCACATGATTGGATGAATTCTTCTGTATGTTCCAGAAAGCACTACATGCGCCTATAAATATTTTCCTTAAGCAGTCATAGGTTTTGTTTATTCTGTACAGACTCAGTTTATTAATTTGAATGTGTTGTTTTATCTTATTTACTAGCTGTGTTACTTGTCTAAGATGGGATGAAATCTTGGATGGGTTTAAATATTAAGTAATCAACATAGACCTGAAGTTTTTTATTTGATTAATGGGTTGTGCATTCGGCCTGGTATAATAAAACACACCCGATCCCCTTCCCTCACAGTGGCCTTTTCCTCATCAGATAGAGCCGTCCATTTTTGCTGCTTCCTCTTGGCATCGCTTATCAAACTGACCACTCTTATAGTTAGAGCCCCCTCTAGGCATTCTACCTAACATAAATGACCTCAATCAGCCCTCATTGTATTCAGGTTTCTCCTGGAAGAATTTGATGATGACAGACATGTGGACTTCTTGCTTTTAATCTATCAATGTAGGAACATCACGGTGCTTTAATTAGGTGGTGGTGGCACTGATCGCCACCACAGAAAACCGGAAAAAGAACAGCAGAAAATAGCAGGGGTTAGTATGTATTTTGGAGCCACCATGAATAATAATGATAATTAATTGAATATACAGAGCATCAGGATTAAACTAAAATAAATCTATGAGAAAGCCATGTTAAAGTAATGTATTTTCAGCAGTTTTTTAAGTGCTCTACTGTATTAGCCTGGTAAATTCCTATTGGCAAGCTATTCCAGATTTTAGGTGCATAACAGCAGAAGGCCGCCTCACCACTTCTTTTAAGTTTGGCTCTTGGAATTCTAAGTAGACACTCATTTAAAGATCTAAGGTTACGATTTGGAGTGTAAGGTATAAGAGATTCTGAAATATAAGATGGAGCGAGATTATTTAAGGCTTTGTAAATCATAAGCAGTATTTTAAAGTCAATTCTAAATGACACAAGTAACCAGTGTAATGATATCAAAACTGGGGTGATGTGTTCAGATTTTCTTCAGAATAGGCTGATAAGAATACTTTTCTTATTTCTAGACCATTATTTGGCATTTTTATTATCATTTTTGATTTTCTACACTTCTTCTACATGTTTTGTAGAAGCCTTGCACACAAACACACATACACACACAGACACTTGTTCTTTTATTAATGTGGTCTTGTTTTGATTTTTGCCTAGCTGGTATGCAGCAGTCTTTCCATCAATGACGATATCATCAATTTTTGGAATTGCATTTCAGCATTGAAATGAGCTCAATGCTTTTATTTTGTCTCTTTCTTAACCTTTAATTTTTGACTTTTGTAATTCTTAATGTAATTTCTAATAATTCCCCTAATGGCTGAAAATGTTTTAGCTTAACCTTATATATATATTAACATTAATTGGATGCATATACAGTGTTTCCTATTTAAATAATTATTTAAAGAAATGGGATTATAACTGAGTTACCCTTTATGTGTTATATTTCATTCCTTTTTCTTTTGTAAGCATGTGTCTTTGTATTTTGTGTGGTTATCTTCTTCATTTGTTTTTATAGTATTTTTCCAGGAATGGTGTCACTTTGGGATCCTAACCTACTGTATATAGTTTCTTCACTCCTTCTTGTTTGCATCAACTGCACAGCACTCTGGGTAATACTGTTAAAGGGATAGGCTCACATATTATACACAGTTGACATATAAAAAGATGTTACCTTTAAATTTAAGGGCGGAGTGGTGGCTCTGAGGCTAAGGATCTGCGCTGGTATCCTGAAGGTTGTCGGTTCGAATCCCTGTCACTGCCAAAAGAGATCCTACTCTGCTGGGCCCTTGAGCAAGGCCCTTAAACTTCAATTGCTCCAGGGGTGCTGTACAATGGCTGACCCTAAGGGGTATGCGTAAACTAACATGAGAAATTGTATAAGGTGAAATAAAAAACAAATAATAATAATCAGTGAGAAGAAGTAGCTAATGTCCAGACCTTCTACCTGCTTAACAGTTAATAATATAATGAGGGACCTGCTCACACCTGGCTATGGAACAGTTTGTCAGTCAACTTTTGAGCCTCTGAAAATGGGGGGAACCATGTATAAAAATGGCTGTCATTCCTAAATGACTCATACAACATTTCCGTTAAACCCTTTGAATTAATGCTGAAAGCCCACACTTCAATCGTGTCCTTATTTCTTCATTTCAAATCTATTGTGGTGGTGTATTGTGTGAAAATTATGAAAATGGTGTCACTGTCCAAATATTTATGGACCTAACTGTATCTAGTGTAATTGTAGAGTCTAATCCCCTTGTTATGATTTTTAAATATCATCCATCCATCCATTATCCAACCCGCTATACCCTAACTAAAGTGTCACGGGGGTCCAATCCCAGCCAACACAGGGTGCAAGGAAGGAAACAAACCCCGGGCAGGGCACCAGCCCACCACAGTTTTAAATCTCATTGGCTAATAAATTTACATTTCCACTGTCGTTGTGACTTTGTCTCTGCCCTGTGCCTCACTGCTTCCACTTACACCCTGTCAGTTGGGCAGCTTTTTCCACAATACTTCCATTAACTAAGCCCATTTAAATGAATGTTTAGGGTCACGGGGTGCTAAAACCTATCCCAGGATCCCTTGGCACAAGGCAAGAGCCAACTCCTTGTTGACAGGTGATGAGGACGAGATTTAAACCCAAACTGCACACATACACACACACCTCCACAACACTGTGGGTATTTGTGGTTCTTCTTGGGTGGGAACTGCATTACCAGGGATAGACTTAAGGCCTGGATGGAATTCAATTATTATCCATATTATTGTATATTATATGTGAATTGAATTTATAAGACTCAACCCTCCAGCAGAACTTTAACGCAACAGATATTTCTTCTATTATATTCATGAAAGCACCACTTCTACATACTGTATGCGATTAATAACTATTAATTTCCCCATTATCTCCATTTGTAAAATAAAACAGCTGATCCTCTTGCGGCCCAGGCTGGAGTGATTTAAAGAAGGTGCCCTTGCAAGATGTAACAGCTCATAAAACTGCGTAATCAGAGATTAGACACAGTCATGGTCTGTAGAATTTAGATTTACTGCAAACCTGCCACATTATATCCTGTTGGTCTCTGTGTCCTTGTTTGAATCAAAGTTAAAACTATATATACAATAAAACAGAAGTTATAATAACCTTGAAAAAGATGCTGTTCTAAAGTGAATAGTAGCTTTTCTATGGATGTTATTTGAAGGATCAGATACCCTGCACTTTGAGTGGGGCCCTCGTAAATATATTTATTGTAACAGAATGTTGGCCTTGTACATCCTTTCTTTTCAGTTCATATACTTTCTGCTTTAGTACTCTTTTATTATCCATTGGGAGGCACTTTAGCACGTTGGTAAATGATGTTGCCTTGTGGTTGCAGAAGACAAACTTTGAAAACTCTTCTGTTTCGGTGTGGGGTTTGTATGTTCTGCGTGTATCTGCATGGTTATTTCACATAACGATATGAAAGTGACTTGGGTTAATTAGCCTGATATAACTGAGGGGCACAGGAGTGTATTGGCATCACCTTCAGGGTTGGTTCCAGCCTAATGTTACTCTAAGTTGAGCTACGTAAGCTAAGAAGATAATTGGACATTTATAAACAGTAACCAACGGATTGGTTACCCCCTCTGATTTATAGCTCCAGCAGACTGAGTTCACATCCTAGCCCAGTCACTGTGAGTTTACACACATAAGGCTTATTCCCTGACTTGTGTTTATTTGCCTTTCTATTATTGAGTTTGA
Organism: Polypterus bichir lapradei; assembly: GCA_026402145.1. Classification (NCBI taxonomy): domain Eukaryota; kingdom Metazoa; phylum Chordata; class Cladistia; order Polypteriformes; family Polypteridae; genus Polypterus; species Polypterus bichir. The sequence continues at coordinate 50,864,669 of JANRMT010028174.1, read as the reverse complement.
ATTATTTTACAGGTTTTAATTTGGTTTGTTAATATACTGTTTATTTATTTTTTAGTATTTATGTTCTGTCTTTTTAAATGCTCCTCCATTCCTTGTGTATTCTGGGCGGTACCATAAGAGGCGGGGCCACCCAGACATCACTTCTGCTGAGTCCCCACCCCCAGCAGTGGATTCATTGAGGTTTGTGTGAAGAGTTTGCAAGTAGTTACTTTCCTTGTGATTTTGTGTTTTTTTTTTTTTTTTTTGTGGATTATTACATCTATTTTTGAACTCTGACTTCTGAATTTTGTATTAGAAACTATTTTGCTATGGATTGCTTTTTAGGCAAATCATTTTATCCTTCTATTTTTTGCCTGTGGACCTTTTTGCTCTTTTTCTGAATACGTTCTTCATTTATAAAAATACTTTGTTTGGGTTGTCTCAGCACCACAGAGGTTTGTGGTTATCCTCTCCCTTGTAGGGCAGTTTTGCATATTCTGGGGCTATTATTGTCCATTTCCCTTTTACAGGCCTGGGCAAGCTGAAGCCTGTAGGTAGTAGTTGGAGCCATCTGTCTGGGATGTAGCCTTATCTGGACAGGCTGGTGAAGGTACTGGCCTGGTTTGTGGCTCTTATTGGAGGAGTAATGTCACTTGTCTCCATGTTTTTGACACCAGCTGTATATACAACATATACAAAATTCAGGCCTATAACATATTGGTTGTTTAGCTTCTACTCCAGTCATCCAGCCTTCGTACAGTGCATCACAAAACAAGCAGACACTGATGGCTGTAGCAAAATATGACAGAGGTCTGATGGTAAGTTAATCATTGATGCTGATGCAGCCATTCAATGTAGGGGGCCTTCTTTCTTTACTGGAGGTGCTGGCTAATTGTTTTTAATATGAAATTGTTGTGATGTGGTGATTTTGTACATCTTGCTAATTTTTTTGCTCCACATCAACTTTTTTGGTGCACTATTCCACTTTCTGGTAAATGTATTCTTGCCTTCAACTTTGCCATGTCGCCATTTTGACAGCTTTGACACTATTGCTAGGGTGATTATCCCCAGAAGTCACAAAGCACCACATCACTGATTCTATGCTTTTTCACGTTCAGTGTAGCATCTGAGATTGAGGATTCTTACCTTGTACACGTTCAGTGTGTGAGATCTTAGTGGACAGTGTCATTTGCTCATTGCCTCTTAGCCATTCTCCTCCTAACTCCATTAACGGTTTAGGTGTTGATGATAGTAGGTCATTTGGTTATCAACTTCTGGCTATTTTTCTTTCAATATAATTTATAATTCAACACTTTAGCTTTGATAATGGTTTATCTGCTTTCTGTTATCAACCCTCACTATAGTTTCTTGAGCATGTGCACAGGTCCTGGTTGGGTTAACCCTATCCTTGGGAGCTGGCTACAGTCCCTCTTGCCAGCTGGTAAAGTGACTGGCGTAACAGAAGATGACTTTAGATCATACATACATGGAAAAAGCAAGCTATCAGGCCTGTGTTTATCAACTTTTGTATATGTCACCTTTGTATTTTAAGTTGTTGAAAATTTTTATTGTTATTTTAGTAGTGCGGTCACACTACGTACCATTTGTGTCCATTGCTGTGCACCTATGCTGGTCTTGTGCTGGTCATGAATCAGGCATTGGCTCTGACTCCCCATAATTATACAACTGGAATAAGGACAGTGGATTCAGAAAGTATTCAAACTCCTTTGTTTTCTGCACATGATTTTGGATACATAATGCAATTTTTGCCCATCATTCTACACTCAGTAACCTATAATGACAATTTGCAAATTTATTAAGTAGCAAAAATGGAAATCTCTCATTCTATAAATATTCAGGTTCTTTTCTGTCTGTGTATCCTCTTTGGTTTAGTTCTACTTGAGATGTGTCTTGAACTTGATTGGAATTCTCCTGTAGCAAACTGAATTGATTGGACATCATTTAGGAAGGCACACACCTGTGTGTATATGGTCCCACAATTCACAAAGTATGTCAAGAAAAAATCCTTAAGTCTAATGAACTCTGTGCAGACCACTGTGATCAAACTGTGATAAGGCATAGATCAGTGTGACGGTATAAAAACGTTCCTGAAGTTTTGAATGTTCACAGGAACACAGTGGCCTCAAAAATTATAAAATGGAAAAAGTTTCAAGTCACCAGGATTCTTCCAAGAGTCGTCCATCTGGTCAAACTGGGTAACTGGGCAAAGAGGTCCCTTAGACAGGGAGTTAATCAAAAGCTGAAAGGTCACTCTAACAGACCTTTAGAAGTCATCTTCTGTGAAGGGAGAACTTGTTGGAAGGACAACTATCTCCGCAGCACTCTGTTAATCAGGTGTTTGTAGCTCAACGGAAGCCACTCTTGAGAAAATAAACATTTGACAGTTTTTAAAGGACTCTGAGAGCGTGAGGGAAAAGATTCTATGATCTGATGAGATAAAAGTTAAACCCTTTGAGTAGAACTCCAAATACTATGGCTGGTGGTGAACATGAATTTATGAATGAGAGATTTCAGTTTTTGATTTTTAATAATTTTGCAAACCTTTCTGAAAACATATTTTCACCTTATCATTATAGGATATTGATTGTAGATTGATGAGCAAAAGTAGCCAATTTCTCAATTTAAAATTAAATCTACAACACAGTAAAGTGTATAGAAAATGAAAGGGTTCTCTGTATGTTTAGCACATGCATTAAGGGGTCCTTGCACTTATGTATTGCTTGTGAAGGTAAAGTTTACATGAAGAATACCACTTCATCTTCTCCAGCTATGTCAGTTTCCTTGAATGTCTCAAAGATTTGCATATGTGGTTCCTAGGTATGTCTGAACTGACATGGTAGGAGTGGTTTTACATGTGTAAGTGTGGTCCTTGATGGAGTGTCATTCCTGCCAGAGCTTGTTCCTGCTTTGTTCCTTGTGCTGCTAGGATGATATGCCTGTTGCAAGTCCATAATGAAAAATCAGGTTCATAGAACTGAGGAATGAACAGGGTAAATATATTTAGCCCTACTCTGCCCACTAAGGGTAGAGCTGGGCATTACAGTTTTAAAACCAGTCAAATCATTCTGTGCAGCAGTCTTTCTATTAGCCCCACATAACTAAAAAGTTTTGTGTTTTGACTTAAATAATGATTTTTTTTAAAACTTTCTCTCACAAAAATGTAAAAATTACAGTGCCTTCCTTTTTTATACTCTTGGGTAAACAACAAAGCTTAATTTCTAAATCTATCTGTCTATAAGTTTGAGATGCCATTTTATAACATTTGCAACATTCTTTGCTTTACTGGTTTGTAATATGTGTATAGCAATAAAATGTTAAACAAAACATCTAAAATTATTTTTTATCTACTAACAACTGAAGATGATATACTGTAGCAAAAGGCCATCCATTCAAAATGAAGCTTCCAAAACTTCCCATAAAAAATACTTCTTTGACACAATATACTGTTTTTGTAGTTGAAGGTAGAAAAAAAATGAAAATTATCCATCTGCCTAAAGCCATGGCGCTTTCATGACCTTTATCAGATGGACAAAGAGTTCTTCATTAGATTGTTATTATTTTTTGGAAACAAATGAGAGCCACCCAATGAAGGAATGTGTACATCTAATAAATCAGCTGTCTGTGGCCGTTTACATACCACTAGAATATCATTTTAACTTTACCTGTAACCTTATCATCTTTTTCTAAGCTTGAAAGAAGAGAAAGGGATGCTCATTTGTCATTCTGAGGTTACAATCTTCAGTTTCCTAATTGAGGAACAATCAGCTGTGTTCTTAACCACCTAAAATGGGTTTCAGGTGGAAAGTAGCAAAATGAATAGACTTGTTTCAAATCAGTTTTGATCATTGCTTTTATTACAGATAAATAACTGATCATCTAACATCTCATAGTCCTCCTCAAGCCAGTTCATGGGCTCAGCTACTCACTTTAAATTACTTGCACAAATAAGAGCCCTATGATTACTTATTTTCCCTTTACTCATTTATTACCTCAAAGTTGCACTCTTCTCCATAGGAAGGAAGAAATCACACTTTTGACATCATGTTCTTGTCTGTCAGATGGCAGTGAAAAACATTACAATAACCTTAACGGAGAGATTGCTGGTGCTGTGATTTGTGAGAAGTGCTTGCACCACCTACCAGATATGCGTTCGTGTGACATAGCTGTCAGGGAAAGAAATATGGCAACAGCTGCTCACAGTGAAGTGTGTTGCACAGGCCGACTGATCATGTTTATCACACGTATAACATACAATATCTGAAAGCAAGACAAAGTCCCACTCTCGGCAGAGTAACCTGGGTTCCTGCGTACTGCTTGCTCTATACATTTATTTGAGAACCGAAGATCCTTGTGTTCCTCTAGTGTAATATAATACAATACAAAGTAGTAAAACAGCAATCCAGTGTCATGTCATAGGTACAAACCTTGTATTTGTTTGTAGCCTGTGTGAAGTCTGCATATTCTCACATCCAAAAAAGATGTGCTTGTCTTCATTTGCCAATATTTAGTCATGGGTATGTGCATTAGCCAGCTGTGTGCTAGACATTTGTCCTGTCCAGGGCTGATTTCTGCATTCTGAGTGTTGCCGTCAGGACAGATTGCCACCACTTACGGTCATGATCTGGATTAGGGAGGCAGAAATATTATATTATATTATATTATATTATATTATATTATATTATATTAT
>JANRMT010028174.1:50846084-50859972 GCA_026402145.1 Polypterus bichir lapradei | reverse complement strand
ATATTATATTATATTATATTATATTATATTATATTATATTATATTATATTATATTATTCAACCTGCTTTCTCCAGGTTATAGTTATGGGGGACAGGAGTCTATCGTGGTAATATCAAGTGCCAATGATTATACAGTATTATTATATTATATTATATTATATTATATTATATTATATTATATTATATTATATTATATTAGGGGGGCCAAGCCCCCTAGCACCTTTGGCACCCAACCCCCAGTTACGACAAGCATATTAGTAAAATCTGTAAATGTACAAAAGAGAAATTATTATTTATTGGAATCAAAAATCACGAAGTTCTACAAATATGTAAAAGGAAAATTAAGTATTATTTAACAGAGTAAAAATCATGAAATGAGAATAAAATATTCTCTTACCGATTGAAGTATCCCCATTAAACTGAGGTCCACTATGCTCAGTGAGTATTTATAAGAGACTAAATAAATGATCCATTCAATTTAACTGACATTCTTATAGATAAAAAACACTTTTTTTAAAAAAATGACTCATTTAAATAACAGGAAAAATCACTTAGTGAAAACTAAAGTGGTATGCAATGGGTCATCGTAACTTGACCTTCAGCTAACTAAATCACCTAAATAAAAACATTGGTGTTATGAATAGATAATTTTTTTAATAGTTTGTTCCTGTGAAAGAAAGTTTACTCAATCAAAAATGAAAACCACAACTTTCTTGATATTAAAAACCACGACTTTCTTCATATTTTAGTTTATAATTTAAAAATGGAATAAGAATCTGAAAATCTAACAACATCACATTAAAGTTTGATAAATTCTGAAAAGAATGATACCAAACATATACTGTGCAGGTTTTAAAATAAGCCCAATTTAAAGGGTGACAAAAAAATGTGACATAAAATCGTTGCACAAAATCATTGCACTGTTATGCTTAGGATTATATTCCATCCATTATCCAGGACGAAAACCACACTGTTCCCCTCGAATCCGAGGTTCGACCATCCGATGGACCCTCCTCTCCAGGACCCCCGAATAGATTTTTCCAGGGAGGCTGAGAAGTGTGATCCCTCTGTAGTTGGAACACACCCTTCGGTCCCCCATCTTAAAGAGGGGGACCACCACCCCGGTCTGCCAATCCAGAGGCACTGTCCCTGATGTCCATGCAATGCTGCAGAGGCATGTCAACCAAGACAGTCCTACAACATCCAGAGCCTTGAGGAACTCCGGGCGCATCCCATCCACCCCCGAGGCCCCGCCAATTGGTAAAGTTGTCTCTAGCAATTGCTACTATTTCATTTCCAACCCTTCTTTCTCTTCTTTGTATGCAGATCCCTCTGCTCCCCCTACACCTTCCAGTTTGAGGATCAGCAACATGAGCACCACTGCAGATGGCTCTCTGACAGCAAGAATCACCTGGGATCTGCCAGAAGAGCCGGATATTCCTGTGCACCATTATAAAGTCTTCTGGAGCTGGACTGTCAGTGGGAAATCCATGGTGCCAGCAAAGAAAAAAAGGAGAAAGACAACTGCAGGGGTAGGGTGATTACTTTTAAAAGAAAAAGCAGTAACAGCTTGAGTAGACATAGCTGACTTTTCTTAAGTAAGAGTGTGTTTGTGTACACAGATCATTTGTGTTTTCATCTTTAGTACTAATTAGGGTGCTTAGACTGTGTTACCTCTAGAAACATTAAAACATGTTTCATAGCTTTATACATATTATTATTAAAGTTGAACTTGCAGCGTGATGTTTTAGAGATTATTAATGCTTTGTTTAATTTGTAAATTTTCAGTGCTCTAAACCTGCACACCCAAAAGAATGCTCTATTACAATAAATTGAAATGAACTGAATGGCAGACAGTGTGCATCATGCAGTCCTGTTTGTATCATTGTTCCTGAATCTTAAAGCTTTAACAGATTTATGAGTTTGCAAACTTCTAGAACTATCATTTGAGGCATTTTTAAACTACAAGGAAACAAAAACATTACACTTTTTTTCTTCCAAATTTTATTTTAAAAAGAGTGTGAATGGGCTAGTGCTCTACGTCTGTGTACTGAATATTTACATATAAAGCCTTATTTAAAATGTGTTATGTGTGGAAATGCTAGTGTTTTATTATTTTTATACACTCACTGGCCACATTATTTGGTACAGCCCTGGGAAGGACCTTTCTTAGCCTCCAAACAAAACATGGAGTCATGCTGTTTCTACCCAATTCTGACTCCTCATCAGCATTTTGTTGCAAAAGTCGTGATTTGTTTAGATCAGGCCACTGTTGCAAAAATTGGTGTGCATCTGTATTTCTCATTTTTGTGTTGTAAGCTGTTAAAATGTTATTAATATTTCTTTATCGTTATGTTCAGTGACATCACCCCGACATCATTTGGCTTCCTGGACTGTAACATTTTCAGTTTATTTTTCATGACCATTGTTTACCGCTGCCTATTTGGGTCACATGACACATGAGTCATGTGAAATTATACTGTATGTCATCATGGCTCACCTACATAAGATGACAAGGTTGTGCTTGTGCAAGGTTTTATGTCCTAATTTTGATCTGAAAAGAAACTTTTGCCTTAGTGTTAGTTAGGGGTGCTCAATCAAAGTTAACGTCAAGACTCTGCTTTTTTGATTTTGAATCCTGTTCTGCTTTGACGACTGATACACTGACTTGTCCTTGGTGACCTGACCTGTTCTGTGTTCTTCTTCCTTGTGAATGATCCATTCCAGGACTTTTGTCCTTTGACTTCTGGCATCGTTGTGTCTTTTCTTTTACAAATTTGTAACAAAAACATTTTTGCAACGTGATTGCCAACAGAGGACAGCTATAGCTTGTAGAAGATGTTTTCGAACACCAAACTCCCGTTCACTGGTTGTCTTTTGTGTATCTTACAATGCTTTGTATACTCTAGAGACACAGTGTGTGAAAATCCCTGGAGGATATTTGTTTCAGAGATGCTGGAACCTCCACATCTTACACCAACAATCAAACCATGGTGGTCAAGATCCTTTACATCGTATGTGTTGGCCATTGTATCCTTTGGTCAAACAAAAACTAAACTTTTTGAGTGTTCTCAAGCTACAGGTTATACAGAAGGTGGACCCAATGTAATAGCCACTGAGTATAAATATCCTATATGTGACTTTATTACATTTTCCTGGTTTAAAACACATGTGGGTCTGTAATGGCTTATCACCAAGCAAGTTTGATGGCACAATGTAATCATTTTCTGATTATGCGTAATTTAAAAATTTTTGCCAAGATCCATATAAAGTAAACGGGCCCTAACGTGGCAGCTTGGCCAACAGAGGAAGGCAAACAGATGCTGTGGCATTATATCTCCATTTTTCTCTCTTTCCACCCATTTGCCAGAATATTCTAGAAGTGCCAAAGGAGCATTCCACAGAATAGCAGTTGGGTGACACTGACAGACCACAGGCCTGTGTCTAATAAGATATATTCATTATGAATCTGCGTCACACTGTAACTTTTTTCTTTTTCTTATTTCATCCCATTACAGTCCCAAAACTATGTGGATCTGGAGGGTCTCCAGCCCAATAACAGCTATATGGTGGAACTGCAAGCAGTAACATACTGGGGACAAGTGCGACTGAAAAGTGCCAAAGTCTCTCTCCAGTTCAACACAATGAGAGCAAATAATACAAGTAAGACCTGCAGACTGATACTTTCCATAAAGTATGCCAATCATCTTTTAATACCTTTTATACAGTGCCTTATACAGAGCCATTTACAGCAATATTACTAATGGAAAGCAATAGAAGAGAATGCAATGTGTGCCGTAGCAACTGGAGGCTCCAGAAGAGAAAAAGGAAAATCAGGTTCAGCTGGAAACAAAGTTCTGGTGCCTTTATAAAGCTGTTTTTAATAAAAACTGCCATTATGACAGTAGCATTAGCATAACTGGTGGTAATGATATGAATTTGTTTTACGTACCTCACTTAGTCCTACTGCTGCTTTAACTGAACTACAATCTCTGGATGTCAGAGTTGCCTGAAACCTTCCATGACCATAAACATAGCATCAGACCATCATTATGCACTATATTTATGAACTTCAGCTTGTAGTGTGTTATATTATCACAAACTCGGAAAGGGAAAGAGGGTCCATTTGTGCTAATCAACCGGAAAGGTAACTCATTGTGTCCGGTGATAAATCCCCAGCGGTTCATTATCTCGAGGAACACTTTTAACCAGAGTTTTTGTTTTCTTCTCTCCTGTTGTGATCTGGCTAGAATTCATTTTTATACAGCATATTACTTGACTTCTCTTCATTTTAAATAGTTATTGTATGTATGCATAATATGTAAATGCTGCACAGTTAAATCGTCTTCTTTATTTTTATGCTGTATTACTTTAATCAAGGCAACTTATTAAAATCAATATTTCAGCTTAAAATTATTCCTTGTTAATTTGCTTCACACTCGTCAATGAGTAGTGGCACAGAGATTAATTATCATTACAATTTTCATAGGATAATGATACAATTAATATTGCTTTATCCAATGTGTACATTTACAGGGAAATTTTGATACAAGTACAGTAAAACAGAAAATATACATAATATTACATCTGACTGATCAGAAAGTTATGCATCCACCTATCTATTTTCAAACCCATTTTTCCTGGGAAGGGTCATAGGAGAGCTGGTGTCTAACTACAGCACGCTTTGGGTGCATGGCAAGAACTGGCCCATTAGTCAGAGAATATCAGAAATTCACTGTCACATTAGAGCATTAGCACAAAATGAGATGAGAACAGGCCATTCAGCCCAACAAAGCTAACTGATTCTATTCTCACCTAACTCCTCCAGAATAACATCAAGTCAAGTTTTGAATGTACCTAGAGTAAAGCCCTACTGCCTACCACACTACTTGACTTATTCCATGTTTCAATATTTTTCTGTGTGAAGAAAAACTTCCTAATGTTTGTGCACAATTTAGACAAGATAGACAAAGATAGCTGGTAGAATGTATAGTCAGCCTAAAGATAGGTATATACTATTTTGTCCTCTGTTAAAAGTCAGCACAAAATCTTCGTTCCTTGTTTGGAAATGGACTATTTGCCGACGTGGCGGCCTGCATGTGGAGGAATCAGTATAAAAGGCTTGGACAGCAGCCAAATACTTTGAAGCTGACAGACGGATGGGAGATATCGTCATCCGTTCTGAAAAGCCTTCCAGCGCAGCAACGAAAAATGGCAGACTGTATACACTGAGTTCCCACCTGGGTAATTGTCTTGCTATGGCTTCCTTCGTCTGTAATGCCGCATAAATCGTCAGTAAAGATATTATAAAGTTATTTACTCTTATGTGATTTTTACAACCGTATCACTATGGGAGAGGTATTGCCTTTTAATATCATATCTATATAGTTTTCGGTTACTTAAAACGCTGCAATTACAAAAGAACTTATTCCAACTAGGGAGCTAACGCACCCTAAAGGAACAGTTAAGTACACAAAATGTTATTGTTTCCATGTCGACCTGAAAGTAATATGGTTTCATTTTATTAAGATAAATTGAATATATTTTCTGTTTCTTACTTTTTAGAAGATCATTCTCTTGGATTGGCAAAAATGAGAAAAAGTGAGCATGCTTTAAGTTCTAATCCAGGCAAAAGACTGACAAATCCTCTTGAAATTGGGGCACCTTTCTACCAAGATGGCCTGTTGCAAGTGAAAGTCTACTGGAAGAAGGGTGGAGGTATGGCTGTTTCCTATAAATACTGCAATTAGCTAAAACATATCCTTTATGTTCTACAGTTATTTACACTAATGTATGTTGAAGTTGTCGACACTGAATCAAAATTTAGATATTCCAATAGTATATTGTGAAAAAATAGCCTTCCGCATGTGTATTAAACATGTAAAGCATCTGTGTCATGTGAAAAATAACCCATCTGCAAAATTATGAATCCAAATTCTTGTCTCATTATTTGAAATATTATTTGCTCAAATGATTCATTGCTGTGTCTGTGTGTGACTCATGGACATCATTTTGAACAAAGGCATGTGGAGTGGAAAGCCTCCATGTTGGACCTTTACTTCAGCTAGTGAAGATTCTGATATCATTTTTGGAAAAAAATAAAAGAAAAATAGCAATTGTGTGATCTTTGAGCTTAAATGCTTGAATCTGAGCCTAATTTTCCTTTTTATGTTGAAAAGTACTTGCTTTACTTCGTAATTCTAGAATACATTTTTTAGCTTTAATCTCTGATTTTTATGTTCATTGTATAGTTACAGACATTCAAGAACAAATGTTTGTGTCTTGTATATAGTCCTGACTGTGCTTACATTGGTCTTTCTGAGTCTACAGTAGCATAGTCGGTGACTGTTCTGTCTGTCAAGAAATGATGCTTTGAACGCTGTGCTCATGTATTGACACATACGACTATGCGCCTTGATGGCTATGACTCTAGACATTGTGAGCAGCACGTGATTTGTCGATAATTAGATGGTACAGTTCCATTGTGGAGGTCTTTCATAATTAGGAATTTCCTGTCATGTACTAACAAGTCAGAGTGGAAGCTTTTAATGAGTAATTGGTTCATCTGTGCTGGTACAAGTTGTATTGCTGTGAATTCATACCAAGGAACATCTCAGTTTAAAGATTTGCACTGTGGAGGATTGCCGGTGATCAGTTCTCGAACTTGCATTGTCTGGTTTAGAAGCGTCTCCTTACAGTGTGAGCTAATGAGAGAACAAATGGTCTCAATCGTGCAGAGACTGCTTTTGAACACTATAAGCGGGGAGCTTCCTGGTGACATCAACTGAGCACTCGCTTTCGGCTACCCTATGCAGATAGGCCTTGCTTCCTGTTTCTGCCATTCCATCCAAGGGTCAAACCACGTTGGGCCAGAGCCCAAAGTAGACAGAGAAACACCTGGTAGACTGTTATCCAAGTTGTATTATTTTGCTAACGCTCATTGTCAATCTGTTTATACATTGTATTGTATTTCTGAAGTGGCAATGATAGGTTGGCCGTCTAGCTCCGTGAAAAGGATTACTTGTGTTCTGTTTTGCGTATTCTGTTTATTCCATTTTTTGACATCCAGTGCACACCCAACCTACAAGGAAGGGCCTTTCTCTCTGAATTGCCTTCTTGTCTTCTTAGGAAGTCAAGGTTGGGGGGGGGGCTGTCAAAAACAGGGCCTGTTAAAACCCATTGAGTCATTCATTTTGTGATTTTGGCCTATACAAGAAATTAATTGTTGTTGTTGTTTGGGCAGTATTGAAAGCCTTAAGTTAATTTATGAATACATTTGTAACTTTTTCTCCTGCCTGTTGTGGTACTCTGTCTGCTTGCCTGTGGTTGCAAATGTAAAAGAAAGGGAGAAGTACTGAACTACAGTAGCAGTCAACCCTAACAGTGCAGTAAGAGTGTGGGATTTGGGGCATTCTGTTATGGTCTACGTAATAAAGAATCTAAAAGGGAAAACAGGGTCACCTTAGTAACCCTACCATGACAAAACAAGAGTAAAATGAGCACTATTTATATTTATAGAGCAGGACCATATAAACACAAAAGAGTTAATTTAATACTAGCAGTTTTACTGTATAAACAATAATGTATTTGCTGTTTTCTTTAAACAGTAGGCCTGTCATTTCAAGGACTGGTGCTGTCTAGCTCTTTATGTTGGTACCCATTCTTGAGTGTCTGTTACGGTAATGCTGAGTAGATGCTGTTTTAGGATTTCACAGGGGTCTGTTTTGAGATCTATTTGCCTCTGCACATTGCTGTTAAGTGTTGATTCTTCATCCTGTATGTTCTTGGGCTTCATATTGTGGGGGATCGGCTCTTGATGTGTTGTTATTATTATATTGCACCATAGATATCTCTTTGGAGAAAATGGCCATTTATTAACTTTAGTAACTAGGGTCTTGATCATTACACCATTCTACAGTTGGGTAAACTTACTGAACCTCCATGTGTAATCTGTATCTTAGTTTGCAGTCTTAGCCTCCAGAATGGACACTGTCGGCCGCTCCCTTTTTTTGCTCTTGTAGCCAAGCATTTCTAGGATCACACATGAGATAGTGTATGCTGTATTTAGTCATTGATTTCAGTTATGATGGTAGTGGGAATTGTGAGTAGTACTGTACTGGTACCCTGCTATTCACCCCCTTTGAAGCTTTCAAATTTTAATATTATACTGTATAACATTGAATCAAAGTGGATTTAATTTGGTGTTGTTTGGCACTGATCAAGAGAAAAAGAGTCCTTAAAAACAAAGTGAATACAGATCTCTGCAAAATGAATTACAAATGAAAAATATTTAGTAGATGCACCTTTGACTGCCTTTCCAACATTGAGTCAGTGTGCACAGGTTTTCATAAACTTTGCATATCTCAACACTGCCATTTTCTTGTTCTTTTTTCACTTTGCAAAACTTCTCAAAGCTCCATCAGGTTGCACAGGAATCATAAGCAAATATACTTTTTTTAAGTCCAGCTACAAATTCTCAGTTGGATTGGGATCTAAACTCTGTCTCAGTCACTCCAGGACATTAACGTTGTTTTTAAGCCATTCCTGGGTAGTTTTAGCTGTATTCTTGTCTTGGTGGTAAACAAATCCCAGGTTTCTTGTAGACTACATCAGGGTTTCCTCCAGGATTTCCCTGGTTATTTTGTTGCTCATCTTCAGTACTCTCAAAAGCCTTCCAGGGCCCATTGCAAAGAAGCATCCCTACAGAATAATGCTGCCACCATCATGCTTTACAGTGTGTTTTTGAGGATGTGCAGTGTTTGGCTTACACCAGATATGGTGTTTAGTCTGATGGCCAAATAGTTTAATTTTGGCCTCATTAGACCATAGAACCATCTTCCAGCAGACTTCTGAATCTCCCATGTGCCTTCTGTGTGTTTTTTTTTTTTTTCCCATAATGGTGTGACTGGTATACTACCTCAGTGACAGTTGTTGTCTGCACAGTCTCTGCCATCTAAGCCACTGTAGCTTATTGGTTCTTCAGAGATCTCATAGGACTCCTGGCGGTCTCCCTCACTAGTCTTCTTTTTGCTCGATCACTCATTGATATGCTGAATTGAAAGGAATGAATACGTATGCAAATAATTATTTTGCTTTTTGTATTTGTGATTATTTTCATCCACTTTTCAGAGACCTTCTTCTTACACTGGCATTAGAGAGTCTTTTATTTTGTTGATCAGTGTCAAAAAAGCCAAATTAAATAAAGAGCGATTAAATGTTTTTCAGTAAGAGGGAATACATTTTATAGTTAGTGTCAGCACCCTATTTTATCTGTTTTTCTCCTTAGCCTAGGTAATCTGGTTTAGGGATTAAGGGTGCTTTGTTTATTAACAATCATTCCCCTCATATTAGAAGTTGTGCCTGTAAGTAGTCAGGCGTACAGGTTGGTCTCTTATCACATTTCAGTCTGGGTGCTAGATGTGCTTCCCATGCTTCCTACGGGTCATATTGCTGGTCAAGTGTCCTTTGTAGTGAGTCAGCCTCCAGTTGTAACAACAGCTTCTATTTCACTATGTTTTGACACTTGGTGACTAGTAGTTCCTCAGTTAGTCTGGAGGATGGTTATTTATTTACCCATAGTTCTCACATCATTCTTCTCATTGGTTAGCTGTTATACAGGTAGTAGCATTCCATTAATTCTTGGTATTCTGTTCTTATTCATGAATGGCTTATCCTAGCAATTCACTTTTCATCAGCTTGTCCTTTTAAACCTGAAGTGACATCTGAGCTATCTGACTTATTTTGTTCCTGTGACTCTCGTATTGAGGGTGGGTATATATAGTGTGAGGGTTCTTGCTTTTGAGACCTTGTTCTTTTCTGGTCTAATTCATCCATTATCCAACTCACTATATCCTAACTACAGGGTCACGGGGGTCTGCTGGAGCCAATCCCAGCCAACACAGGGCGCAAGGCAGGAAACAAACCCCGGGCAGGTTTCACTGTATATGTTCATATAAAATGAACATATATGTAACAGACAAAGCTTAGCTCATTCTCAGACTGGGATCACATATTTCTGCGCATGATAATAACCAATTTAAATCTATTCCTTTATCTTCTGTAATGGCAGCTTTTTCTCACCTTGTCTGCTTTCATCTGCCATGGCGTTACTCCCTCCAAAATGTATTACTTGCTCTTTCCTTTTCAGTTGCACACCTGATGAAGGAACTACAGCCGAAAAGCTATGTCTTCAACTTTCTTTCCTTTTCAGCATAGAAATAACATTTTATCTTTGTTCCTGTGTTGCTGCACACTGACACAGCCCTTCACTATATATTGTATGAAGGAATTACTCTTTTTAAGTTTTTATTTCTTGTGAAAGGTTGCTAGCTTAAAAATTTCAGATGTTCTGCAATATTCTTTCTAATCATAAAGTTTAACAAGTTGCTTTTCTACTGCTGTCTTTCCACATGATGACAGGAACTCCTGGGCTAAGTGGGTAGAAACTGTAGTTGATTCAGCAGACACTATGTTAATAGAAGCACCGGATTGTCCATTGAGGTTTATTCTGCACAGCCTAGCATCTGTTTGAGAAGTTGGAAAGATAATTGCACTTGTGGTCACAATGTATCTAACTCTGTTTTTGCATAAAAACACATAACATCCTCAGACTTGCCTAATCTTTTTCAGGATGACGATGGTTAGGTCCTTTCCCAGCAGTAATCTACACAAGACAGGAAAAAGAACTATATTGATCAAGATATTAGTATAACTAGTAAACATTATGATTTCCAACAATATTATAGACCACCAAAAATTTCTAGACCTTTCACAAAATATAAAACCTAGAATAGAAGAAAGTCTTATAATTCATTGCACATATACATAAATATGCACCCAATATAAACCATATATATAAAGTACAGTTTAAATATGCGCAGTAAATTATTGTAGTGTATTGTTATGGTGTATCAAGTAAAGTAGTCCTCCCTGGTGTAAGTTATAGGTAGTCGAGAAAGCCCCGGTTCCTCCAGGCTACAACAGTATGTGTTGGCTCACAGTTTACTTTACAGCTATGAGCAGATGGTTGCAATCATTAAGTTAAAAGAGATGATAACTCTCATAATTCATGATGTGTAGCCTTTGTGCAGAAGCTTTAACAAAAGAGAACATCATATTGTTGTTTTTAGAAGAGATTCTATGAGAGTTTAAATAACTATACTTACATAAAAAGCAGACTGTATATTACCAAATATGAAAGTCACAATTTTTGAAAACTAAATTGCAAATTTAATCAGTCTTATTTGTTGTGTAGCTGTGGGTGCACTTTATGGTATATTAAAATGAATGTTTTTTGTAACTAGCACTCTTAGAGTAAAGGCAATAGGCCTCCAAGCCCAATAAACGCAAACCACCAGTCGATTCCATGCTTTACCTTTGAGCCTCATTTATGTAAGCATTTGGATCTTCTTTACTTGTTCAGCTGTTAATCTTTCTCTTCTGCTTCCAAATTGCCTAAAGCACTTTTCTGTCAGAGCCCTCTTTAAGCCATCAAAGAATTTCTTTCATCTCCCAGCCACCATCCGTGCTGTTGGCATGAGCTCCTGTGGCATTTTGTCTCAGTTATTAATATTAGCAGTTAAACTTCACATTCAAGCTACATTATGTGGACGGCTGAATAACTTAGCAAGTGAACAAGCAAGGGAAATTCCACCGATGAACAATGCTCATGAATCTTAATCTTTGATTGTTCAAGTGGAGCCCCAGACATGTATCTTATCCCACATCTGTGCATAAAACAAAGGGCATATTCACCTACCCCAGAAACAAAACACATTATAATTTGTTGAATTTCTCATATTCATTGTAATTATGTCTGTATTGTTACATTAATTAACACTTGGAACTTTTTATGAAACTCGGCTCATTCTCAAATATACTGTAGCACTAAATTAGCAATTTGACAGCTCTCTGTTCTGTGTTTTCATTTACATTCTTTCATGAGACTGTCTTACTCTGTTTACTTTTAATTTAAAGATGCTACATCTTATATTAATTTAATAGCATAATTCCATATTTTTATTTCAATTTAGGCAAAGTTGAATTAATTTAAAAATTGCTCTGCACATTGGATGTACAGTATCTCTAATTATATGTTAAGATTTCCCTCTTACAGTGGTGTGAATGGTATTTTTACCCTTTTAGTTTTCTTTCATATGTTTCACTGACTTTATATTAGGTTAAAACCACTATTAATTTAAAAAATAGTTACATTTATCTGTTTGTGAGGGTGTTTATGCGAGCTAATATGAGTGATCCACTGCCTACAAGGCAGATGCCAACTAAGTCCATCCTGGACCTAAAACAGACAGAAAAATAGCACCAGACAAAACAAAAGGCTTCATTTGAAGCA
This sequence comes from Polypterus bichir lapradei, assembly GCA_026402145.1. Lineage (NCBI taxonomy): Eukaryota > Metazoa > Chordata > Cladistia > Polypteriformes > Polypteridae > Polypterus > Polypterus bichir. The sequence continues at coordinate 50,847,620 of JANRMT010028174.1, read as the reverse complement.
CATTTAACAAAGCAACCACAAAAGAATCATAAAACCACAAACCCATCCTATAATGCACCTCAAAATCTCAGATGCCTTTTAAGTGACAGAGCTGAATGTAACTACAGAGACACTTAGAACACAGCATCCTTTACCTCTTAAAGAGGCCATCACTTGTTTTACTTTATTATGAAGAGAAGAAAGGATGCCAATATTTAAAAAACCTCTTGCTTATAAAAGCAGAACTGGGTTCAAACTGGAAAGCTCTTTCTTTACTCATGGAAGTCCTCTTTTTAAAATATATTGCTAATGTTGACAATCAAAGGGCCTGAATATTGAAAGTTAGAGGTGTTATATTAAGAGGGTGGCTGGTGGTCAGTGACACAAACAATCTGCTATCTTTCTCACCTTCTTCTAAAATGTATCTTTGAGTGCTTAAAGAGGTTAGTGATGTATATTGTGAATAAAGCACAAGTAAAGGATAAAGAGTTGGGGTTCCTGTAACTTGGAGTTGTGCAGCAAAAAATTAAAAAAAAGAAAACACAAGAACTCAAAACAGAACTGATAACAATGAGAAAGATGGCAGATTATATGGCCGGAAGGCAGGAATGGGCAGTTGCAGGGGAATGGGAAACGGAAGTGACATCCGCAGTTTTAAGGTCAGTCTACTGGTCTGCAGAGGGAGAAAGAGAGAAAGCATTAGAGGACAATGCCAACCCCTGGTTCGGCAGGTAATCACAGTTATTCAAACCCTAAACTGTCTCCCATGTGCGCATGTGTGACAATATATAAACCCTGGATGCATATGTTTATAAAATCACTGTGCTTTGTGAAAATTGGTAAGGACTGGAAAATGGAAAATATTATTATTTAAATAAAGAGAATGATGTGGCAGATCTGAGTAACTATGGGCCTGTAAGCCTAACATGCATCAGAGGTAGATTAATGGAAGGAATTATTAAGGAAAAGAGCAAGACATGGCAAGAACAGGAGTTTTAATTAATAGTCAGCATGGTTTCAGACAAGGTCTGTGTTTAACTAAAATTCTTGAATACTATGTAGAAACTACAAAAGTATATGGCTGATTTTCAGAAGGAATTTCATAAGGTCCCACAAGAGAGGTTGGGCATCAAAACAAAATAAGTGAGAATTCATGGCACGGTGTGTTGGTGAGTATAAAACTGGCTCAACCACAGAAAGCAAAGGGTTATGGTGTGCTGGGGTCACTGCCTTCTTTGAAATGCATAAAAGATCTGAACAAGAATTTAATCAGTAAGCCGAATGTAGAGAAGAGCCAAGCAAAATGACACCTTTTATTGGCTAACTAAAAAGATTACAATATGCAAGCTTTCGAGGCAACTCAGGCCCCTTCTTCTACTATCTACTTCTACTATCAGTAAGCCGATTAAGTTTGCAGATGATGGCAAATTAGGTTGAAGGGCAGATAACGTAGAATCATCTAAATTGTTACAAAGGGACACCATACAAGCTTAGTTCCATTATGAACAACCTATCTATCTATCTATCTATCTATCTATCTATCTATCTATCTATCTA
>JANRMT010028174.1:50820447-50846074 GCA_026402145.1 Polypterus bichir lapradei | reverse complement strand
CTATCTATCTATCTATCTATCTATCTATCTATCTATCTATCTATCTATCTATCTATCTATCTATCTAAAGAGCTTCTGTACAAAGGCCAATTTCCCCCTAGAGACAAAGTTCTGTCATTATCATCATTAACAATCTACCACTCACCGGCACAACACAATGGCCAGTGGGGTGTTCTTTCTCCCTTTTTGGCTTTTTATTCAAATTGGTGAAAGTTTCTCTTTCCTTTATTTAAAAAAAAAATCAATTAAGAAAAGCATAGCCCTTATATGCAGCTTTGACATTTTTACTTCCAACAAACGTCATAGTGCTCACTTTGATATTGTGTCATTCAAATGCAAATTAAAAAATTGCTAGTTTAATCGCATTCTGATAACAGTCCATTTGTAGAAATATAGAACCCTTTTTATTTTATTATATAAATGAAGTGGTCTGGAATGTTAATTGTAGTGAAATGGCACCATACTGAACAGGAGGCAAGTTCAACATTAGTTTTTAGAAACTGTTTTAATGACATCAATACGCAGTCAATGGATAAAATGAACATTAGCTTTTCCCATAAAATTTATGTATGGCTGTTCCTTCTCTTTCAAAAATTTTGAAGTAAAACTTCTTAAAAGACTGTAAGTCCCATTCGGTACTTGTGTATTGCTTGCTAAAGAGTGGAAAATACGGTATTCTATCCAAGACTCAAAGTGTTTAAAGTTTAATCAGAGTGTTTGGTGTCCTCCTTCAAACTTTTTCTGTACAGCATGGAAGACATGAAACATGCCTCTCAAACCTAGTAGCAATTGTGAATTTCTTTGGCTTTATAGTTATAAGATAAAGTGGGCACCACTGATTCAAAATAAGCTTCAAACATGGTGCCTGTGTCTCCCGAGATTATGCTGTTGAGCTTTGCACTTTGCACTGTACATTTAGCTCTTCAACATAAACTTACCAATTTCTGAAATATTGAGAAAGATTCTTTCAACGAAAAGAAGGAATAATGCGATCACGTGAGCATTTGCCTTTCAGGAAATGTATCTTTCTGAAAGCTTCCTCCATTTTCACGGACATGTGCAGGTTAACTGAATGCAATGGACATGCACAAATGACAAAATCCTCAAATGCAGTCTGGTTAAGTGTTTACTTGGCCACATAACTGGGTTATTCATGGAAAAATCTACATGTAGTAACCTGGTTTCTCAAAGACCAATATCCTAATGCCTCTCATTTTTGAAACTGGATTTCTGTGAATACGTGGGTTATTAAAGCACATGTGGATGTATTCATTGTCTAAGATGGGGTTTGAACCCAACGCTAATCATTGTAACATCCTTTATGTAAGTACAGGTTAAATGTTGAGAGACTGATAAGGTTCAATTGCATTTATAAGTATAATTTTGGAAGACATGCATGTATTTTCACTGCTACAAATGTAATAGTATGTATGTACCAGGTTTTTAATAATATGGTATCCTGTATAATCAAGCTGAGCTTGTTACTGAATACAGTGGGGTGTGTCATGATATAGAAATTATGCAGAGACAGGGAAATCTGTACATATGCTCCAGATGTTTTGGTATAGATCCTAAATTACATCCACATTTAGTTGTTTTTTTCCTATGCTCTTCAAAGCACCTCTGACCCTATCAAACAACCCAGAGGCACAGAGGGTCAGTGCAAACAATTTTCAGTAATGAGGGCGGTGGCCGCATATTGCACAACACTGTGATTTAGATGAGTTTGTAGTCTTGTGATATGGATAAAAAGGAGAATGTATTCCTTAGACCATTAGAAAAACTTGTGGAAAGCTGTAAGTGTGTGTATTTTTTGGGTAGGCTCCTAATGCTTACAAACTGCACTCCCCTGTATACTGTAAATGTATTCAATTCTGTGTTTGAACAGTCAGTGACAGATTCCATTTCATCATTTTTCAGATGTTTTTACCTTCAGGCCAGGGAATGTGATCCAAACTTATGTCAGAATTTTCTTCGAAATTCTGGCAACATCTTACAAACATGTGGGGTAAATAGGCAAACTTTCCCTAAGGAGCTTGCTCATGTTGTCTTTTATTAGATGCCAGCATTGGCCGTTACCACGTCCAGTGGATGCCAGAATCCTGCACTCACAATGAAACGAAAGAACCCGAGAAGACTACAACACAGGTAGGTGCTGAAAAACTTGACCTAAGTCATGTTTTTGCTCTTTGTATCTTATTCTGTTAACAGTGTAATTATTGATATTAACGAAGATTATATATGACCACCTTTTGAGTATCTAGAGCAAATTAAATGCATTTTATCAACTTAACAATTAACATCGTAGGCAGAAATTTACTAAAAATAAATACATTCCAAGTAATATAAAGGGAAATATGATTGACACATTTGTTAATTTATGCAAGACTTTAACATTATGATTTATTATTACTGTGGTCAAAAGTAATATCTGCCTGAATAATTTATGATCATTTTATTAATGCTTTAATATCACGTGTTGCTTTCCCAAAGGAAGATTTAGTTTCATGATCAGGCAAGTGTATACGAAAGCTGGTATTTGCTCCACAAATCCTCTATATTCGTAAAGCTCCTGCAGATAGTATCAAGTCATAACTCCCGTAATACATTTCATAATACAAAAAGCTGGAATAAATACTCCATCCATCCATTATCCAACCCACTATATCCTAACACAGGATCACAGGGGTCTGCTGGAGCCAATCCCAGCCAACACAGGGCACAAGGCAGGAAACAAACCCCAGGCAGGGTGCCAGCCCACCGCAGGGCACACACACAAAGCACAATTTAGAATAGCCAATGCAACTAACCTGCATGTCCTTGGACTGTGGGAGTAAACCGGAGCACCCAGAGGAAACCCACGCAGACACGGGGAGAACATGCAAACTCCACGCAGGTAGGACCCGGGAAGCGAACCCAGGCCTCCTTACTGTGAGGCAGCAGCGCCACCCCCTGCTCCACCATGCCGCTGGAAAAAATGCTCATTTTTTGTAAATATCATTTGAACTTTACAAAATAAATATATCTAAAGAATTGTTTTACATTGTAAAAGATCCCTCCAACAGAGGAGAAGCTAAATGCAATGAACAATGCAGCAATCATTTAAAAAGCTTTTCAAAAAGCCCCCAGCCAAGCAACACTGGCAGACGTGCTTTATAACTGAAATTTCAACATTTCAGAAAATATGTTTCAAATGAACGCAGGCTTGTTGAGAAGACATCTGCCATATAAAATAAACCATGACTTGCCAAGGTTTCATCAGCGGTGTTTGTTGAGGATTTATATATTTTTTTTCCTTTACATCACAATATGCAATACATCCATTTAGAGAAAAATGAATTAGTTTCTCTCGTCCTGTGGGAGTTTAGTGAAATCAGCAAATAATGAACTATAAGAGCTGCTGACATTCTGGATAGTAGTTGTCATGGTAGGCGCATTGTGTGGACTGTTGGTCAAATGTTAAATCTGAGTCACAGTCGGGAATTATATTTTCATGCATAATGTGTAAGATATATGTGGCAATTGTGGCCAAAACTGATTGGGGGGATTTGGGGTGTTACAGTGGGCAGTTGCATTTTCATTTTTTGGGCTCCAGAGTAGACACAGTAGCATCCATACAGTTGATAATGGAAAGATGAAAAGAAAAAAACTTCAGCATATACAACATTGCTAGATTTATATGAAATATTTTCTTTTGAAACAATTCCCTTTTGATTTTCATTCTGTTCGCTTTGGAGTAGATCTGTAGCACCCCCACCACCTTCCACTTTCAAAGAGATGAATTAAATATTACTAGGATGTGAATGGAATTTTATCCTTGGGCATCAGTTCTCATTATTGGCTTTGGACCCTAGCACCCTGTGTCTTTACAATTTAAAAGAAGAATGTTTAGTCTACTAATATACTAGAATGAACTACTTAGAAATTTTTCATTAATACTATATTGTTTGGAGCATTGAGAGAAACATGAAAATACAAGTTAGTACAATGCAAACATATTTTTCCATCTGGCTATAAAAAGCAAAAGATAATTTTGCAGTATGGTGTATGTTGAATACAGTGCCTATTAAAATGCTCATCCGCTTGTACAACATTGAATCACAGTGGGTTTAATTTGACTTTTTTAAAATTGATCAGCAGAAAATGACTCTTTAATGCCAAAGAAGTGAAAACAGATCTCATCAAAGTGGCCAAAATGAAATACAATTATACCATACATTATCAAAGTCAGCTCAATCGTAAGCAGGGTCATGGGGGGCTGGAGACAATCCCAGCAAGCATAGGGTGCAAGGCAGGAACAATCCGCTGGACACGGCACCAGTCCATCACAGGGTGAACACACACACACACACAGACACACACAAACACTTGGCTCTGTTCACCATTGCCTATCCACCAAACCATCGTATCTTTGAACTATAAGAGGAAACCCACGGCAACACTGGGAGAACGTGCACGCTCCATCAAACACCATGCAGGGACGGCCCAGGACGTGAACCCTGGTCTCCTTACTGTAATGCACCATGCCACAGTGCTGCCCTAGGTACAAATATTAAAAACAAAATAACTTATTACATAAATATTCACTCCTTTAATATGACACGTCTAAATCCTCACAGGTGCAGCCAGTTGGTTTTAGTCCTCCCAGAATTGGTTCAGTAGGGATCACCTGTCTGGGGCTTCAGTTGATTGTAGTATAAATGCATTTTATCTAGAAGGTCCAACTTGTGGTGAGTTTTGATGGTGACCTCACCTATGAAGACAAAAGACCAGACCAAGCAACTCCATGAAAAAGTGATTGAACACACAAGGTAGGGGATGGAGACAAGAAACTATCCAAGTCACTGAATACCCAGTTATATCAGTCATGAAGAGATGGAAAGGGAATGGCACAGCTGTAAATATGCAGGCCATCCACAAAAATGGAGTGATTGTGCAAGAAGACGACCAGTGAGGGAGGCCACGAAAAGAACCCTTTGAGAACGCTGAAAGAGTCACAAGCTACAGTGTCTGAGATAGGAGAGACTGAGCAGACAACTGTTACCTGTGAGCTTCACCAGTCACACCCTTATAGACAAATAGTATAGAGAAAGTCCCTGTTAAACAAAATGATGTCTTAACTAGAGTTTGCTAGAAGGAACATGGGAGACTGGAAAAGGCTCTATTAGACCATCAGGCTAAACACCGTGTTTGGCATAAATCAATGATTGGACAAAAACACACCATTTACATAGTATAGTGGTGGCAGCATTACTCCGTGGAGATGCTTCTCCGCAGCAGAGCCTGGAAGGCTTGTGAGGGTAGAGGGTAAAGTGAATGCAACCAAATACAGGGAAATCCAAGAGGAAAACCTGATGCAGCCTGCAAGAAACCTACACCTTCATTTTCTATCAAGACAGCACCACACACAAGCATAAAGCCAAAGCTGAATAAGAATGGTTTACAACAACATTGTTAATGGAGTAGGCAAGTCAGAGTCCTGATCTGAGGGAAAATGGCAGTGTGCAGATGTGCAAAGCTGATAGAGACCTGTGCCCACAGGCCGTCATGGCTGGCAAAGGGGCTTCTACTAAATACATGCAATTAGGAGGGTGAATACTTATGTGATCAATTATTTTGTGTTTTATATCTGTAATTAATTTAGACCACATTGCTGCAGAGATCTACTTTCATTTTGACGTTAAAATCTTTTCTCTATTGATCAGTTCAAACAAAGCCAAATTAAAGCCACTGTGATACAATGTCGTGTAACAATAATATGTGGAAAGCTCCAAGGAAGAGAATACTCTTTGTAGGCATTGTATCTGAATAACTTTAGCTTACTGTGCTTGCTTCATTCATTGTGAAGGCAAATTAAATTGATGTGCTTTTAGTGTGTTGTTTAATAGTCTGCATTGTGTTCCTTTTATTCGTCAGTGACGTTTTGGATAAGCTTTGGACTCCCATGATTCTGTATTGATAAATGTGGATGAAAAAAAAAATAATTGATAGGAGGACTAATATGTGTTCTGCAGTAGGCACTGAAGTGTTTGCCACAATCAGTCCCCTCACTGCACTTAAGAAAATAGAGGAGAGAAACTGTTGAATGTTTCTTTACATCAAACCTCAATATGGGTTTACCAAAGGGGTGGCTTTTATTAGCACTTTCCGTTGCCAAGGCCTTGCTAGTGTTCTTATTAAAAGTACACAGTTGATTGAGAATATTCAGCTTTACCATGGGATAGACTGTTGCACTGAGCTGCCCATGTGAGAACATATGAAATCAAAGCTAAGATTTATCAATAAACTGAGACTAGCACCAACACCCTGCAATGCTATTCTGGAATGCCTTGTTGTGAATGACCTACAAAATGCCTGCATGTTGATAATCAAAAGTATAAAGTAAGAAGGACACAAATATCTGTTTGGTTTTCATTAAACTGAATATGGTGACATACAGCTCAACTATCAAGTAATTAGGATCAGTGTAAACAAAAAGCATTTTCTAATGCCGATATAATATTTGCACTACTCTCCAACATTGTGCTGCACTCTCAGTAGGCAGTCGCTCTGTGCTGCTCAGCTCAATGAAGCAAATGATTATGGCGAGCTTCCTGCCTTCTTTGTGCTCATCCAGCATGACCTGATCGTGGAAGTCTGCCTGAATTTAAACACAAATCTTCTACCAGATTATCTGCTTCATTTATGTAATTACCTTTTTTCCCAATCATTATATGGACATGTAATATGCAGGACAAAACCAACATACTTTATATCCAAAAAGTCTCCCACTGCACTAGATACTTTTGATGCATAGAAAAATTGCCCCTGCCTCCTGTGTGCATTGTTTAAAAGATGTGTCACTTAATGCATGAGATTATGAGGCAGAAATCCCAGACTACTTGCAGCACAACTCTAGATAACCAGGAGTTTGACTCTTTTGCACTGAGACGGAAATCGGCTGTCAAATATAATAGAATTGATGTCAGCTAATTTAACATTGCCAACATGAGACAGTCAATCAAGCATATCAAAAATATATATAAAAATGAAAACAAAATATCTAACATAATAAATATAATAAACATATATACATAATAGAATCTAGTAAATATATACTGGAAATGAATAGTAATGTCACAATTGATGGCATTAACTTTAAATAAAAATTGAACAACATCGCAATCTGTTGGTCCGTGAGGTCAAAAGATGAAATCACCAGTGCTCACCTTTTTATATTAACACAAAACTCATCGACCTTTATTTAGAGACTCAATCATGTTGTAAATTAAAGATATTTTATTGTCATGTAGTATGTTCATTTTCTGTTGAATATCTCATGCTTTTTTTCTATAAGTACTAGCTTCTTTCTTAAATCAACTTTCTTTGCTCTGTTACATTTCATTCTCTTTTTACAGTAGCTTGTCATAAGCATTTTAAATTGTTCCTCATACCTTCAAACATTGAATTTGTTGTTTTTTTTTTTCCACAGGAAAACTATATTAATCTACAAGGACTTCTGTTTTCCTGCAAGTATAAAGTGACAGTCCAGGGCATCAAAGCTAAAGGTCGTTCAAAAGCCGAAACCATGAGCTTTACTACGCCCCCGTGTTCAGCTCTCAAAGGGAAAAACCTCAAGCATATCAACTGTCCCATGGAAGGTAGTAAGTTCAGACAAGGTCTCGTAGTGGGTTTCAGGGCACATGCAATATTGCTTAAAATAATCTTTATGACTGTTTGCTTTATTGTCTTTAGGGAGTTGTGTTCACCATTGCAGCTGGCATTTATATAAGCACTTATCTAAGTGCCATTTAGCCTTATTGTATTTACATTTTCTGTGTGTGTGATGTTTGGAATGAAGATGTTATGGGTTATTGCTGGGGATTAAATAACTGACCTGAGGTATTCTTGTACTCCTGATTAAATGGCTTAGTTGAACCTACAGTGCTGACGTCCCATCTGGGGTTGGTTTCTTCTTTGCTTCTGTTTCTGCCCAGGATAGGGTCAGGCTCCCTGTGCTTGTAAATCTGATTAAGCACATTTAATACATTGTTGGATGCATGTATACATTCACAGTGGAACTGTTAACATTGGCTGGGTTTCACTTTAACTGAGATGTTTTGAATTTAGCTGAATTCCCATCTGGGGTGCCTTCTCCCTACGATCTCTCTCTCTTTTTTCCTAGTGATTCCAATTTCTTCATTCCCAGAAGTGCTCATTGTAATTGATAGTACGTATGCATGAATGTGTCCTGTGAAGAAACGCAATCCTATCCAAGTATGCATTCTTGCTGCCAGGGGCAACTACACTATTAGAAAAAAAGGGTTGAGAAAATCTTTTTACGGAATGCTATCCATACATTTTTTGAGCCCACTACATTTTAGAGTTACAGGGAGCTGGCACACATCCCAGTATAAATGGGTACAAGACTGGAATCAAACCCAGATATCCTGTTTGTTCAGAGAATCCTGTAGCAAACATGTATGGAGTTCACCTCTGACTTTGAAAATCTTCCAGTACAGAATCCCAATTTTCAATTCCCCCCATTTTGTGGCTGATGCACTAAGCAGAGATTATCAGTTGTCTTTGTCTATTTAAGCCTCATTATTCTAATAGGGGTTTCTCAGAGACTGAAACCTCCTTGAAAACAAAAAAAATAGTAGACAGATTAGTGTTCCACTGCTAGGATTCAGAAAGCTGCCTTTGATGCATTAGTGGTTTTCTGTAAAGAAATTAAGGATACACCGTACAGAAATAGTGCATGCTTAACTTCAGAGGACCAAGGAAATCATTAAGAAATAATGAGCAAGTTATTTAAAAGAGGGTGTACAGAAATTGTAATGATATTGAGTTTGAATGTTCTGAACATTTTACTTTAAATGTCTCACATGCTATATTTTATTGTGTTATATATTGTATGTATGATTTTGTCAGTGGAAGAAAACTAAACAGCATAAAAGATTTATTGATTCATAGTCATTTTGTCAATGATCGCCTCTAAAAAATGACATGGTGGTACAATAGTTTGTGCTCTGCCACCCTGCTCCAGAAGAATCGAGTTTGAATTCTGGCCCCTTTGCTATGTGTGCATATTGTGCATGTCACTAACTGCATTTTTCTTCTGGTAACTCCAGTTTTCCTCTTATGGCCTGTTAGGTTTTTTGTCAACTCTGCTTTAGCTTGGTATGAATGACTGTATTTGTCAGGATAGAACAGGATTTACATCTGGGATTTACATGGGTGGGCGGCACGGTGGCGCAGTGGTAGCGCTGCTGCCTCGCAGTTAGGAGACCCAGGTTCGCTTCCCGGGTCCTCCCTGCGTGGAGTTTGCATGTTCTCCCCATGTCTGCGTGGGTTTCCTCCCACAGTCCAAAGACATGCAGGTTAGGTGGATTGGCGATTCTAAATTTGCCCTAGTGTGTGCTTGGTGTTTGTGTGTGTCCTGCGGTGGGTTGGCACCCTGCCCGGGATTGGTTCCTGTGTTGGCTGGGATTGGCTCCAGCAGACCCCCGTGACCCTGTGTTCGGATTCAGCGTGTTGGAAAATGGATGGATGGATGGATTTACATGGGTAAATCTAAAAGTAAAAGTAATTTGAAAATGACACCATGACTGTAATGGATAGAAGCCAACACAATAAAACACTTTCATGATGGCTTATGGGTACTTCAAAAACTCACAACACAGCATATGCCGTTTATCTAGTTGAAGCCAAGATCAAATAAACATTGCACTATTGCACCATTGTTGGACAACGTGCTGCACTGAGATTTCTTTGGGCAGAAGGAGTGAAACCTGAAGAAATTCGCCAAAGGATGTTGGCACAGTATGGAAATAAAAACAGCATGACTCAAGGAATAGTTTACTAATGGGTAGAAAGGTTCAAAGCAAGAAAAACGAATGTAACCAACAAAGCTTGATCTAGTTGACCATCAACATCAGGCGCACAAGCCACAATCAACATGGCAAATGACTTCAATAAAGAAGACCAACAGATTTCATTGTCCATTATTCCTGCACATTTGGATAGGATCTATGGATCTGCACATGCATGATGACTTTGAAGATGGGAATCCACACAGCTTACTGAACTGCATATGCCAACATCAATGGGTGAATTTAAGCAGGTTTCACTCTCTCTGCCCAAAGAAATCTCACTATGGTGCATTGTTCAATAATGGTGCAATCCTGTAGTGGAGCATCCAGTTTCATTTGACCTTGGCTTCAACTAGACTAATGGCACAGTGCTGCACTCTGAATGTTTTAACTATACATAAGCCATTGAAACTGTGCAGTATTGCATCAGCTTCTGTCTATTGCAGTTACTGCAAAATTTTTAAATTGCCTTTACTTTTTGATGTACCATCATATCCAATCATATTCATATTCAATTTTAGTTCCTGCCTTGCAGCCTACTGGGTAAGGCTATGGCCCCTCATGACCCTGAAATGGATGGATGTATTACCTTAATAGGATAGCAATATAACTAATATTATACCCATAGTACAATTTTTAATCTGAAATCAGTAAATCTAACATTCTTCTGACAGCTGAGCTCCTTATGGGCCTTATAGTTTAGGTAATTTCATATAATTGTTGTTTCATCTTTTTTTGCACATATTCATTTATCTAGGCATAGTCAAACCTATTAGGTCACTGATAGTAAGAATCCCCTGGGAAGAAGCTAACCCTGGATATGCTATTAGTAGGTCATTATGCACTTAATTGGCACCAGGACAATGTAGTTTTCATCTAAGCTACCGTCATGTTATTTGACTGTGAGGAGAATCCAGAGACCTCAAAGTAAGCTACAAGATACAGAAAAAAAAATGTGTGAACTGCACAAAAAAGTGGTATCCTTCAATAAAGGCGCATAAATAAAGGCGAGCTTCAAAAGGGCAACCTCAATTGGGCGCAGCGAATAAAGGCAAACACAACAAAATTATTACAGAAAATTTAATAGATAAAGGCAATGGTTGAATATATAAAAAGGCGAAAGCAAGAATATTATTTATTTGAACTAAATTATCTACGAACGTCTCTATTTGCCGCGCTCAATTGAGGTCGCCCTTTTGAAGCTTGCCTTTATTTATGCGGGCCTTTATTCGCTGCACCCAATTGAGGTCGCCCTTTTGAAGCTCGCCTTTTTGTGCGCGCCCTTATTGAATAGAGCCCAAAAAAAGTAGGAAGGAAACTGTGATCTGACAGTAGAGGGTAGCAACTACCTAATTCTTTTTATTTTTACTTTGCTTTTTAAGTAAGATTACTTTTTAACCATAACATTCTCTGTGTTTCCCATTACAGCTGTCTCAAAAGTTTTAGCAAAACCTGAAAATCTGTCTGCAACGTTCCTCATTCAAGATGGAAACATTACCGGAAACTTCTTTTGGAGAATATCAAGAGCAAATTTACAGCAGCCAGTAACAGGTTTCCAGGTTACTTGGGCAGAGGTCACCACAGAAAGCAGGCAGAACAGCTTACCAAACAGCATCATCTCCCAGTCTCAGATTCTACCTCCGGTAAGGAATCCTTCTTACCAGTATGTTTGTCAGAAAGACTTAGTTATGCAACACTAGTTCCATCTGTAAGCAACAAAAACAAGAACTAGACTCAGTAATGGTGCAGTTGATCATCATAGAGTACTTCACTCTCCCATGCTCACAAGTACATACTGGAAAATTTTTTAAGCAATTCTTTAAAGTAAATTGCAGAGACCTAAAATGTATTTATTGTACTTGGAGCAAACCTGGAGTCGCATAAAGAAGAAAACTGTTTAAGGTATATAGGGCTACTAAAAATTAGAACAGCAACATACCCACCAGTAGTAAATAAGTGAAAAAATGGAAAAACATCTACTTTGTTTTTTTTTTTGTTTTACTGTAATATGATTGTAGCATTTGATCAATCAAATAAGTGTGACGAAATGAATATTCTCCTCCCATTGTATGTTAACAGGTAAATGGTAACATCAGGGACTATTGAATGAATTTTCAATATCTCATTCATCTTTAGGATTTGTAAATAAATAAGATGTGAGTTAGACATGTGGTGAAATCACTTATACTTTCTTGTTGAGTAAAATTATCTTTCATGTAGAATTTTGTCACAGAACAGTGTTCATGTGAGCTTAAATTACATTTTACAAGGTTTTACCCAAAAATAACCGGAATTGGAAAGAAATAGTTGTTTTAATAATTTTTCCTTACTGAAACTTTAGCCTCTTCAAAGTACTCTTCATGTAAATAAATGTACTTGTCCCAACGGTTTTCCCACTGGTGGAACCATTTTTGGAATCGCTGAAGAGGAACGTTGCCCAACATCTTCAGCGATTTTTCTTTGACTTCCTCCACGGTACAACAACGCTTTCCTTTGAGTTCTTTTTTCATATGCAGAAACAAGGAAAAGTTGCACGGACAGAGAATACTAACGTAATTGAAACTCAAACCGATTATGACAGCAGCAATCCAAGCTGTGAGATTTGAGACAAGATTACTGTTCACATGGCCAACTGTATGTTGCATACTCAAGAGTAAGCTCAGCGTACAGCTTGGTCATGTTACAACCGGAGGGCCCGAACTCACAATGTGGTATACAAAGAGATCCTTAACAAATAATTATTGGTATATTTTCCCTCAGTTTAAAAAGGTTTAATTTTCTTCTTAATAAAAATTTTAAGGCAGTACTTTGCCACTGCGAAGCACGGGTATTTTGCTAGTTGTTAATATGGTGCATTATTCTTTTAGGATCACCATCTCCTCACGGTGTCTAATCTGAGGCCATCAACATTTTACCGGCTGGAAGTGCAAGTTCTAACAACAGCAGGAGAAGGTCCAGCAACTGTTAAAACTTTTCAGACTCCAGACATTCTGCCAGCACTCTCTCACAGTAAGTGAATACAAAATATGTGATATGCGCAAAATACGTGCACCATGACTGTGTTTTTGAGTGTTTTTATTTACATTCATTTTTAAATTCATTTTTTATATTACACAATGGACAACGTTACAAAATCATTATAGTCTATATTTCTTTTGAAAAGCTTGAAAATCTGTTATTTTGCATGAAGAAAGTCCTAAGAAATGTTAATTTTTTTATTTCCCCTCACTAAGCTTCTTTAAACAACTAACTCCCCTACACAGTACACAGAGAATCTCCAGCCTTTACATAAAAAATATTATTAATGGTTATAGAAGTTTGAAAAAATAAGTTTCACAAAATATTAAAATACTCCAGTTTCTTTTTCCTTACTAGAGGAAATTTTTCTTCAGTTATATCACTTGTGGAAGATCAGCCCCGACACAGACAGACACAGAGACACAAGTCCAATAAGCACATACGTTTTTATTTTATTTTCTTCTGACAGCACTGCACACAGTGCACAAACCACCTACAAGTGCTCAGTCCTTTCTTTCTTTCTTTCTTTCTTTCTTTCTTTCTTTCTTTCTTTCCTTTTCTTCTGCGCTCCAGGTGCTCCCTGATGATCTTCCTGCAGCCCTTCCAGGTGTGGCAGAAGTGGTGCATGGGTACCCAGAAGCACTCCAGGTGCACCCAGATTCTCTTCTGGCAGCACTTCCTGGTGTGGCGGAAGTGCTGCAGTCCAGGGCTCCAAAATCGTGCCCCCTGGCAGTGACCATGTAATCCCAATGTAATCCAAGGGGGTCACCCTCTCATGTTCCGGGGGAGGCATTGTGCCAAATATATCCTCTTCCCCAATCCTTTCATCCAAGGGATGTCCTGGTGGGGCAAGGTCCCCGGTCATCTGCCACATACTGTATAAAACATTCAGTATATTTAGCAGAACTGCACGTAAACACATGAAAAACGTACACAGTCCAGGTGATATTTTGGCACTGAGTAGCTGCAGTACTACCCAATGTGCCAACATTCATGATTTTCGTTAGATGTTCATCAGTATGAAAGTCATTACTCTGAATTATCAGCAAAACTGAGCATCTTTAACACCATTATATATCTTTACTATAAATGTCATAATCAGAGACCATCATTACATTGTTTCAAATTGGACCAGTAACACAGCATATAGTCATTTTGATCTGTCCGCCATCGATAATTTTTCATCCCTATTAGTCAATGTCTTGATTGGGCTTTTCCAAGCAATCATTCTAAACAAACGTCGTCTAATTTATTCAGTTTCACTTACTCCTGTCTCATTTAGAATATGTCTCTCCAATCATTGTGCAACTCAAATGTCGAAACGTAAATTGACCAGAATAAAACCGCCTCATATAACACCATATGAAAGCCTTAAGTGATAAAGCCTGAAACAGAAAACGAAATGAAATTTTCTTCTGTCCAACCAAATGGAGAGTGCATTGCCTGATGTTTTTCTAAAGTTTACTCATCCCTGTTGATACTAACATGTGACAAAGCTTTCAGTTACACTATGGCGATAGAACACTGTGGTAATTAATTACGACTTGCCTCAGGATTTTCGTACGCTGGAGTTAACTGTTGTAACAAAATGAAAAGCCGTTTAGTAAAGCTAATTGACATGAGAAGAATAACTGCATCTATATTTCTATGCCTCAGGTGAGAGTCTTAAACCTATGCTTACCAATCATAAATGGGTTTATTGTGCTCCTTTTCACTTCATAACCTGCTCATCCAGCTTATGTCAAACTTGTTTAAACAATAGTTTTGATTTATTGCTTGAGGAGCCCAACTACTAAGAGATGAGGCAAGCTTTGGGTCACCTATGCTAAAAGCATTATAGCAAACTAGCATAGCTGAAAATAAAGTTTTTTATTTTTTTTTTAATTGCTTGAGAAAAATATAATTAAAAAAAACACAACTATAAAAATAAAAATAAATTAGGTTTCCTTTAGTAAAATAATTCTCCAAGAGAACGGTGACACTGAATGGCAAATATTTCCCTTTCTGAACACTTTTGGGTGTATATTTTTGCTTTTCTTTTCTTATTCTGCACCATTTTACTGCAATTGCCCTTTTTTGTGATTTCCTCTCATATTACTTTACATATACATTTCAACAACGGAGTGAGTGTAGGGCTATGTCAAAATGCATATACATAGGAAAGAAATGTTCAAGGTAATTTCCACACTGAAAAACAAAGAAGGATAAAGACACAATGTTTCATCCGTAGAGCCTTCATGTGGTGTGTAACTGAAAAGGAAAATGCAGCTACCAAGTATAGGAGGGGAAGGAGGGAACAAAGCAGGGATAGATAAAAAGGTGAGAGCTGGTGAGAAAAAGCTGCCATTAGAGACAATGAAGAGAAAGGTTGAAAAGTAAGTCATTCAGGCCTGGAGAAATATCTGATCCCAATTTGAGAATGAGCTTAGCTTCTTCTATTTCTCTGTGCAAAGTATCTTTGAAAATCAGTGAATGGACACAAACAGAGAGATCACTGTGGCTGTGATCAAGGGATGTAAAGTGTTTTACAATAGGCTTTGTGAGGACTTTGATCTTAACAGCTCGAACTTGCACTTTTCTGCTAACCGTCTCCCTGTTTCACCTATGTAGATGACTGGACCATTCCTACAAGAAATGCACTAAATGCAATTGTTAGAAAATTTGAAATTTAACAGAGGACTAGTTACAAGGGTACAACTACACCTGGAGCATCTGTGGTAATCTAGAAGTAGTGGCACTGCTACTGGGAATGCAGCTTGAATTTTGCAAGTACTTTTATTTAATTTGAGAATGGGATAGTCTTAAGGCCACTCTGTCAGCATTTGGTTCCAGGGCAGAAGAGTGTGACACATAAACCACTTGCCTCCTCCTCATATGAAACCTCAACTTCTTGTGAAAGCAAGGTGAAGAATTTCTATATTTGAGACAAATGTTCCCACAAATGATTGATGCTAAGATTAATGAAGACAATTTTGGTGCTCCACATATCAGACACATCATTAATGACAAGCAGTTTAAAGATCTGTTAGTGGGGCCTTAGGAAATTGTATAGAAAGCATTCAGGAATGTTGTTGAGAATTTTCTTGGCAACTACAGAGCATGGACAGAATTTCTAGGTGCAGCCAGGGTGTTGAAGGGGTCCGGTTTGGTGAACTCAGGATTGGGTCACTGCTTTTTGCAGATGATGTTGTCCTGTTTGCTTCATCAGGCCGTGATCTTCATCTCTCTTTGAATCAGTTTGCAGCTGAGTGTGAAGCGGCTGGGATGGGAATCAGCACCTCCAAATCCGAGACTATGGTCCTCAGGCAGAAAAGGGTGGAGTGCCTTCTCGGGGTTGGGAGCGAGATCCTGCCCCAAGTGGATGAGTTCAAGTATCACAGGGTCTTGTTCACAAGTGAGGGAAGAATGGAGCGTGAGATTGACAGGCGGATCATTGCGGCGTCCGCAGTGATGCGGGCTCTGCATCGGTCTGTCGTGGTAAAAAAGGAGCTGAGCCATAAGGCAAAGCTCTCAATTTGCCAGTCGATCTATGTTCCTACCCTCACCTATGGTCATGAGCTATGGGTAGTGACCGAAAGAACAAGATCACGAATACAAGCGGCTGAAATGAGTTTCCTCCACAGGGTGTCTGGGCTTTCCCTTAAAGATAGGGTGAGAAGCTCAGTCGTCCGGTAGGGGCTCAGAGTGGAGCCGCTGCTCCTCCGCATCGAGAGGAGTCAGATGAGGTGGCTCGGACATCTGATCAGGATGCCTCCTGGATGCCTCCCTGGCGAGGTGTTCCGAGCACGTCCAACCGGGAGGAAGCCCCAGGGAAGACCCAGGACATGCTGGAGGGACTATGTCTCCCGGCTGGCCTGGGAAAGCCTCGGGATTCCCCCGGAAGAGCTAGAAGAAGTGGCCGGGGAGAGGGAAGTCTGGGCATCCCTGCTCAAGCTGCTGCCCCCATGATCCGACCTCAGATAAGCAGAAGAGGATGGATAGATGGACTACAGAGCATTAAACTACGTCTAGATGGTTGACAACATGCTTCAAGCATACAAAACCATGAAGTGCAACATGTCGCTGAAAATTCATTTTCTTAATTCACACTTGGACTTCCTTTCTGCTAATCTTGATGCAGTCAGTGACAAACATGGTGAAAAGTTTCACCAGGGCATTGCAATGATATAAAAAGCAGTATCAAGGCAAGTGAAATCCATCCATACTGGCCGACTGAAATACAACATAAGAAGCACTAAATACCAACAATAATCAGAATCAAATCATTTTAACTTAATTGGACTTAAGCAATGTGTCAACATCATTAAGTGGTTAAACACACTAAATTCCATAAAAATGAAATCCTACATGATGCAGTCAATCTGAAATTATATTGGAGCTCAGCTTGAAGGTATCCATCATAATCACCCAAACATTTTCAGGAAGCTAAACTTTTAAAAAAATTTATTGTCTGTTGAAACTAATCTGCAGCTCAAAGTGCCATAAAGCATAGTATTGTACATTTCAGTCCCCTTGTACACCTAGCAGTAGCATGTTGTTTTTGGTAATACAATCACGATCAGATAGCAACTGCGCTCTTTAAAAACCAGGTGAATGAACTTGTGAACAGCAGCGATTCGATCACTTAAGCTACATTCAGAGGTATAAAATAAACAAAGAGTAAAAACGTTTAACACAAATAAATAAATGCAAATATACATGTTCTGTCGGCATATAACAAAAGTTTAATCAGAAGCTGATTTGAATTTTGTGTGGAAAAAGTGACATTGACTCAGCATCCAGATGTGATGTGGACACTGCGGATTAATTTAGTATAAATGCTAAATTATAGTGGGATACCATTTAGGCATAAAATGCCATTTGTACTACTTGCCATTTTTATGTTTTTGAAGATACTCACTGATTTTGTATTTGTTTGTTTGTTTATAGGACCAAGATTAAAACACCACCATCATCAGCATCATAACAAGCCATCAGCAGAAAAATACTGACGTGTAATTCAACCTCCTGGGATGACAAATGGCGCTTTACTAATAGCGCCCGCCACAAAAAAATAAGAATAAAAATGAAATGAAATATAAAAAATACCAAGACTGTATTATATTATACATGAGGGAATGGGTGTGCTTCTTGCATAAACTCACCCAAAGTGTTTCCTTCTTGTAAAGGCACACATCCCCTTCTACTGTGTGACACCTATAAAATATGTTTTGGCACCCGTAATTCTGGATCATTTTGATCACACATTTTTTTTTTCCTGCCATGAATGACGAATGGCTCCAGCAATTTGAAGACTCGAGGACAAATTTGTTCCTTTAAAAAGCGTGACCTGTGGTGACCTCTCTATCTTTCTCCCCAAAACAGACAATATATTTCATTTGCTTTAAAAAATGAGTCAATTATTACAGTATAGTCTTTTAAAGTAGTATAGAAAAAAAGATAAAAACAATCCTAATAAGACTTTTTTTCTTAATTATTCAGAGGAAGGTGTATTTTTATGATAGTATGTTGAAAAAAGAACTCAAGAGTCTATATAATACTGAAATAACAAGTGCCATAATGTTTGTGTACAACAGCTACCACCTGTAATAATGGCTTTGGATGAATCTATTTATTACCTTTCAATAAGTAATTGTAAGTGGCGCTTAATAGTACATGATATTGATGTATAATGTTACTAAAGTGTGTGTAGTTTAACTGAAGATACTACAGTAATTAGGATATTGCATGTAGCAATCCATTTAATTTAAACTGTAAATTAATCTCTACAGATTGAATCATTTATGGTTTTGCATGACAAAACACAGTGTTCGGTTCTAGAGCATGAAACACAAAGGTCTTGTTACCTCTTCTGAAAATATTAACAAAATGTCAATTTTACAGAATCAGTATCAGAGGAGTCTATGACAAAAATTGTTGACTGTAATAATGGAATGATAATTTAGTGTGAAAATGACAAATTTATGTATTTGCTAAACTGGCTGTAGAAATCTTGCTTTCTTTGCAGTTATTATGAGTCAATATTTATTTATGGATGTGTTACAGAATTTTTGTCTGTGTGCATTTTGGCCCATTCTTATTGTCTTTTTGTTTTTTACAGAAACTTCTTGTAAAGACATTTTGTAAAAATTGAATTGTAAATAGATTTTATTGTTATTTTACATCATATTTTTCATTTTAGAAACTGTATATACTGTTAATTAATAAAGAAACCTTAAACCCGTTCTCCTTGTATTAAATACTTAACACAACTTTGCCTTTCAATAATCTCTCGAATTTACAAAAATCGATTGAAATGCTATCATAGAAGATGAGTACACACAGCTAGTAAAAAATGTATTCCAAGTTGTATCAAACTTTTTTGGCAGAATGAAACAAAAATATTGCTGAACAGGGCATTAGTTATAAGCTCAAGTTTCAATTTTTTTATTTACATACATTGTGCAAAAAAATAACTTTAGAGGAAAGCCTGTTTTTATTTTTAGACTATATATCATGACACATTTTCATTTGTGCGTGGCATCTTTTCTGTACACTTTGTGCAAATGAAGACGTTCAGGATAACTCAGTAGTAAAGTTGTAATATCACAATAAAGAATTCATTGATTGTGCTTTTCCTAAACTGCTAGTTTTTCATCTAGTCTTGGGGCTAACTGCAGGAAAAAGCATTTTGAGTTCCACTCTAAATCATTTATTAATTTTCTACCTTCCTGCTTATCACACTATAACATATAGTGTACGTTCAATTTTTTTCTTTTATAATTTTCCATGGACATATTTCTGCTAGATTATTAAAAAGAACATTACAGTAGATATGATGGGAACAGGCCATTCAACACAATACTCTCATTCACCCTATTTACTTTGCTTGTCTAAAATGACATCAAGTCAAGATTTGAAGGTCCCTAAAGTCCTTCACACTACCACACTGCTTGGTAATTTATTCCATGTGTCAATGGTTCTTTGCATGAAGCAAAACTTCCTAAAATTTGAATGAAATCTGCCCTTAACAAGTTTCCAGGATTTGTTGCAGAATTTATTTCAAAGTAGCCATTGGAATCCACAGTACAAATTCCTTTCATAATTTCCAACTCTTCAATCATGTCACCTCTTAACCTCAGTTTGGTAAAACTGAGAAGGTTCAGCTCCTTTAATTTCTCATCATAACTCATGCCTCAGTCCTGGAATCAGTCTTGTTGCTTTTCCCTGGAATTTCTCTACTCCTGTTATGTGTTTTTTGTAAGATGGGGATCTGAATCTGAACACAGTACTCCAGATGAGGCCTTACTAGTGTGCTGTAACGTAAGCATAAACTCCTTTGACTTGTACTCCACACATCATGTTATACAGTATAACATAACATTCCGTTTGCTTTCTTGAACACTTCTGCACACCATCTGGATGTAGATAGTGATGAGTCCTTCTCATGAGGGGTACTTTTAGGTGTCAGACCTCCCACTGTGTATCTAATAGTTCTACTCCCTACGTGTAATATTTTTCATTTACTTACATTAACTTTCATCTGCTCCAGATCTGCCCAAGCCTGTTTGCTGCCAGAATCTCTGTAACAATTTGGCTGATTGTACATTATCTGCTCTTCCACCTATTTTGGTATCATCTGCGAACCTAACCAGGTTATTGATTATATTCTCCGTCCAGATCAATTATGTATATTAAAAAGAGCAGCAGCCCCAGCACTGATCCCTGAAGGTCAACACTTTTACATCACTTAATTCTGAAAAAGTTCTTCTCACTAAAACCCTTTTTTTCCTGTGTTTGAACCCTTTTTTGCACCCACCTACACACTGTGCCTTGATCTGCCACTTCTTTTAGTTAAAAGAACATGAACAGGGTCACATGCATTCTTGGGGACATCTGTGATAATAATGGACTCCCAGCATTCCAGGCTTTGAAGTCCTAATTTGATATTCCTTCTTCCCCTTTTTTCAAATCAGATCCGTTTGTAAAGCCTATGGTGTTACTCTGTTTTACTCACACCCATTTTTTCAAAATTGTCGATATATCTCTTCATTAACTCTTACTTTAAGACCAGTATCTGCCCAATATGTGTTGTTATGCTGGGTTTCTAGCCTTCTTTAACCATTTAGTCAATCTGGCAACAAGATCTTCTCAACACTTCATCGAATTCAGTGTTATTCTATCTTCAAAATATCAAAATCACAAACATTGTAGTTATTGTGTATGAAGGACTTTGATATGCTTTCCAAATTAAATATAGCATTTATTTATTTAAGTAGCACAAAGGGTTAAGCAAACTTATTAGGAAAGCAGATGAAGGATGTGGCTGAATATGTCATGTACCCAGTAAGACTTGACAGTTGTCACATACAGTACACAGAAAATTAAATAAAAGAAGAACTTAAGAAATGCTTGAGAAGGACAAGAATGTAGTGGAAGGGGACTTTTATTTTGGGTATGTAAGCTGACTCTGCTGAAAACATCTCATGTCTTTTAACTAATCAGAGTAAATGTCAGGTATGACACAAGTATTAATCCAGCACTGTCAATGTAAACTCTGTTGTCTATAAATATGGACTTGTAAGTTTGCTCAGTGACCATTCCATCACAGACTGCTGGGATGAAGAGAAATTAAAAGAAGCAATGAACAAGCTTCCTCCAGCCTAGATTCTAACTTAAAGGGGAACAATTTTCTTTCTTTAAAATATTTGCAATTTATTTTTTTTCCACAGGGCATGTCTCTCTCTCTCTGTTATCTTGCAGACCAACTTACACCTTCCTCCAGTATGTTTTCCAGGGTTAGGCTATGGAGCGTTAGGCCTTGAAATGGTCACTTGCACACTTTTTTTTCCCTTTTTACCTGTTTTCAATACTTGTTTGAAATCTGTGAGCACTTTTATCAATCAATCAGTAATAAAAGTTTGATCCCAAGAAAAGACTTTTGATTGGAGAAATGCTGGAAATTACTCACAATTACCGAATGAAGTGGCTACTTCAATTGAAGAAACTGTGATTTCACCTGCCAGAGTCAGAATCTGAAATGTTTGCTGAAAATTTGGCCCTTGGTGACTGAGGATTAACACCCTTGCTACTGAATATTCACCAATCAAAACACAGCACTTGCTAGAGCCCACCCTCTCAAATTTGATTGGTAAAAATGACCGTTTTCATTTCATTGCATACAGTATTTCCTGTTTAGTGAAATGTCACTAAAATATGTTAAAATATAATAAAATAGTTAAATAAATACATGAAGAAACAAGCAACAACATATTTTACGACAATGTAATTATTTTTACTCACATAATAATAATACCCCTTATATAGCACCTTTCCTGTGCTCAAGGCACTATAGTATTGTGCTTTTATTTATTTATTCTCACATTTCACAATACATTTATTCGTTTGCATTTTTTGTTATTTAGGCCATTCAGATTCTCCACACAACCTACTTCAAAGGTGATTTTTCCTCCATGGAAACTTAGTTATTAATATCATTTGAAACAAAGCCCTATAAGGGAATGTAGTTAGACACATCCTGCCTTACTTAGAGCCAGCAGTGAACCAGTCATTGGTTTGGGAAGAAAGCTGGAGTGAAAGGAGTGAGTCAGGGCAGGGCTACCATAAAGTTTACCTAGGCAGCTACCCCCCATGGGGGTAAAATTTTCAGGGGAAAGCATTTATTAACTATAATAGACATAGCCATTGGCTTTGAGAGGTGGTGGCTTCAAGTAATCTTCCCCTCATTTGACAACCCCATTCTTTGATCTCACATCTTTGTGCAGATTGTGTGAATTACACACACTCTTCGATCAAACATCTGTGTGTAACTTACAGGAAGCCCCAAATAGGCCCCCACCTTGCCCACTCTTCAATCATTCATCTGTGTGTGACTTACATGTATCTCTAAACAGGTCTCCCTTACCCCCTCTACACTCTTTAATCATTCATCTGTGTGCGAATTACACAAAACCCCAAAAGGAACCTGCCCTAACCACTACCCCCAAGGTTATTGCAATTACCTTCAAGCCTTCAGAGTTTGGACACAATATTTTCACTTTTGCTTAGGGCAACAAAAAAACCTAAAGGTGGCCCTGAATCAAGGGAGAATATGCAAACCCAGCACATAAAACACATGAGTCAGCAATGAAACCAAGATCCAAGTATTCCTCCTTAATTTCCAGTTTTTTTATTTTATTTTAGTTGGTGCTTTATATTTTATTTTTTTACCGTTACAACTTAAACTTGTCAATTTTAGGAATATTTCACCTTTGGATATTAATAACTATTTTGTTATAAAAAAGTTAAATGTGGTATGATAAAAGGGAAAAAGGGAAATATATGTTATCAAGATGACAGTTGTGGTATCCTAAAAACATCCATCCATTTTCTGTACTCATTTATCCAGTTTAGAAAACAGAAACTGTGAAACTGTGATGCCTTCTCCAACACAGTGGAAATATGTGTCTAGACAGTGGAAATTGCACAAACCATCCAATACACAGAACAAAGTGAGAATTTGGTACTTTGACTCTCTTTCAAGTCAGTGTCTCTGCTGCTGGATAAGTACATACATCAATGGTACAAGGCCAAGCGGTGGGGCAGGCTGTGTATTCCCACCAGCATCACTCAAATTAAATAGCTCAGTAGTCAGAAAGTGAAACGTACATGCGCAGTTGAAAACCTACATCAGTAACTGTGCCAACACCAATTTGTGGCTTGGTCCACATTGTTTGGACATTATCCACTTATAGTGTGGAAAACCTAAAATATTTACTGTGGTTCACCACTAGGCTACCAGTTATGTCTACACCACCATTTCACTGATTTCAAACTTTAAAACATATCCATTTCCTCCTCAAATTGAGACATTTGAAATTAAAGCTTTGTCAACCAGTTACAAAGGGTAATGCGCTGCAGGGCAAAAAGACGAAGATCAAGTCAAAAACCATTGTGTAAAACTTGACTGTCAGTGGTTTTGTGGTGAAAGGTGCACGTATATCTTCAAAATGCCTGGTAACCGCTGTCGTTCTTGTTTTCTGCATAAGCGAAGACACTGCACTGTGTAAAACTTCACTCTAAGGCATTAGGCTTGTTAACCATTTGTAGAACTCAGTTTATATAAGAAAGGCTTATATATAGTAATATGTCAATGTAAAGTTTCATGTCTTTCCTTACGATTGCACTGTTAATTATGTCTAAGAAGAACAGAATTATGTTTTTTTTTTCAAAGGGAGGTGCAGTCATATATCAGGGATCTAGAAATGTTGTTATTTTCCACTTTTATTCATTACAGGTTACTCAAATTAAATTCACTTATTATTAATTTCAATACACATGTTCAGGATACAAAATAAATAATATATTACATGAATAATTAAATAAAAATTGCATTAATTAAAGACAAAAATGAAATATGTAAGAAACACATATAAATTCACAGCTACCCTGTATGAGATGTGTATGGAAGTTAACATTAAACCAGACCACACATGAAGATCTCGGGAGGCCAACCTACTTTTATTTCCAAAGATTAATAAAATAACATTGGGATGTCAAGCTTTTAGTTACAAGACTCCTGAAGCTGTGGAATGATCTACTTGCTAATTTAAGAGATGCCCCTTCAGTCTCAGTTTTTAATTCCAGGTTGAAGAGTAACTACTTCAGTTTAGCATACCCTGACTAAAGCTGCTGATTACCTGTACATACTGTGTCTCTGTTTATTACTCATTTGTACAAAAATATAAGTAATACAATAATTACAGACTGTTACTACAAATCCTATATTCTGTTTCTCTTCTCAGTATCTGGACCTGACACTTGGTGCTACTACTGTACTGCCATTCTGTTCTTCTGCCCATGGAAATGTCATCTGAATTACTGGAAACCTTGAAATAATTGGACAGGAAGGTTCTTTCATCAGATTGGACAGCCCAGCATACACTCTACTATGAAATGCCCAGGAGGGGGATGGTGACCAGTTGGCTGAGGTCTCCAGGACTGTGACTGTGTCTGAGCATGAGCGAATCAATTCAGTGGAGGTCAATGGGAGTGCTCGTGTGTCCTGTGTGATGTCATCAGCACCTTTTGTTTTGCTGACACTGGAAGAGCCATCGGAAAACAAGAACCATCTGAATATCTGCATCATGATTTTGGACTTGCTTCAAATATGACTCTTTTGAGTTCACACTATATCAATATTGATGAATGAAAACTGTTACTGATGATTCTCTGCTTCATTATATTAGAATTTATATTAGAATGTATTTGCTGCTTTATTTTGCACAATTCATTATTGGAATTGTTTTGAACTCACTGTATAAACAATATTACAACTAATACATTTATACCCCTTTGTAAAATCAACAAAGTAGTCATACAAAAATGACTCTTATAAAAATATTATTCTAATTCTAACAATTATTTGCTTTTAACTTTATTTTAGTGCACACTTTTTTATGGCTCATTGCTGACGCTGGCCATATATTATTTACTGATTCTTTTTAGTTTCAACTGAATCATTACCTGACAATGAGTTGCACAATCCATTTCATTCAGGAATAAATCTTTACCCAAGAAGGAGTTACACAATTCTTGTTCATTTGATTCAATCATAACCCACAAAGTCACATGATTCTCATTCACTTGTGATTAGCAACATAACATCTTATTTTAATTATGCATCTTAAATGTATTGTAATTTTTTTGTACTGAAATAGGACAATTTCCATCCATCCATTATCCAACCCGCTATATCCCAACCACAGGGTCACAGG
>JANRMT010028174.1:50802695-50820047 GCA_026402145.1 Polypterus bichir lapradei | reverse complement strand
AGTCCTTGCTGGCTACAAAATCTGGAAAGCATAAAGGGAAGCAGGAAGGAGGATGTTCACTTAACTTATAGCTCCAGTGAGAGACATCTAAAAGCCACCATTATGATAAAAAAAGGACACCACTCTGCTAACTGGGAAAGTTGTGCTTATTTGAGCTGCAGGATATTTTTGATTTTTTGGAAACATAAAAATGGAACCTCTTGTTTGATATTTGGAGAAAAGGAGAGAGAAAACTCTAGCAGCTTTTTAAAAATTAAATTTGTAAGCAGATAGTGTTACAATTGATTTTTTCCATTTAATTTTATGAGATTTCCTAAAGTGTTTTGAGCAAAATATGTATCTTTTTTGGGGTTTTATTACCTAAAGAACTCAATTCTGGCCTTTGTCTTCATATAGAAGGTTCCTGTTATAATTTAAATTTACTACTATGCCACAATACTGTTTTATTTAGTTATAGGCACTGCCATTTTGAAATGATGGCAACAACCTTCCCAGGAAAATGTGACATAGGACATCATTGGAGTCATGGTATAAAGGTCGGGGTGTCCAAGATTAGGTTAAAAACAAATGTTGGTGTGTGATTCTTGGGACAAAAACTTTTTCTGGCTGATGCACTAACTTTTGGTTTTAAGGTCTTAGATTTTGATTAATGTTTTGAATCTGAGGACAGACCCATGCAGAAGCAACTTCTCAGCAACTGAAGGAAAAATCATTGGAAAAGGTAACCTGTCAGTTCTCTTTTTCAATTAAGTAAAATCCAACATTAAGAAAAATACACAGGAAAAAAAACTTCAAACAATTATCTCAAGTGATTTCAAGAAAATATTAATCTCATGCTTCATATTCTTGTGAAGGTTATAAGGGCATCATGCTGAGATGGACAGACCAGTCCACTCTTATCCCCCATAACAGTCTGCAGGTACGTGAGAGGAATTCCCAAGAGCCCCAAGGTCTTCTTTCAAAAAGCCGTGCGCCATACACACACTTCTGGAGGCAGCCAGACTGCCTCAACAGTTCAGCTTGGAACCAATATATTAATTTATTTTTGGACCTTGGAATAAAAATTAAATTCATTTTGTTATATTACAAAGCTGGAGAAAGCAGATCTATTAAGTTTAATTAACAAGAGTATTCAAAGGCAGATCTCTGACACAAATGATGCCTAAACCTACAGACTTAGCAAAACTAAAATTTAAGTCCACCAAAATAGTGAGCTGACAAAATTTCTGTTCTATCAGCCAAATATCTGCCTACTACAATAACTTCTCTTCTTGTCTGTTTGCATTAGTGTTTAAAGGTCATTAGGCTTTTAAGAAACAAATAGTTAATTTTGGGAAGGTGATTAAATTTCAGATTTGGTTCTCAGTAACCAAATGAATGTTACAGAGGCATTTTTTACAGGAGGTACTCTATTGGGGTCCATTTCAGTTAATTCTGTAAGATGGCTGCTCAATTTGTAGTCAAGTGTTTAATTGAACAAGTTCCTCAAAATGATACTAATAATGTTAAGATGATCATCTATCCATCCATTTTCTGATCTGTTTCTGCCAGTACATGGTAGCAGGCAGGTTGTTGTCAATCCAGAATGGACGGGAAGCCAGCCATCACAGGCCACAGTCAAACCCACACTCACATGCCAATCAGCCTAACATGCACACCTTTCATACGTTGGGAGAACAGTGTATCTGCAATGCATTTCAGATGCTTCAATGTATTATTATTTTTAATTATATATTGATTTTGCTTATTTTTAGGGTTATAAAGTTATTATCTGAATATAAAGTCCATGAGGAAATTTTGAGGAAAACTATACTGATACTGGATAGGGCCTCCTTTTGCTCTCAAAACAGCCTCAGATCTTAGTGGCATGAACTCTACAAGATTTTGGCAACATCCCTTTAAGACTCTGCTCTATGTTCAAACAATTTCTGCAGATTTGTGAGCTGCACATTTTGTTCTACCACATCCAAAAAATGCTCTAATTGATTCAGATTTACTGACTGGGAAGGCCACTGAAGAATGCTTAACTCCTGAAACCCCAGTTGCGGAAGATTGCTTTGTGACATGGTACATTATTATGCTGGAAGTAGCCATTAGAAGATGGGTAAACTGTAGCTGTGAAGGGATGCACTTGGTCAGTAGCGATACTCAAATAGACCTCGGCATTTCAATGATGATTGATTGGTATTAACAGGCCCAAAATGTGCCAAGAAAATATTCCCACACCATTACACCACCATCACCTTTCTGGGGAGCTGAATTAATGCTGTTGGTGCCAAAGTCTGACCTTACCATCTGTGTGTCTCAGTAGAAATCAGCAGTTACTGTATTAGATAAGATTTGGCTTTCCCAGTCTTTAACTGTCCAGTTTTAGTGAGCTTGTACTTACTTCAGCTTCAGTTTCTGTTCTTGGCTGACGGGAGTGGAACCAGATGTGGTCTTCTATTGTTGTATCCCTTTTGCCCTAAATGTTGTGCATTCTGCGACACTTTAGTGCTCACCACAGTTGTAGAGAGTTGTTACCTCAGTTACCATAGCCCTTCTGTCAGTTTGAGACAGTCTGGCCATTCTCCTCCGATTTCTCTCATCAAGGAGGCAGTTGTGTCTGCAGATTTGTTGCTCACTTGTTTATTTGTTTTTTGCACCATTAGCAATAACCTCTAGAGACTGTTGTGTGTGAAACTTCCAGCAAATCCGCAAGAAAAATACTTCAACCAGGCAGTCTGGTACCAACAATCATGCCACGGTTGAAATCACCAAGTTGTCTATTTATGGCAGGGTGATCCAGTCTGTCATCACTTTCCACTTCATTGCCTAGTTTAGTGCTTTGATAAATAGAGACTGACAGAGATAATTCGGTAAGTGTGTGTCAGAGGGCAAAGTTGGAACAACTGGAAATCATTTTAACTGATAAAAGACACCCACTACACAAGTTCAATAAATCAAGGAGAAAAGTTGCTTTCAAGAGCCACAAAGGCCACTCAAGACATTCCTTTCTTCCAGTGCCCTTTGTCTTCTTAATAAGGAATATTGAAAATAACAAAAAATCTAAAAGAGCAGAGTTTTTCATATGTGTCAAGTAACCATTTAGGCAAAGGGTGCCATCAATCTGCCGGAGGTAATTAGCAAAGAATTTGTTTTCAAATGATATTCATGAATTTCTTTGTAAGTTTGAACCTGTCCTGCCTCTATTTGTTTTTTCTTTTTTATGTATTGTATTTCTATTTGTTTTTTGATGCAACCAAGAAGGGAAGTTTCATATTTTCTTGAGTAAACAGGACTAACTAAAAACCTTGAACCACATGCTGAGTATGAAAAAGAAAGACAGTGAATGGGAAAGGACAGTAAAAACACACACAAGAATTAATAGAGATAATTTATGCA
Source organism: Polypterus bichir lapradei (assembly GCA_026402145.1). Classification (NCBI taxonomy): domain Eukaryota; kingdom Metazoa; phylum Chordata; class Cladistia; order Polypteriformes; family Polypteridae; genus Polypterus; species Polypterus bichir. The sequence goes on along the minus strand of JANRMT010028174.1, from coordinate 50,816,663 downwards.
GCACATACCTTATGAAATGTTAATCTAAAATCATTAATGTTACTTTTTTGTGGTTCTGACATGCTGGTTGTTTGGCATCTGTTGAGGCCAGGTGTATGGAAAGAAGAGAGGACTGAATCGAAGGTTGTTAAATATTTAAACTTTAAAGTCATGCTTACGTTTTAATCAAATCAACATTTCTCGATAGATCAGTATGTAAGACCTTTTTCATTTCTTTTCTTATATAAAAGAAGTATAATTTTTTTCAAGCATTTGGTTTGAACAGGGGTGGCATGGTGGAGCAGTGGGTAGCGCTGCTGCCTCGCAGATAGGAGACCCAGGTTCGCTTCCCGGGTCCTCCCTGTGTGGAGTTTGCATGTTCTCCCTGTGTCTGCATGGGTTTCTTCCAGGTATTCTGGTTCCCTCCCACAGTTCAAAGACATGTAGGTTAGGTGCATTGGCGATTCTAAATTGCCTCTAGTGAGTGCCCTGCGGTGGGTTGGCACCCTGCCTGGGGTTTGTTTCTTGCCTTGCTCCCTGTGTTGGCTCGGATTGGCTCCAGCAGACCCCCGTGACCCTGTAGATAAGATATAGCGGGTTGGATAATGGATGGATGGATAGTTTGAACAGGATATACCCCACACTGTATGCTGTTTTTTCCTAATAAATTATGTTGGATGTATTCCTATTATACTGTAACACAACAAGCAAACATAACTTCCAAGAACACAATATTTGATATTTCTGGCTGCCCACCAAAATTTGTTAGCTGGAAAATGAAGATGCTGGATTCTAAATTAAAAAGATACAAGGTCATCTATCAGATCAGTGAGGCCTGGAGACATTAATGTGCCTTCAAGTTCCATTCAGACTTACATAAAGTAGGAGAAGAAGATTTGGGTATAACTTAAACTGTAATTTTTAATAAAACAGAGGGAGCCGTGATCTTCATGCACAAAGCCAGGGGTAAATCTATGAGAACAGGATTAATGCTTTGTATGAAAAATTCATTTCAAATATATGAAGAATCATATTTAAACAGATAAATCTGCAATATTTCGTTGTATACTGTACTTTTTATCTAAATGTAATATAATGCAACACTGAATAAATGTTCATGTGTAGGATGAGATCTCGTACACTATTTTCAATCACATAGTTATAATACAGTATATAAAGTAAAAATAAAAAATATGTGACTTTAATGTGCCATTAATCATAATTCCAGAAAGAATTCCTCATTAAAGTTAGTATGAATGAATGAATCCAGTAAACTAGCTGGCAAAAGAAAAGTCACTTGAGTCGTCGTGAATTAACCTCATACAGAGCACTTACTGAAAAAAGATGCTCCTTAAATAGATAAATAAGCTTCATGCAAACCAGTGGTTTCTGTTCAAAATATAATGGAACAGTATGTAATAATTTCCAAAAGATAATCATTTTTATTATTGAGTAAACCACTTTAAACACTTGAAAGTTTTTTTTGGCATTATTTGTTGACATTGTAAGTTACTCCTAAACACATGTAATGATCACACAGGCCCCATGAGACCACATTTTAAAAAACTGGTTGCACATATTAAATTAATTAAGACATACTTGTATGTTTCCCATAGGTTCAGATCTAATGGCATAACATTGAAGAGCAGAAGCATTCAACTATCTTAGTTTTAAGTTGAAAAAAGGGTTAACCTTTACTCTTGATGTTATGATGTACTGTTGAAACATACTGTGGATTTGCTTTTGTCTTTGAACTAAATGGCGAATCACATACTTACAGACACCAGAGAAATTTAAAAATAAAACTAAGGAAGCATTTCTTCATGCGAAGAAGGAATCTAGAAAAGCTACCAAGTCATGAAGAGGAAGCAGAAATCTTGACATCTTCTAAGATATATCTGGAGGAGAATCTGGGACAACGTAGCTATTAGCTAAACTAATGAAAGTCCATCATTGCCGGTCCTAAGCCTGGATGAAAAAGGAGGAGGGTTGGGTGTTGGGCTAGCAACCCCACCCTGTAAAACCCCAACGCTATAGAAACGCCAAAAAGAGAAACAGAGACTAACTTTCTGGAAGATGAAGGATCTCTGACAACTCGGAGACACATGACGCTAGATGGTGAAAGCCGAAAGGAAACCACCGAGCCAACTACCCTTCTTTTGACCAGGAGAACCCTTATCGGCGCATGGAATATCAGGACCATGTACGAGACAGGCAAGACGGCACAGGTAGCTGCTGAGATGAAAAAGAACAACCTGATCATGCTGGGCATCAGTGAAACCAGATGAACACAAGTTGGACAGAGAAAACTAACGACAGGAGAGCTGTTGCTGTACTCTGGGCATGAAGAGAGTAATGCGCCCCATACGCAGGGAGTAGGCTTCATGTTGTCCAAACAAGCACAGAGGGTACTGATTGGATGGGAGGCGCACAGCCCCAGAATCATCACAGCATCCTTCAGAACCAAACACAAGAAGATAAAACTCAACATCATCCAGAGTTACGCTCCAACCAATGACTCTGATGAAGAAGATAAGGACCAGTTCTACAACAGACTGCAGAAAATCATAGAGACATTTCGAGCTAGAGACATCATCATCCTTATGGGAGACTTCAACGCCAAGATTGGACCCGATAACACAGGATATGAACAAGTCATGGGGATCCACGGGCTGGGAGTAATGAATGATAATGGAGAGAGATTTACGGAACTGTGTGCACTCAATAATCTGGTCATCGGAGGTAACATCTTTCCTCATAAGCAGATCCACAAAAGTACCTGGGTATCACCGGACAACTTGACAGAGAACCAAATTGACCACATCTGCATTAGCAAGAAGTTTAGAAGATCCCTTCAGGACGTTAAAGTTAGAAGAGGAGCAGATGTGGCTTCTGACCACCACTTAGTAGTAACCAGCATGCAGCTGAAGTTGAAGAAGTTAGTATGATGTCAGCCATCTAAAGATCTCCAGCGTCAGGGAAGAGTTTGGACTACAGTTGAAGAACAAGTGTAAGGTGCTACAAGAACTGCACCAGGAAGAGGAAGGAAGTAGTGTACAGATCAGTTGGCAGGCAGTAAAAGAGACACTGAGAACAGCCTGTCAAGAAGTGGTCGGAATGAAGAAACACCATCACAAAGAGTGGATCACAGCTGTGACCCTGGGAAAGATAGAAGAGAGGAAACAGAAGAAAGTGGCAGTCAACAACAGCAGGACTTGGGCATCAAAAGCTAAGGCCCAAGAGGAATATGCAGAAGCCCATAGAGCAGTGAAGAAGAGCATTAGGAAGAACAAGAAAGACTACATAGATGGACTAGCAGCTAAAGCAGAACAGGCAGTGTACAACGGCAACATGAAGCAGCTGTATGACACAACTAAGAAACTATCTGGAAAGTACAACAGGTCAGAGTGACCCATCAAAGACAAGGAGGGAAAGGCCATCACAGGACTAGAGCAGCAGATGAATAGATGGTCTGAACATTTTGAGGAGCTTTTGAACAGACCAGTACCACCAAACCCTCCAGACATCAACCCAGCCAACGAAGATCTCCCCATCAATTGCAGTAAGCCGACTAGAGGAGAGATCAGGAAGGCCATCACCCTGATGAAGAACGGGAAAGCAGCTGGACCTGACGACATACCAGCAGAAGCCCTGAAAGTAGACATGGAAGCATCGGTGGAGATGCTGTACCCCCTTTTCGAGAAGATCTGGGAGGAGGAAGAGATACTGATTGACTGGAAGGAGGGTTATCTAGTCAAGCTTCCAAAAAAAGGGGACCTCAGTAACTGTGTAGCGGGGCTACATAGTAATTGTGTCAAATGTTAGTACTGAGTGCGTCTTGTTTCCATCGTCCCGTTTGTTGTTTGTGTGTGTCAGTAAATGTCGTCCCCGTAAATACAAAGGGGGACGGATGATGGAAGGAAACTGCAGCCCCAAACCTGGAAAACACCTGTTAACTATCAATCAATTACATCCAGCACAGGACTATTTAAGCAATCAGGAGGAAACAAAGAGGGGAGAGGAGAGGAGAAAGGAGGAGGCCATTTTTTCAGAACCATGAAACAACTTACCTGCTGTTTTTTCACATCGCGCTTTTACCCTAGTTTGTTTTTCATTCCGCCGGACTGTCTTCCATCCCTCATCTGCAGAGACCCCGGGGTCAGATCATCATCCACCACGTGCCAAGGAATCACGGTGAGGTTGCTCCATTTGTCGGGAAATTCAAACAAGTTACTTATCTCTCGTACAGTCATCCGTCTGCAGGACAGTTTTTATAACCGGATTATAATTCACTATCATTCATTCCGTTTATCATTCATTGTTGTTATTCATTGTTTGTTATATGTTACAGGGGTAAGGGAGGTTTTGTTGTATTTATATATGGTGGCGTCATGTTGTTGCTGTGGTGAATTACATATATATATATTTTTTCTATTTATTTATTTCGCATATTTCTTGTTGTTTCTTTTAAATACAATTAATCAGTTTAATTTTACATATCTGCTTTTCTGTTGTGCTTATATTTACACCGTCGATTGTGGGGAAAAGTTTCATTTTTTAGAGGTACGGCTTGATATTTAGATTCAACCTCAGTAAATTATCTAGGCCACAGGTGTTGAAGGTGTAGCTGCCGGCTGGGAAAGGGGTCGGCCGTTACAACTGTAACAACTACAGAGGCATCACACTTCTGTCAGTGCCAGGCAAGGTCTTCAACCGGATCCTCTTAGAACGGAAGAAGGACGTCGTCGATCCACAACTACGAGACGAGCAAGCAGGCTTCCGGCAGAATCGATCATGCACGGACCAGATTGCAACGCTGCGTATCGTAGTCGAGCAGTCCTTGGAGTGGAACATACCATTGTACATCAACTTTGTCGACTACGAAAAGGCGTTTGATAGTGTGGATTGAGGGACCCTGTGGAAGCTCCTTCGGCACTACGGCATCCCAGCCAAGGTGGTCAACCTGATCAAAAGCTCATACCAGGGAATAACCTGCAGAGTGATCCACGGAGGGCAGCTTACCAACAGCTTCCAAATGAAGACGGGAGTCTGACAGGGATGCTTGTTATCCCCGTTCCTCTTCCTCATCGCTATCGACTGGATCATGAAGACATCCACCAGTGAATGCAGGAATGGAATCCAGTGGACCTTGTGGAGCTAATTGGAAGACTTAGAGTTTGCCGATGATCTTGCACTTCTGTCCCACAGTCAGCAGCAGATTCAAGAAAAGACCAGTGTGTTGGCAAGCCACATCATCACAGGTTGGACTCAACATCCACATGGAGAAGACAAAGATTCTTAAGATCAGTTCCAACAGCAACAACCCAGTCACACTGAATGGAAGTTCCCTGGAGGAGATACAGTCCTTCACCTAGCTGGGCAGCATCATCGACCAGTAGGGTGGAACAGATACAGACGTCAAGGAAAGGATCGGCAAAGCAAGAGCCGCCTTTACCCAGCTCAAGAACATCTGGGCTTCCAGACAACTGACCTTGACCACCAAGATATGTCTTTTCAACGCCAATGTAAAATCAGTACTGTTGTACGGGGCTGAAACCTGGAGGACAACCAAAACCACCACCCGAAGAATCCAGACATTCATTAACACCTGTCTCAGAAAGATCCTTCATATTCGCTGGCCAGAGACCATCAGTAACACCAACCTATGGGGAAGGACCTGCCAACCTTCAATAGAAGCAGAAATCTGGAAGAGAAGATGGGGATGGATAGGGCACACCCTACGTAAACCGCAAACTAGCATTACCACACAGGCTCTCAGATGGAACCCCCAAGGAAAGCGAAAGAGAGGCAGTCCAAGAAACACCTGGTGATGCAACCTCGAGGCAGACATCACAAGGATGGGCTACACCTGGAGTCAACTAGAAAGAATGGCACAAGACAGAAATCTCTGGAGATCTACCTTTGGCGGCCCATACCCCGGAAGGGGTGGAGGGCATAAGTAAGTAAGTAAACTAATGAACTTGAAGACTGAATGGTTTCCTCTCATTTGTCAAATTTCTTAAGTCTGTATGCTTGTTAAGGAAAAGAAGTAGTAGCTGTAGTACTAGTGGTAATAAAATACAGAATATATTGTAATTAATATTTGAAAAAACACAAATCAGCTACCTGAGGATCTCTTTGCTTCCATCATCTGAAGCGTTGTGGAAAAGATCCTGACCTTATTTACATCTGATAAAACACAAGTACAGAAATGATCTTGACAAGAATATACACATCAAAATATTGCATGAAATATCTTCCATTTTGGACTGCCTTGTATGTGTCACAATGTGTTCTATTTACATGAGAGGTACATGAAGAGCAGCCAATGTTATTAAGAGGTTTGTTAGTAATTAAAGAATGTCAAATGGTATACTATTCTTGAAAAGGTATTATGTGATTTTATTATAGAATGATATTCAAGAATGTTACTGACCATTGTAAAGGCTGCACTGAAAGTGGTTTCCATCAGCAGCAGTGCAAGGTTGCATAATATTCTCGTGTTGTTCTGATCTTTGTGACACACCCGTCTTGTTTGATAATTGCCCACATCATCTTTGGTTTTGGCATTCTCTGTTTTGTTCTCATTTCATCTTTTGATCCTGAAATAAAAATCATTGTGCCTCAACAGAACAATGTTATTGGCAGCATGAACATAAAGATTATCACTCCAAGTATTGATGAGCATGCATATGTAAATTGTAAATGATATCACAATATCAACGTAGAGGTGGTCATAGATGCAAACTATTTTGTAGTAGCCAGCCTATTACCCTGAAGATAACCTGGGCTGGATGGGTGATAGACAGTGAAATGTCACACAGCTATGCTGAGCTTTGCATCCTATGAACCCCTGGAATAGTCGTGTTACACTTTACATGTCCAAAAAAGTTCAAGAATGCAGGCAGAGACTCCCGGGGCACTGGGTAAATAGAGTCTTGCTGAAGGTAAAAGAAGAATCACAGAGATAGACAGACACGTTGTGCAAGCCTGGAAGAAAATTGAGCAACACTGGAAAAATGAACGTGACTTCAGAAACAGTGTAAGAAAAGCCATGGCTAGTTTCAGTATAACTGTTACTTTACAAGGGATTTCCTGAGGTCTAAACAGCCGGGATGTGATTCTTTTGGAAATTAATCATTTATTGTTAAATAAACATGCCTGTTATCTGGCTTAACTCTAAACTCTCATTCAGTGTGTATGCTTGAGTCTTTCCATTTTGGTGCACACTACAGTATTATTCTTGATGTTGTTGCGAAGTGGTACAGTTCAACATATGACTCTAAAGTAATATATGACAGTGGCATAAACTTTTTATTTTAACATGTTCATGTCCCTTTGAATGTATTTCAAATTATTATTATAATAATTGTGGTTATGCCTTAGCGTTTGTATCAGAATACTACAAAACGTCATTATAATTTCCAAGGAAACAGCAAAACACTTTCATGAGTGCTATTTGGCGGCTCGAGGTGCCATGAAATTATGATGTTCCTCAAACGTGAACTCCTACTCCTCCCTCGAAGTGGGTTTAGGACACCTCAAAGCAACTTCTCATGTCCTACTCTGGACAAATTCTTATTCTAGTCAGACTTTTAGTGCAGGTTCTCAGAGTAATTCTGACATGCTTCATAAATATGGGCACAGATTTGCTGTGACGGGCTTTTGTTTCCTATGACTATTTTATTTAAAACATGGATGGATAAACTTACACACTAAAAAATGAATTCAATGCTTTTTTTAAATACAGCTTTATGCTCTTTATTGAGATTCTACCAACACATCTTCTTTTTTTCATTTACAAGTAAAACTACTAGAAATTCTTTCTTTTCAAAGTAGAAAAAGCTGATGAAAGCTCATATGTTGCCAGTGTATGGAAGGTGAAGTAGGAACACTTTCAGCGATGACAGTTCTTCAAATTCAGTCCTTCTGCTTTCCTTTCTGGAAATAGACTAAAGAATTTTTTAGTACAAGTCCATCTGAACTTCCCCAACATGTGTTTCTTTAGGCACTTACTTTGCCAGCATGTGGCAACTAATTTTATAGGGTTTGCTTATCTGCAATGACAATTTGCAAATGAGTATTTCACTAATTTTCCCACAAATGTTTCATATTTCTCAAAATAGTACTATAATATTTCCCGTCAATTACACTGAAAGCAGTTCTTTTCAGAAGATTGTCTGCAATTACAGTAATAATTTACTTTCTGAATCAAATGTAAAAAGCAGGGGGTACTTTTAAGAGGTAATTATTTAAATATAGGGTGTTTTTCAATAAAGAAGTGTTGTTCCTTGCCATGTGTTTACTTTTCCATTGGGTCACACATACTAGTGGTAGAATTAAAAATTAAACTGAGATAGATTTGGCTTCATTCTGAAATAGCTTTACAAATTGCCTGTTGAAAGCACTAAAATTCCACACTTAGCCAAAGGTTAGTAGGGCGAAGAAGTGTAAAAAGACTTTGCAGTCAAAGAAAAAGGCATTATTGTTGTGTCTCTGCCAGAGTTTTTTCTGTGGCTTATATTTATTTCTACTTTTATTCTTGTTATTTGTTATTTTTGAATTATTATTTTTAATTTTCATGTAATGTCTGCTTATGAATTAACATTAATTAAGTACTGTCGCTTTAAATACTCTAAAATTCAATGTAGTTTGTGGATAGTTCTGCCCTGACATTACCTGGGAATATTTATCAGTAGCATTTCATTGAAGTTACCTTGGAGTTTTTGTGAAAGTTGTCCTTTCTTATCTTCTTATCATTTTTTTTTTTATCTTTTTTTGCTTCTGTCTTTGGATTTCAAATATTTTTGGATTGAGACTTCTTTGCTTTAGGATTGCCTTTTAAGTATACATGGTGCTATTTTGGTACAATTTTAAGCATGATTTGCAGTTGCAGATTGATTGTCTGAGCCGGACCAAATTTCAGCTTCGCCGGCCATTATGAAAGGGGTTGCATCTTCAGATTTGGCTGTTGTACATTCAGAAGAATTTCTGTCATGTCACAAATTTCACTTTGCTGTTTTGTGTTGAGTGGTTGTGTAAGTTGTTTTTCTGATGTTGCTATAAAATTCTTTGTGTAGCCAGTGCTGTGAGAGTGCGCATTTCAGCAATAATAACAATAATAACCACATGCGCACAACTTCAGGAAACCCCTTCATTTCATTCATTTATATTACCACATGAAAAGAAATGAACACCATTATTAAAAATGACAATTATTTAAAACAGGTCAGCCAGATGACATATTGAATTGAAGAGAACAGTTATAATAGCAGTGAGAAAGGACTGGTATTGTATATTAGTATGTTTTAGTATTGTAGCTGGACTTTGTTCTTTGGTTGTTGCTGTTGTCATGGTCATTTGATTTCAAAAAAGGTAACTATTATATAATGTCACACACGTGCTCTTAGGAGGTAGCAAACAAGTCCTAAGGTGAGTGATCTCACCTACCTTCAGTACTTCCAATTTCTCAAAATGGCCACTCTACACCAATTCCACTTCCGGCTCCCATGGATGATGTCACTTCTGGCCCCACTGTGATGACATCACTTACCGGCTCCTAATGATGATGCAACTTCTGGCTCCACCATGAAGTGACAAAACATCAACACAAGTGTCTCACATTCACTGTAGTGGAGGCAGGAGCACCTTACTTGTCCTGCCTTCTGGTAAAATGGTATAGGACCATTAGCACTCGCACCATTAGATTATGGGACAGTTTCTACCACAAGGTGTAAGATTGCTAAACTGTAAGTTATAAGATTAAATATTGCAAAATATCAAACAGTATGTATTAATATATGTAGCTGTGCTAATCATCATAGAACACATTTTTATTTGATAAATGTCAATTTGGTCTGGTATAATACACACCTGATCCCTTTTCCTCTTCTGATACAGCTGTTTCCTCTTTCTGTCACTCGTGGAACTGACCATTCTTATAGTTAGAGAGTTTTTTTGGGAAAATGTGGCAATGGTTAGTACCAGATTGGCTTGGTTTAGCAACTCTAGCCTAGTCGTGTCAAGAATTGATTTCCCAATGTGCACATTGATTTATTGTTATTTTCATTAATCAATCATTCACCATGAGAAGTTACCAGTCATTGTCATTTCAGCCAGTGCCAGTCGAAGTCCATTTGAAGCTGTAGGCGGGGTGGATGGACATCCAGAGTGCATGCCCCCTTCAGCAGTACAAACGGAACCCCTTTGTGTATATACTGTGAATCTGAAGGAGCATACACCTCTTCGTGTATAAAGCATGCTCATTTCTACTTTCATAAGCAGTGCTTCGCGCCGATTCAATATCATTAGAGTTCAACGACTGGGGTTTCACCCTCAGCGCCTGGAGCGTGTGCCCCTTAACTTTCATAAATGGTACCTCTGAGATAATGGCACCCTAGGGAACTACCTATGTTGCCTAATGGATTGACTGGCTCTGATTACAGCTATAAACCTCATTTATGTGGCCCGAGCATGTGCAAGAAAGCCACTACCACGTTGCTGTTGCTGGCATATATATATATTCAGGGTGCAGGGTGCGCACCAGTTACTCAAACTCAACACAGGCACACGTTTATTTCTCTGGGAAAGCGCTTCTCCCTCGCTCACCACAACAGTATAGTATAACAAGCAAAGCTTCAATAAGTACAAATCACAGTACTTTCTTTGCCTTCTTCTTTCTCTCTCTTTTCCCCTCCACTCCACTCTACTTCTCCTGCTCCTCCAGCAAACGCCGTTGCCATTGCCGTCATCCTCATCCTCATCCTTGTCCTTGTCCTTGTCCTGGCCCTGGCTCCCGGAATGAAGACAGGCGGCTCCTTTTAAGCTGTTCCTGGGGATTGCTCCAGGTGGCTCATTGGCGAATGTCTGGAATTACTCCCAGGTGTGGTAAAAGCCCAAAGTAGGGCTCTGCAGCTTCCACAGCTCCCCCTGGCAGTTTCCATGAAACCCAACAGGTCTGCAGTGAACTCCAATTCCCAGAGGGAATCTGTGGTGCCACAACAACCTAGGGGGGCTGTCCTCTAGCACCCTGGAGGAGATAATGCCCTGATCACACTCTCTCTCTCTCCTGGTCCTTCCACAATATTAGTGTCCTGGCTGGGCAGGGCTCCTGGCGGTCTGTAATTATATACACTGTATATACCGTATATATGTGTGTGTGTGTGTATGCACAGTCATATGAAAAAGCAACTACAACTATGAAATGTTTTTTCTTTTTAACATATGTGCACCGTCGAGTATAATTAAGAATCCATACTGCCCCAAACCATAACATTTCCACCACCATGCTTAACAGTTGGTATCATTTTCTTCTGGTTAAAAACTATCTAAGGTTTGCACCAGATGTCTTCTGAAACTGTAGCCACATAACTATTTTTGCCTCATCTGTGCATAGCACCTTATTCCAAAAGTCCTGGTTTTTGCCTAAGTGTTCATGGGCAAACTTCAGTCTTGCCCTAATGTTCTTTCAGGACAACAGAGGTTTCCTCCTGACCCACCTCCCAAGTAGATCTAATTTGTGCTGCTCCTTCCTAATGGCAGAGTCTTGCAATTTGACATCAGCAGTAGTAAGAGCTACCTCGAGGTCCCTAGACAAAATACTGGGCTTCTTAAACACTTCTTTCAACATTTTGCGTTGTGGCCTGGCCAAGTTGGCAGTTTTTACATTTCTCCCACTTATAGATGATCTTCCAGATACTGGAATGCTTGATTTCCAATTGTTTGGAGATCTTCATAAATCCCTTCTCAGACTCATAATTATCTATACCCATCTTTCTCAAGGCCTCAGTGAGCTTCCTCAATCTTAGCATGGTGATAACACACACTTCAGCAACATAGAACAACCCAAACTGAATGTCTGAGGTTTAAATGAGACAGGTTCTTCTAAGTTCCTCTTCATTTGCGCTTGCCACTAATTTTATGTGGTGAAGATGGTGATAAATGTAATGGTGCACTTACTTACTTTTCACACATGCAAAATTTACATGAATGTTTATTTAAATTAAACAATTAACTACAAAATACAAATGTGGTATGATGATTGTTTGTTATAACATCTTTGTCTATTGTAACAAAAGGCGCTATATGGGCACCTGACCTGACACAGAGGCACATTAAAATAAATAAACTTTTATTTTTCTTCACCTGTGGGGCACGTCTTCCCTATAATCCCCACAGGCACAACACAGTCCCCAGTACAAATAAAACACGACCAAAACACACCACACACTTTCTTTTTCTTCTTCCACCACTCCTCCTCAACGCTTCGTCCTCCACCTCTCGACTCTGGCCCTAGAAGTGCTCTAGGTTCTTGATTGCCAACTTCTGGCTGCACTTCCGGGTGTTGTGAAAACACTGCCCATAAGGGCTCAGGAGTTCCAGGTGCAGCACCCCCTGGCGGTGCCTGCAGACCCAACAGGGCTGCACCACACTCCAATTCCCATGGAGCCCTGCGGGAAACCAAGGGACCGCTCAGACCCAGGGGGGCGGCCATCTAGCGTCCAGAGGGAGGTATTTCACCGTCCAGGGCTGCTCCCCCTGAATATAGAGTGAAGGGGCATCCTGGCCGTCTGCCACACTATAGATGCTGTTTAAATTAAGATAAAATCTTTATATGTCCATAAATGTTAAAAAAGAAAAAAATATCTTGCATGCTATATGTACTTGTATGTTAGTGTCATTGTATTATATACACATGACAGTAAACAATACTGTAAACGTGACATGACCAGAGCCGGTTGCTGCCTTATTCCGAGTAGTGCCAGGAAAGATCCTGACGTGTGTCTGAAAGTGTTTTGCTGTGTTATGTTACAGAAATGGAAATAGCACTAATAAGTTGCTCCACTTGTGTGTTTGTTGTTGTTTGCACCTGTTTCTGCTCCACTCTCAGCTAATTATTGTTATTGGAATACATTTGCTTGAAAAAATGACTGAAAAAACCAAGAAGAAAAATCTCTGATGACAAAAATATAAATCACTAATTGCAGCATTTCTCTGACTACAAAATGAGAACAGAAAAAGGTCATCTAATTAAACAAGAAGGTTAATTAGAAGCTGTAATCACTACTTGTATCCAGATACTGGCATTTAAAAGGGATGACACAGGTGTAAACAATAATGAATGTTAAAGAAATGCTAATTCTTTAGTGTTATTTTAACAAGTAATGGCTGAAAAAGAAAGACATTTGAAAGTAAGTCATTTTAACAAGCAAAAAAAGTCATACTTGCTAATTCTAATACAAACATAAAATACATAAACTGTGTTGGAGTGACAAAATGAAGGTAAATCCTACAAATTACAACACCCAGCTATCCACCAATTCATTTGCTAAGCCCAGTTAATCCAAATTTAAGGATGCAGTTTTTCAAAGATAATTCAAGCAGAACTGGACGCAAATCAGGAATCAACCATGAATTAGGTGCCACATCACTATTAGACACACTCACTTCAAATTAACATTTGAACATACAGGTCCAAATTTCAAAACTAAGTAATTTAACCTTTATACCTTTGGGATTTCATAGACCAACCCAGGTCACCTGTTGCCTCATGTATAACAGCGTGCGTAGAACTCACACTATAACATGACGTAAGCACAAAAGCCGAAATGTGCTTATGCACAGAAAAATCCAGATGCAGGAATCTGTGCGTTCGCCAACTTCCGCGTTCTTCCTCTACATAAATCTCGGTCAGCGTGAAAAGTAACGCTCGTGCACGCGCCTTCTGTTCCACCCTAACTCCTCCCAGAATTACGCCATTTTGAATATGCAAATCAATATAAATAGCCCTTAAGCTCAGCCTTCTGTGAAAAGACAATGGGAAAAGCACGGGGGAAAATATAAGAATTTCAGCGAATACCAAGTGGAGGCAAAGAAAAAACATACTATTTGTTGGTTTAAACAGTGGTATAATCAACAAAAGGAAGCTGATCGAGTGACATAGCGTGTTGGAGAAACTTGAAAGCTCAAGTTCACAAAGTCGCACAGTGC
>JANRMT010028174.1:50751348-50772519 GCA_026402145.1 Polypterus bichir lapradei | reverse complement strand
ATCTATCTATCTATCTATCTATCTATCTATCTATCTATCTATCTATCGTGCCATATGCATCAGTTCCACTATCCATGTTAACGTCCAGTGACCAGGTCATATTGTCATCAATATTGTTTGACTCAACTAATAGTTCAGTTTCAGTTGGTTCTAAAACTGACTTTATAGTCTCTCATTTACATGCCTTTGTAATTTGGTTGAAGTTTCTGACCCAACCATGACTTTTAATGAATTACTTTAGAGTGGCAAAATCCATAGAAATATTATGATTTTTTGCAGCATTATGTTGTTTCATTCCCTAAATGGGATCAGAATGCTGTCCTAAGTGTAATTTGGGCTTAAAAATTAAAGCGGATCAATAAACATCACCCCGGGTCTAACTCGGGGTTAACTGTAATTAACAGAATTCTGAGTCCAAGTCACACTTAACGTTAAACACCAAGGAGATTAAATTCTGTACTCTTCTCTCCTTGGCATATCTTAAATTCATGGCTACTAATAAATGTTGAGATTATACTTTACTAAATAAAGCATTATTTAGATTCAATATTATTTTTCAATGATACTTTATTATTACATGTTCAATCTGACATTGTCTGATTTCATCAAAGTTGTTGTTCCTGTACAGTCATTGGCCTTCATGCAATCAGCTTTAATTTCACTCTCTAACATTAAAAACCAAGAAATGCATAAAAAATTTCATAAAATTCCTCATTGGAAGAAAAAACATCCTTTCTTTCTCATTCACAAGAGCACCTGTAGAATCATTTAAATCTCGACATAAAAAATCTGTTGTCATGTAAAACACAAGGTAAACAGTGTGTTAGTAGTCCATTTAATTATAGTCCGTTAGTACAAAAAAATGTGAAAACATTAGCCTTCAAGAATACAGTCCTTGCTTTATGATGTCATAGGCTTCTTTTGAAGCTGATTGGTTGAAGGTGAATTAATGTCCTGGAACAACATTGATGTTGATTTAGGAATAATGGAACACCGACAGTATCAGATCCGCTATTAATCCATACAAATTAATAAACATCATTACTAATAAATGAGGTAGCACTCTTAAGCAATTTTAGTTTAATTTTACAGTAATTTTCCCAGCAAAAGATGTGTACATTTAAGTATGTAGAGCTGATATTATTTTAACTACATTTGGGATCCCAAGTAATCTGCTACTTTAATTACCTCTATAGGGCTGCAGATGTTGATTTCAGTTCATTACAACTGAGAACCATTTGAAAATGGCACTGAGATCTAAGCTCAGCTGCAAAGCTCACTGGAATTGAGGTTAAGGTGGACTGTTGTATTAATAAAGGGTTGAACGACAATATTCATTTACACAGCACATTTACATAAATGACAGTAGCTCAAAGTACTTTACAATTATAATGGCTAAACAGAGTTACAAAAGAAAGTAAAAACTAAAGGTTGGTTATATATAAAAATAGAGAATCATAATGTCCACCGTAATAACAAAACAGATGGACATTATGGTCAGATGGCCAGCGAGATCAGGAAAATAAAAACTTCAGCTGGAACAATGTTAATGAAAATAAACCTCCAGAGGGTCTACTGTAAGTGTTCCATGTAGCTCCATTTCGGCATTGTCTATCTCCACTTGAGGTGGAATACATGAGGCTGTGACAATGACTGACATAAACTCCCGCGGAACATAAAATGGCACGCATTTAATCATCAGGAGCTCCAGATCAGGGGAGCAATAGCATAAGACCATTGCGTTTCTGCTCTCACATCAGGCACACACCTCCATCTTTGGATTTGCTGGACTCCTCTGTTCTGTCAATACAGTAAACAGAAAGTGGTTCCACAGGTTGGCACCATTAGAGTTAGCTGTGTTTCTTTGTGGAAAAGGATATTACATAATTAAATACCTCACTAGAACTCTATTCATGCTCTAATGTCGTCCAGCTTATTCTCCATTAACTGTACATTGGCTAGGAGGACAGCAGGCAACAGTGGTCGGGATGCTCTGGTCTTCAAACTGTTAAGCATTGATGTTGTCATTGCTTTACGAAGGATCTTACTTGGTCTAGCTGATTCAGCAAATGTGAAGTCAAATAGCTGACTGACCGACGACTGTATCTATTTTTATGACTGTCAAAGATCATAATAAATGCAACCCAAACTAGTGGGTGTAAGAAAAATAAATAATTGAGTAAGAAAAAAATTGTAGTAGTTCCATGAAGTGTTTGTCTTTACTGGTCTGGCGTATCTCTAACAATAAGGTATTCTAGATTTTTGGTGTATAGAAACAGAAAATGCCTCGCCAGTTCTTTCATGCTCTCGGAATACTGAACAATCTGGCATTAGAGAACCTAAGATTATGATAAGGAATGTAAGGGGACAGAACCTAAAATGTAAGATGGTGTTAGACTGTTTAGAGCCTTATATGCAATTAAAGTATTTTAAACCACAGGCAGCCATTATAATGATGTTAAGATTGGTGAAATATGCTCAGATTTCTTTTTTTAGTTAAAATTCTTGCTGCTGCATTTTGGACAGATTGCCGCTAAGTTATATCTTTTTGGTAATCCTGCTAGGAATGCTTTGCAACAATCTGGACAGGTAAAGACAAAAATATGCACAGTATTAACTTTTCAGCATCTTTCAAAGATATAAGAGATCTGGGTCTTGCAATGTTTCTTAAGTGAAATAATCTAGTCTTAGTAATATGCTTAATTTGTGATTTGAAATTTAACTTTGAGTCTAAAAATGACGCAGAATTTCTTTGTTTATTGCCTTATTTCTAAAGTCAGATGGCATATCTAATTTCTAAAGTCCTCACTATTTTGTTTGCTTCCAACAATTAAAATTTATGTTTTTTCGTTAAGTTTAAGGAAATTATTACTCATCCTTTCGATGATGCTAGTAAGAGACTGGGTCAGAGGATTTAAAGCCTCAGGGTCATCTGGTACTATCGACAGATAAATTGGTGTGCTGCCTGCATAACTGTGGTAATTCAATTTATGTTTTAAAATGATTAGGCCTAATGGGAGAATGTTGATTAAGAATAATCTTCTTGTTCCTCTTCATCTTTCACTTCTATGTGGGGTTGATGTGCTTGATCAACCTTTTCTCAACAGCACAGTCCTGCACCTTCTCTCCAGTCAAACCTTCTTCCTTCAGATCTTTTACTTTATCCATCCACCTCTGCTTTGGCCTCCCTCACTTTCACTTCTCCATACTTCTATTCCCATCACTCTTTTTTTCATCACATATTCATTGTGTCTCCTCATCACATATCCATACCACTTCAACCTACTTTCTTGTACTTTGTTAGATATCTCTACCACTTTTGTTTTACCTCTGATCTCATTTCTTATTTTGTCCTTTTGTGTTACTCCACTCATACATCTCAACATTCTCATTTCTGCCACATCCATCTTCTTCTCTTGCACTCCTTTTACTGCCCGTGTCTCAGCTCCATACATCATTGATGGTCTTACCACTATCTTTAAAACATTACCTTTAACCTTCGCCTTAATTCTTCAATCACATAATACTCCTGATACCTTCTTCCAATTGTCCCATCTATATGGCGCTATGGGGGTTATCTCTACATCTAATTTTCCATCTTGTGCTACCACTGATCCTAGATATTTACATTTTTCTGCTGTTTTCAATAGCTCTCCCTGCAGGCTGACTTCTGAATCTTGAACATAATTAAACCTCAAATATTCTGTCTTCTTATTTATCTCTAAACCTCAATCTACCAAAGGCCTCCTCCATTCTTCCAACTTCCTCTAGTGCTACACAATACAATACAGGTTTGGGAATAATAAGGGTCCTAAATAGATAGATACCATGCATAACAGTGTTGATCTCTGATGTATAATCACCACAACTGATAAAGAATTTTTTTCTTGTGATGTAAGAGTGAAACCAACTTAAGGCAATGCCAGAAAGGCCAACCCATTGTCTAATGTAGTGAATAAGAATGCTGTGGTCAATGATATCAAATGATGCAATCAACTCTAACAGGACAAGAACTGAAAGTCTATCTGAATCAGCATTAAGCTGTAAGTCATTAATTCCTGTTAATACTATAGGTTACTTTCAATGCGTTAATGTTGACCCATTTAGCCTATAGTTTCAAATGGCAGAGAGGAGGAGACATTCTTAGACTATACTTTTTTAGTATATTTACTATTCTTTTCCCCGGACTCTGGCCAGCTTCACAGTTGCTTCACTTGAAAGATTAACATGGTCGCAGTCTTTCCACTCTGAGACTATGTGTTCTGAACTAATCTGCTTTAGAGATACAATTGGTCTCCTGACCAGATTTACCATTTAAAGGGAAACATAATTTCACTTTTTGCAACTTGGAACACAGGGCTACCAGTCTTCTGCCATAAAGAATTTTGGGTAATATAGCACCATGTGTAACATGCAAGTCAAAGGAGATTATGTTTAACCTTTATAACACCCTGGTAAGACCTCACTGTGAGTAGGTTTGGTCTCTGGGCTACTTAAAAACATAACAGTACTAGAAAAAGTCCAGAGAAAAGTAACTAGGCTGATTCCAGGACTGCAAAGAATGATATATGAGGCAGGATTAAAGAAGTGGCATGATTTTGGTTTTAGCAAACAGAGAGTAGGAGGGGACTCTTGGATATTTTTAAAATTCTGTAAAGAACTAGTACAGTGGATACACACTCTTTCCTTCAAATGAATTAAACAAGAACACAGGGGCACAGGAAACTTGCCAAGGGTACATTTTGCAAAAACATTAAAAAGTTTTTCTTTGCACAGAGAACCATAGACATATGGAATAAGTTACCAAATAGTGTGGTGGAGAGTAGGATTTTAGGGACTTTCAAAACTCCACTTGATGTTATTTTGGAGAAATTAGGCAGATAGGACTTGTGAGTTTTGTTGGTCTGAATGGCCTGTGTTTGTCAAGGTTTTTCTAACGTTTTAATGTTTCTAATGTCACATAACTAGCCATGGGTGCTATTGCTATTACTATGTTCAGCTGGGAAAAATAAATCAAAGATTTCATTTTGAGATGAACCAGAAGATGAAAACCTTTGTGGGACACAAAAAATAGTAGTCATTAATAACAGGCTGAAATTGAAGATCAAAAATGGTTGATCACCAAAACCAAATGGAATTCAAAACATTAAAGTCAAAACTTCAAGGGAAAATGGTTCCAAGACAACTAACAAATACCTTAACTTACTTCAGTAAATCTTTGTGAAGCACAACAACATTTTTTTTATCCAAATGCTTCAACACTCTGCAATATCCACTGCCAGATAAAAACAAATTGGTGTTATGACATCACACACAATGCTGGTGTCCAACAAGCACTTAGCAATGGTAACCAGCATAGCAACCATCTTGATAATGGATTCAAAATGGTGCCACAGTGACATCACTTGACAAATGATTAAAAATAATCACAAACTCAAGTACATAAAAAATATAAAAGTGTCCAAATCAAATTCTACAGGTAATAAAACCATTATTTGTAGTGTCTTAAACAACATGGTGGTGTCCATGGAAAACAAAGCAGAAAATGGTGGTGCCCGTTAAAACAAATTGGTGATGCAATAATGTCAAAAAACTGAAGAAAAAAAGAATAACAAATATAGTAACACCACCAAACACCACATTTCTCAGCAGGCACCTTGAGCTGTAAAAGGAGTGGCTGTGTCACCAACAACACTCTTGCATCTTGTCCCTCTGATAATTTCAATATTAAACAATGGGCCACTTGCCAATCTAAAAACCTTATTTAGTGCATTTCTTGTTGGAAGTGTCCCACCATCTACATAGGTGAGACAGAGAGACGGCTAACAGACCGTTTCAAGGAGCATGTTCAAGGCGTTAAGATCAAAGTCCATGCAAACTCTATGGAAGAACACTTCACATCCCTTGATCACAGCCATACAGATCTCTATGTTTGTGTTCTTTTACAGGACTTCAAAGACACTTTTCAAAGAAAGCCAAAACAAGCAAAGTTCATTCTCACCCTGTAATCACATATTCTCCAAGTTGTAATGACCTATTAACTTATACTTAAACTAATATTTATCCCTTTATCTTCCCTAATGGCAGCTTTTTCTCACATACTCTTACATTTTCTCCTTTCATCTGCCCTTGCTTTGCTCCCTCCTTCCCTTCCTACATATTGTGAAGTATAAAATGACACATAGAATTGATTAAGGGTTGGGAAAACCGTCCCCAAGCAGTAGCACTGAGGTACCAGTCGTATACATACAAAGTACATGTCAGACAGAGAAACAATTGCCAGAGGGATGTTTTATGGAGTGGAACCAGAAGAAGTAGGAGAAATGAGAGTGACTGAGGCAAGGTGTGATGAAGGTGACGTCAGCATGTGAAGCCAGAAGTGAGGGAATCAATGAGG
This sequence comes from Polypterus bichir lapradei, assembly GCA_026402145.1. NCBI lineage: Eukaryota > Metazoa > Chordata > Cladistia > Polypteriformes > Polypteridae > Polypterus > Polypterus bichir. The sequence continues at coordinate 50,766,122 of JANRMT010028174.1, read as the reverse complement.
GACTGGAAATGAAGTCATCCCAGGGGGCTGTAGACTGATGCGGAAGTGCGTTGTTGGTAAGTCGTCCATTTATATTTTGTTTGGCTTTGCATCTTCATTTTTCCTGCTGAAAAAGAGAGAAAGGAGTCAATGCGCTGTCTAGTAGTTCCCTCCTGCGGTTATCCACGTTCTGGTGAGCCCATTTGCTGCCCCCTACTCTCTCGTGTGTGACGATATGTTACCTGCTTTTTCATTTTCAGTTGTACAGTACATTTGTACAGCCAAAACATTGTGTCTATTACCATCTTTCCCTTTCAGCATGGAATTAAAGTTTAATCTCTTTCCTTTCCAGATGCACATTGACACAGCCCTACAGTAACTCTGAAATAAAGAGACACAACATAAAATCAAGTAATGGGCTCCTAACAGTTGCTAAATATTGAAGTGTAAATGAGGTTAAAATGAAAAGATACATTTTAAATTGAGATGGTAGATTAAAAGAAGATATGGATTAAAAGATTGTCTTTCCACAAGAATGTCAAATCATGCTATTGCCCCAAATGTCATTTTGCATTGCTAGGTGGTGACAATTAAATCCTGAGTCTGTCATTTTATTCATTCTAGTACACAATGCATAAAATGAATGACTGCATATTGGGGTGGCCAATCTCCAGTATAGTCTAAGAAACATGACTAATTTTAAAATACAAATTTCAAAACATATTATTTACTTCACTTATTTAATATGAGCAGCCTTGGAGTCTTGGAGTCAAATCTGACAGTGGCATTAAGTTTGTCACATTTCATAAATTAGAACTTGAGCCTTGCCCCATCAAACATTTCAATAATTAAAAGTCTTTCCCTGTATGAAGAAGAAATTTGGCATGCATTGAATACCTCTTGGATTACTGCAACTCACATTCCAATGCTAAATATTAACAGACTTTAACTAATTTAAAGTGATCTGGCATGTACCGAATGCCATACACATAAAAATCATAAGCTGGCAAAACTTCATTGGCTTCTTGTGCATTTTAGGCTCCTCTTCAAGACTCAGCTATTAAGTAAGCCTATGATGACTACATTGTATAAATCTGCAAACCAGCTGAAATCTTCACAAAATTGGACAAAAAGCAATTCAGCAGCCTTAAGGATCTATATAGCTGAATAGTCCTCTAATATTCAATGATTTGGTTTAAACCAGCTACTAAAACTAGGAAACTTGATTACCTTGCACCATGTTCAATTTCTTTTAAACACACAAATCTTACTCTTTAAAATGATATCACTTTGGGTGTATTAATATACCTTAATGATAGATAGATAGATAGATAGATAGATAGATAGATAGATAGATAGATAGATAGATAGATAGATAGATAGATAGATAGATAGTCTGTTAAGTCTGGATCTGTTCTAATCTTGCCTGTCACCTGATTAGCAATGTATGTGACTTTTTTGTCTTACAGGTAGTGAGCACCCAAGCAACTTTAATTTATCAAGGAAAACTAAACCCAGGCATGGTACAGGTATCCATATTTTAGGTGATTAACTGAAATATATTTGGAAATTTCATGCGGGTCATCCTGGGAATTTGCCAAGCCTGTTTTTACTGTACATGTCCGGTAGTCTCAGAAAAGCTTATAACCATGTGCCCAGTAGCATCTTGTGAAAGGCTTTACATGAATACAGCATGCCATTTGGTCCTTGTATTTACCAGAGTCATTTCTGGCATTAAGTCAAGTCAGTTTAATGTGGGCATCAAACTCCATCAAAGATGTGTATGTCTCATCTTCTGTTCATGGTTTTTATGGTCAGATCATCAAGCACAGTGAAGGCTTGGAGAGTATCCATTTGGGGATGACTAAATGAAACCTTAAGAGTTTTATTTTTGTTGTTTGTCCTTTTGGCCTCATCAGACTGTCATCTCTGGTGCACACTAGAATGGTTTGCAGTGTGCATTTTAGTGGGATGAAAATTTCGGTCTTCTCCTAGAAAAATAATGGCTTGTTCCCTGCAAGTATAGAATGAACAGCTGACCCAAGTGGAGGCCTTGTGGTCTTGTTTACAAGTAATGGTAGAGGTGATCATGAGATTGACCAACACACTGGAGGCAAAAAAAAGAGTTTTATGGACATTGTATGGAACTGTAAAACTCTCAGATAAAGGTTTTTGTTCACTTTTCATACAGTATTTCTGTTCTGACCTAAATTTATGAGCTCTAGATTATGACTGAAAAAATGAGATCAGGACAAGAAATGGCTGAACTGAGCCTCCTGCTCAACTTTGAAAGGATGAGAGGTTTGGCAAATGAGAAAGACCTCACAATAGAACATGCTAGAGGGGTTATATCTCCTGACTTGCCTGGAAGCATCTGAGAATTTCCCAGGAGAATTCAGAGGAAGCTTTTGGAGAAGAAGGGATTAAATAATAAAATCATAAAAAAATCAATAATTTCAATAACTGAGTCATTGTATATTTTGCTACTCTTAAACAGCAGTGCAGATGAAATTCGGGGATCCAAATGCAACTGCAGGTTAATGTGTGTTCTAAACGAGGAAAAAAATGTCATAATCTATTTGAAATGTACATTCTTTTAAAAGGATTTACAGATGTGACAGTGTAGTACAGATGTGGAAGCATGTGTTGATAGGTTTGACCTTTTTGTTATGCTATCGCTCGAGAAATATGTTAATAGACTTATAGTTATACTTAATGCCCTGCATACAGTTTCAAGTTTTAAACATCAGCACTTGGTATTCTGACATTCAGCGGTCTGACTGTTTAATGCATTATGATTGTTTCAAAATGATTATTGAAAGAACCCAGAAATGTAATCAGTTATCTTTTCTAAAGATAATTTTCAAATAAATCAGCTAAATACATTTGTTAAATAATACACTAATGCTTACAAAACTTAACATTTTTCTAATATTATAAGAATATAATAAAGAGAAACCATTCAATCCTACTGTTTCAGAAGCATTTTATCTATTCAAAAATTCTGGCTTTTTTATTATTTTCAAAAAAGAAAAAAAAATCAAAAACCGTAAGGAAGGGAAGAGTGGCTTTTTACAGAAGTGCTTTAAAAAATAAATACATAAACAATTAGATAAATAAATACATATAACACACACTATGGTTGGGAAGCACACCAGAATGACTAAAAAGGAAGAAAATGAAAAAGACGTCTGGCTTGGCACTCATTATGCAGGTGTATTGCTGTTGGTATAAAGGAGGCCCTGTGGAGTTTCTTCACACACTTCTGTTGAATAATTTGTTGGCTGAAAGTCCTCAGTGTTTAGGGAGTCAGAGAGATGACGTGCAGCATTGTTCATAATGGCACTCAGTTATGTTTTCATTTTCTCCTTTACTACTACCTCCAAGGGGCCCAGAGAGTATCCCATAACTGAGTCTGCCCTTTTAATTAGCCTGTTGATTGGGTGGGTCTCTCTTGAAGTGATATTAACAGCCCATCACACCACAGTGTAGAAATTAACACTGGCCATCACAGAGTTATAGAAGATGTGAAGGATGTCATTTCCCACGGTAAAGGAACACAGTTTCTTAAAGAATAAGAGCCTGCTCTGGCCTTTCTTATAAAGTTCTTCTGTGTTCCGAGACCAATCCACCTTGTCATTAATGTGGACCTCCAAGAGGAGGTGCTCAATTGTTGTTCACATCTGTATCAGAAACACAGTACTTGAGTCTCACAAACTGCGATGTGTCCAACAGACTGCATTATCAAGGAATTAACCGGAATGACTGGATGGTATTGAACACACTGAAGAAATCAAAAAACATAATCCTCACAGTGCTGCCAGCTTTGTCCAGGTGAGAATTGTCTTGTGGAGCAGAAAGATAATTGCATCTTCCACTCCAACCTTTGACCAATAGGCAAACTGCAGTTGGTCCAGGTGGTCTACTACAATAGGACTCAAATAGTCCAGGACCGGCCTCTCAAAGGTCTTCGTGATGCAATACAAAAATCTCCCTGGTCCGTAATCATTAGGTGAATTGGCGCCTGCCTTCTTTGGAACTGCAACTATGCAGATTATCTTCCATCATCTGCACTTTCTGGAGTCTTAGCAACAGACTGAAGAGGTGACAGAGGACACCAAAAAGTTGGTCAGCACAGGACTTAAGAACTCAAAGACTGACTCTCTGGTCTTTCAGCTTTTCCTTTGTGTAGCTATGTCAGTTGTCTCTTTTCTTTTTTTCTTCAATAATAGATGCAGTTCAAACAAAAGTCATTCTGTAAGACTGAATTTATGGGAAAACATATACTTTGTGAATTTCTTACTTAAACCAATATTTGTACATGAAAAAGCAAGAATTTGAAAAATTATTCATAATTATTCTCATAATGTCATATGTTTGTAGCAACCATATTGTTGAGAAAAGACAACATTAAAACAAAGTTATTTGTTTCATAGAAACCCATTATAACAATAATGCAGTGTTAACTTAATGGGTTTTAAGGAAAAAGAAAAGAGATACTTGACAAAATTAAAGTTTTACCACAGAAATGCCAACATCCAGGTGTGACTCATTTCATCTCTTAACAGTAACACAAAGAGCTATTATGGGAATAGCTCACTGAAGCAAAGCTTTCAGCCTGGACTTAATTGTTTGTCGTTAGTCTGTAGCCCAACTCTAACTCTGTTCACTCAGAATGGAAATAAATGTTAGCACTTCATTTAGAATGGCAAAGTCACTGCACAGCTTCTTTAAAGACAAGCTGCCCAGCAAAGTAAACCCATGCAGGTCTGCACATGTAAAAAAAAATACATTAATATATTTAACAATTCAAATTATTTTCAAATATTACTACTTCTCTCTTTGCACACTTCAATATCTCCCAGTGAATTACAAGGAAAATGTGTTGTGATGTAAGCCTGAAGTCCACAGAGCAGACAAAAGTATACAGAACACTAAACTGAATAATCTACCTTTATTTTTGTGCCTACATAAACCATATAAAGACGCTTGTCATATTGTTCAGAATGATTTCAATTGGCACATGCATACCAATAAAAAAGTAGATCAGCCACAAATTAACAAAAGTGCAATCGGGTCTGTTAGGAGAATCTGGTGATCAGACAATGAAATTGTATGAGAAACTTGCCAAGGGCCAAGTGTGTGAAAAATTACTTTCTGTTCATTGTTTAGCTGCATGATAAGGAAGATCTGATGGTGATCTGAAACTGGATATTCTCCGAGTGGGACAGTCTTGTGCACTTTCTATTGGCGATGCAGAGTGGACTTCCTAACTATGTGCCTAAAACTACCTCAACTGGAGAAGCAGTGATTCTGCTCTAAGCTCTTCTTGATATAGCTCAGCAACCCACTCTGTCATGGAGAAGGAGTACAGCAAATCTTGAATAAGAACCTATGATTGGCTGCTTGTATTCACAATCTTTATTTTTTTAGTGGCTACCCATAGTAAACTGACATATAAATTAACAGCTTATTTTGTGGACTTTTCTCCTGCTTCAACACCACAATCTAGTACAACATCTGTTGTCACTTCACCGATTAGTTAGTCAGTCCTCTTATCATCATTAACATCACTCACGAAGAAGAACTCAAGGTACATCTGCTTCTGAAACTTGGGACAGCTGCTCATAATGTATTCCTTTTGTTTTGATTTTTATAAAATTTTACTTTTTTTTTTTATCTTTTTGTCAATATGGGGCAGAGTGGTGGCCATGAGGCTAGGGATCTGTGCCAGCAATCGGAAAGTTGCTGATTCAAATCCCATAAACACCAGAAGTGACTCTACTCTACTCGGACCTGTAACCTGCAATTGCTTAATCCTGGGTAGGACGTTAATCTCCATCCAACCTTGCAAGCAGGTCTTATAAATTGCTGGGAAAACTTGGGGGTTGGTGACAGGATTGGCAGTCCAGCCACTGTAAAAAAACCTCACACTATTCCAGTGTGGTGCTGAGGTGTCACCTGTTGCACAGTTGCACTTGGGTCCCAATCCAGGTGGTTCATCGTGTGGTGGGTGTGACAATGGGCCATTAAATCAGCGCATGCTCCCATTTTCTTTCTCTATTCTGTCAATGATACATGCAATATACTGTATGAAGTTGGCAAGGCATAAATGATGGTGGTGCACCCAAAAAGGTGTGAAAACTTTGACTCAATCAAAAGACAGACCTTCACTAGAGACTTGAAACACACATCAAAGATAAAGAAAAAATGTGTATTACATTTACAATTGTGGAAGTGATTATGACTGTGGCGTAGCTAGAGGTGGGCAGAGGGGGCGGTCCGCCCTGGGTGGCCAATTTTTGAGGGCGGCATTATTGTCCAAAAGGCTCAGTACAATTTGTGTGTAAGCAGCAGGGTTTGGAAAAATATCACTCATGAATGAAAAAAGTAAAATTGTTTCAAAAAAAATTTTCAGACTGTCCTTCTGTGATGGCATCAGACACAGCAGTTGAAATTTATGAGGCAATAACAAAAATAAACAAACATTACACCGATAATTTCTAGGAAGATAAACAACTAATTTACAATTTATAATTTTGTTTCGTTATCAATCCAAATGCATTATTCCTCTGTGCAGCAAACATCCCCTCCTATCACTTGTACACTACACTGGTTCTGGTTTTTGCAGCGTAATTATATTAAACTAATAATCAGAACACGGCTTATCAGTGCATCTATACTATATTCTTGTCTAGTTGATGCTTATAAATAATTATATGTGAAAATTATTGCTGTTTCTCTATATATGAATAAATCTATGCAAAAGTTATCTTAATTTTTCTCTATATGCAATTTTCTATTTAAATAGGTTAAATATTCAGATATGTTGGAGGGCAGCAAATTGAAGCACTTACCTGCCCGAGTGGCACGGACTCTAGCTACACCACTGGATTATGAGTGACAACATGGTGAGCAAGATATTTGTATGCAGGTGGCACTCAGCTGTATTTATTAGTGATCATTTATTCCTTATCTGTTTTAGTGAGGTACTGTAAAACAGTACATGTGTGAATATTAGTTTTATTGTAAATTTTGAAAAAAAAAATTAATGGAGGGAAACATATTTCCAATAAACAGACAATTCTGTTATCACTTTCTTTGATGGATTTCATCTTTAGCTTGGATGAATCAAAACAAAATACAGGTGCTTATCTTTGAATCTAATTTCCCCAGAGTATATATATAAAATAGAGGTGATTTACTAAAAGGCATGATTTATTTAAATTCAAAGGAATAACTGTTTTTCTTTAAGTGATTCAATTTCTACTCTACAGCTGGTTAAAAATGTTGCAGCCAGCATCATAATTAGTGCACAACTAAGAAGTGTGACTATGTAAATGCAGGTCTCATGCCTCAATATTGGCTTTCATTTAAGATGAGGATTGGTTTTAAAATCTTCCTTGGCATTTAAACAAATGAGTGAGCTTTTAGCTTTAAGTTCTTCTCTATACTCAGCATGAAACACAATTTGCAGGTTGACTACAATTAGATGCAGAGTCTTTGGAGTTAGAAGACCTCAAGCTCTACAATAATCTGACAATCAGTATAGAAGAGTGAAGCAAAACTACATGAAATTAGAGTGAGGTGAATTGTGATGCCAGTTGGTACTCATAATAGGTGAATATTATTGAAAACCTTCGAACAACATCTGAAAATAGATGGGGTGACAGGGGCAGTGGCAGATAGACATTTAGGTAATTAATTCATCTTTCCTTGAATTTGTACCATGAATAGCACTCAGAAAAAACTAGAAAAATACAAACTACGTACAAAAGTCCAAAAAAATGATATAAATGCAAAATAAAAGACAAAACCAATATCAACAAATTCAAAAAACAACAAAAATTGCTTTAAAGAAAACTTACTTGAGCAAGGGACAAACCTTGGCTAAACCATAGAATAAATTAGTGTAGGAATCAGTGCAGCACCATCTGTTGACATAGCATTGAATTACACACAGTGAGCTGCAAGATTTTCACAGTTTTTAACGAAAAGATTGGGAGTGCATGAACTGAAATTAAATTAAGTTTTTAAGTCTTTAATATCTTACCAATCAATGTAAGTGACATGTTGAAAGAGATTACCTATTTTGGATGAAGAAAATCATAAAAGACATAAATATTAGAAACAAGAAAACATCGTCTCTTATTCAGCTGCAACATTTCTTCATTTCAGTTCATTTGTTGTCTACGTCTTATGATTTATCTGCTGATTACGACATTCCTTCACTTTTACTTTGAATTCAATCCTCAGATTTGTATCCACGTGAAAAAATCATGATGCTTTAGCATAGTCCAAACAATTCAACATCAGGTAGTAATAATTTTGTAAAAAAAAAATGAAATAATGTGAGCCTTCAAACTGACATGAAAAAAGATGAAGTTTTATAATTTAATAGCGTTTTTGATATATGGATATTCACTCGGTTTCACCTGAAATGCTCAGATCGTAACATTCAGACATCTGTTACACTCTTTTCAACATCTGCCTTTTGAATCTGGAAAGCTGTGACACAATACTTAGTTTTGAGGAAAAGTAAAGAAAATTGCTGATGCTCAGTCTCTTTTGCCAAACTAAATTGATTCCTGTGTTCATATTCCCGACTAAAAGTTTTAGTCACAGTTAGTTAATTTCTCCAGTGGCCTCCCCATGCCTGTAGGCGCCTTAACTATTACCAATTTCTGGTAGTTTTTCAGGCATGTAATCTCATAAATAATAAGCTGCCTTGAAATTTCATGAACCTAGCTCCCCTGTGACCTTCCACAGCTGTCAGGCTGTAATGATTTGGGTTACTTTGATTCCAGTCAGTATCTGAAGCCCCAGATTCCACAGATGAAAGCCCTCAACCTCAAGGCAGACCACATGCATTAATGAAAAACAGGTAGTGCTTGGATCAGGTGTGGATTAACACTGAGGTGACTTAGAATAAACAATGTATCTTTTTGAATCTGAGCACAAAATTGAACAGTGTATGTTTAAGAAACCTTTTTATTAAATTTAACAGATTTACAAAAGCAGGCAGCGGCCACAAGCCATTTTCAACTCGGACGAAGATATACAGTTTCACGGCAAGAATATTTGTTTAGAATTATTATGTCTAATGATTTATAAGACCTCTTTCTGATTCTTTAGATTTGTTTTAATCCTCTTTGCTGTGCCCAAACATCAACGCAGAATGCTCGCTTCCCCAAGTGGAGATTAGTTCATGTGTATTTGTCTTTGGATTAGAGGCAACCGCCTGTGGCTACAATTATAACCGAATGTTCTGATTTGTTTGTTTATTTTTCCCACTGAAAACAATCTTAATTAATAAACGGTTTTAACATCTGTGTTTGTGTTTTTTATTTCAAATTTCTCTTAAGTAGGAAATTTTTTGAATAAACAAATCTTGAAGTCACCATTTGTTATCATTATTTAAAGATATTTGAGCAGGGACCTTTAACCCTTTGCCTGTTCCCATGGATGTGGGAAATTTTGTGGCACTGTATTTAACTTAGAAATTTAGGGTTTGTTGGTGTTGAAAGCACAAAATGAAAATACTTTTAAAAAATTAATTTAGATTTTTGCTTCTGCACCTGCTATTCTAAAATGCTGAACATTTATCTTAATATTAAAACAGGAGGAAGCTCTTTAGTATTGAGGTGAGGGTGTCATTTTTGGTTTCCATGGCCCTTAGTCAAAGGCTCAGCCATTTAAAGTAGTTTTATTTTTAATGGAAATTTGAAAAGGTTTGCATCGTGTAATGGAAATATGCACTGAGGGGGGTAGACAGTTATGTAAAAATGCATATACACACACATTTAAAGGATTATTTCAACCAAAAATTATATTTTTTTAATGTTACTGTATTTACCCTGTGTAGTTTAGAGTAATGGCAGAGAAAAGGTTTTATAGCTTGTATAAAACTGAAAGTTAGGTAGTGCCATGCCATCTTCTGCTTTAGTACTTAGTGGAGTCGTCTTTTGAATGTGTGGACGTTCTGAATTCCAGATAAATTAGGTTATAATTGAGTCTATTTTCTAAAGGAGTTATTTGTTAATGTATATATGGATATACATTAAATAAGAAATAGATATATAAGCTTAGGAAGGATGTTCATCTTCACAGTACTGATCCTCCCTGTTAATGTGAGATGGAGCGTAAATAATCTGTTCATATCTTGTTTGATTTCTTTCCATGCTTTTTAATGTTATGTTTTCATGCAGAACAGAGATAAAAAAAAGATTCTGATACAATAAAGGTCTAAGATGAACAACACTGGACAACAGAAAAGAATATCAAAATGTCCATGATAAAATCTCACATTACTTGTGTTATAAAATCCACATGTGAATTGATCCAGTTGTATGCTCAAAACCTTCCAAATGCATGTATTATTACTAAAATATTGTTAAATAAATCACTTCCCCAGAAATGGAACGCACTCAGATGAAGACAGGTATCCCCTCCTAATTCATTGGTCAAAAGCCCAGCCATGTAACAGCTTTTTCACATTGCCTTTCACATGATATTAACAGTACAAAGTGCACTAAGAGTTAAGTGCAACAAAAGATTAAAGTTAAAGAAAAGCAAGTGAAAATACTACCATGAAGAGAATATGCCTCATACTGGTACATATTTGAGATGCTTCAGCAAGCAGAAGGTCAGTTTACCCTTGCAGTTTAACAGCCTGCCCCTAAAAAATCCTGAGGTACCCCAGTTGTGGATATGAATATAAATGTAACAAAGGAAGGTGGGTCTAAATCTCATATGCTCGTTCATGTACGAAAGCGAAGAATGCTTTCCGGGAAGTGACATACTGTATTTAACAATATATTAATGAAAACTTATGTGTTTGGGACTCTGTGTGCATACCACTGCATGACTTGATATATGGATTATGCAACACCAGTAATGTGAGATGTTTCATGGATGTTTTTGATAGTTTTTTTCTCTTGTTGTGTGTTAGTCACCATGGAACCCATGAAGCTCCTGACACACAGATCTTGTACTGATTTTGCTTCCAGAGGCACTTTGGAACTCTGTTATGAGGGATGCCACATAGGATAGGCAATTTTTTCAGGCTATGCTCTTCAACACTTGATGGCCCTGCACCTCATGCTAATCTGTTGTTGTTCTTTGACGCTTCCACTTCTCAATAATAGCACCTCTCAATGGGTGCAGCTGAATCACCTGAACTCAGAAATTTGGAGGCATGTCCACATACTTTTGGTCCATACAGTGTATGTGAAAAGCTATTCAACATATCTCAGAGTGACTTTTTGTAAAATTGCCCATGCTTTCAATGGGACTTCTTGTCTACTTTCTATGGAAATTTATTTCTTCCTGTTAGTATTCTAAAATATTGTTAGATAAACCACTTTTGTTTTCCAGAAGTTGTTTATTTAACAATATTTTAGCAAAATACATGTGTGTGAGACGTTGTGAGCATACGACTGGATGGATCATGTGACACGTGAAACATGATTTTTTTTTTCTTGGCCATTTTTTCTATTGCTTGTTGCTGTCCAGCATTTGTCACCTTAGACAACTCTTGTATCAGAAACATTTTTTATGTCTGCTTTTTATAAAAAAAATGAGACTCAAGATTTTTCTCAGCCATCACTACAAGCTACATGGGGTAAATAACATATAAAAAAATCCACAATGAGAAGAAAGTGAAAAATAAAAATACATTTCAATAAAACAAAAGAAAAATATTGCCAGACTCGTCAAATTATCTTAAATAACAATAGATCCTAAAACAATGTGTGAAAAACTAATAACACCTCATGATTCAATAGCTTGTAAAACCAGCAGTAATAACTTTCAATGATTTTCTGAAAGAGCTTATTGTTCTTTTTCATCAACTCGTGCCTGTCAATCCTAGCAAACTGCCAGAGAGAGACGTAGCCATCCCTTTCCTCCTATTAAGTCACCTACCCTCTTGAGTTCTGGTGAAGCATGTCATGCTGCTGCCTAGGTTGCATATCTCTCTCATTTCTCTTTGTTGATGTACCTGCCTATTCCTTTTCATTGCTTTTAAATTATAGACTGGGTTTCACCACCCCTTAGTGAACCATGTATTCCTACAGTGGCATCAGCGGGAACTCTGTGCTCTGGAGGACTCATATGAGCAACTCAGATAATTATTTATGCTTTTGTCAATAAATTTTGCAGCCAGAAATTTAACACATTCTAAACCCTGGATATATAACCACTTCACTAATTTTATTGCACTGGCTGCCTGTTAAATATCAGTTCTCTTATAAGATTCCATTGTTAGCTCTTCATGGCAATAGTGCTCTCTGTATTTCAAACATGCTAAAATACTATACACATTGTCTCAATCTAAGGACATCCAACACAGAATTCCTTTTTATCTTACACACTAAATGTAAATTATTGGATGATAAAGCTTCTGGTTCTGCAACACCCAGATTATGTAACTCTCAGTCTTCCTCAAATGCTGCTTTTAAGACTGAGATATCTTTTTAAACAAGCTTTTATGTGCTGAATGTATTTAAAAATTTTGATTTTGAATTTAGAAAGTGCAACAAATACAAAGTACAGCTTTTTCAGCTGAGAGTTTGCTTCTGATGGGAATGTCTGACCATCACCATCAAAGCGACATTTGACAGGGAGCACTAACTTTTAGTTTGATTTGTCCATATATAGTGACAAGAACAGGAGCGGTGGAGCTTCTGTGGCAAAAAAGGTAATGACATTACTTGTCCTGCAGATTTCTTCCAACAATACAGACCCCAAAATTCTGGGAATTGTTATAAAAATGTATTATAATTTATTATAAAATTTTTAGAAATTCAATTATAGTCACCTTTAAAATACTCTCTTTGAGGTGCAATACACTTCTCCTAGAACTTCTCCTATTTTAACATTTCCTGTACTCACCTTTTTTTCCATTGTCTACAGCCTCCTCCAATTTTCCCTGACACTTCAAGCAGTCCACTTTAATGTCACCGTTAACATTCTGTTTACAGGTAACAAGGTGTTAATGAACAAGCCTGCCAATGTTGAAAAATGTGATCGTCATTGTCTCTTGAAAAAAATTGCCGAAGTCATCTGAATGAATGTAGAATAAATTCTAGAAGTATGCATTCGGTCAATTCAACATTTGGTGGACTGATAAACCAGAATATAGGCATATGATACCTATTCTCATATTTGATAACTACACTGTGCTCCTGTGCTATTGACCAGTTTTGGGTATATATATATAATATAATATATATATAATATATATATATATATATTATAAAAGAAATTCTGTGAGACGAGACTATTGACAAGAGTCCTGCCCTTCTCTCAACCATTTACGGTTAACAGCCCACGCACACGGTCCTCTCACCCCTCATTTGTGTGAATGCTTTTGTCAGACACAGTCCCTGTGCTCTCAGTTTTTATACATTTTTATGTTTTCCTCACTTTAAGTTCCCAATAAAAGATGACTTATTATGTCCAAATCTTATTGAAGACTTTAATCTTGAAGGGTTATCAACAGAAGAAATGAGTAAATGGGCAATCCTAGCACTGAGAAATGAAGAAGTCAAACAAATTAATGCAAAAATTGTCGAAACTGCAAATTTGTTAAATGCGTATCAATAGACTATGCTGAAACAGTTGGTGGTGATTGTGCAGAGGATGAAAACATCAACATACAATATCTAGTAGAATATCTACAACCATTAACACTGTCTGGTCTTCCACTGGCCGAATTACTGTTGAAAGAAGGCTGTATCATAATGTTATTGCGTAATATATGTATGAGTGATAGACTATGCAATATGACAAGATTAGTTGTATTCAAAATTGGTTGAACAATTTTGACATGTAAAATTTTAACAGGCGAGAAGAAAGGTAATGTAGTACATCATCCGCGGATAACATTAGAGACCAAAGGAGATCTTGATATGCCATTCGTATTAAAACATTTACAGTTTCCCGTTAGAATAGGTTTTATATGCTATGACAGTTAACAAATCACAGGGACAAACATTCGAAAAAGTCAGTTTATTTATTAGAGAGAAAGAAATAATATTCACTCACGGGCAGTTATACATTGTGTGTCATGATGTAAATCCAAACACGTAATCAAAATTCAAAGCGATATTGATGAAAAGTTAATTCCAAATATTGTTTTTACTGAAGTTTTACAGTAAAAGTGTAAGTTTAAAAAGTATTTACGTGTTAATTTCAAAGCCAAACAGAACGAAAATGTATAATGCAACAAATACCTCTAAAGCAACATGAAACATAATTATCTTTCAATTGTGAAATATGGCTGGCAGCTTCTCCCGGCCAATACCCCCAAGCCGCCAGATGGAGCCCTCCCTATAACATTGAGGTGCCCCGAATTCCAGCAGGGCATCATGGTTGGAGTCTTTATTCACAGCCCTGCTGGATACCGTGGGGGCCGACAGAGGACGCTGCAGGAAGGCTCAAGGACTTCTATTTGCCTTATAGCCCGGAAGTACTTCCCAGTCGAGGAAAGAGGAAATGAAGTACTTCTGGGCTGAAGAAAAAGGAGTTTTCACCTGACCCAGAAGTGTTACAAAGTCACATGGACTGAGGGACAGAAACACTTCCAGGTCAAGGACTTTAAAAAGGACTGTGGGAGATCCCAGCGGTGGGCCGAGTTGGGAGGAAGGGTGACTGAGCTGCTGGAGGTGTGGAGGATTGATTATTGTTATTATTATTATTGTGATTATTGAAGTATAGTGGAGGTGGAGGTGCTTTGTGCACTCATTTTATCTGGTGTCTGGCAGATTTTATCTGGTGTCTCACACTAGTGG
>JANRMT010028174.1:50731299-50746348 GCA_026402145.1 Polypterus bichir lapradei | reverse complement strand
TGGAGGAATGCTGGGAAGGAACCGTGAGGGAGGATGGGACTGATGACATCAGGAAAGATGGCGGAGGAAGGGCGGAAGTAAATGTACTGCGGGAAGGCTTATGATGGCGGAGCGTCTTTTTTCCTGGAAGAAATCAAAGGAGAAAGGTTAGTACCCCGCCACTCCCTGCCGGCGAACGTCTTTCGAAGCGGTTTAAGGTCCGTCCGCGGTCTCCTATTCGCGCGTGCGTGATAATATATATATTGTAAAAGACAAGAGGAAACAGCAAAAAGATTTGGGGTTTCCGGCCCCGTATATTGCAGTAATAACAAAAATAGATCTGGTCAAAATATAAACAATAAACGTTCATATGCGCGACGCCGCACATGGCGTCGGTGGCCATTTTATATAGGAGGAGCCGGAAGTGGAGGAATGCTGGGAAGGAACCGTGAGGGATGATGGGACTAATGACGTCAGAAAAATGGCGGAGGAAGGGAGGAAGTAACGTGCTGCGGGAGTGAGGCTTATGGTGGTGGAGCGTCTTTTTTCCTGAAAGAAAGCAAAGGAGAAAGGTTAGTACCCCGCCACTCCCTGCCGGCGAAGTCTTCCGAAGCGTGTTAAGGTCCGTCCGCGGTCTCCTATTCGCGCATGCGTGACAATATATATATACTAGCCATGTGCGCCCAACTACGTTGCATGTGTTAAAGTTGTCTGTGAAGGGCTCCCTGTTTAAACATAGCTGCCAGTCATGAACTGGGCCCTTGTCGCACAGCATTATGATTTTTTATAAGGGAAACAAAATTACAAAAGAAAACCCTTGGACATTGATTCGATAAGAACGGCCTACTCGAAATCACTGTCCAAATAGTAATTATGTGGTGGTGTAGGAGCATTTCTGCTTCTGTCCGTTCACAGTCCTTCTCGTTTTCACGACACTGTCGTTTCCTCTCACGATATCTTCTCAACCTTTCTCCAATCTCGCAGGTTGCTTTGTGGCAATCCAAAGAGTAAGGCAATATACACGGAGCAATGGTTATAAAAGGGGGACACATAGGTATCCAGGCTCTTTAAAGCATAAATAGGGATCAGTTCACTGACATGTGAGCAAGCCACAGTATAACTGTGAGACGCACAACACTCGCTGGCTACAACGTAACAATAATAATTTCCGGAATGTGCTGTTACGTTGTCATTCATTTTACCCACTGTCTTTCTTTCAGTCATATGTTACGTAGGCACGTACCTTTTATCTTCGGCAATCTCATTCTCTAACCAGGCCTCAGGAGTTAACCAGCGTAACACTGTCCACCACCCCTTTCGTTATTCCGGCACATTGTTGACATCCGTAAGTAACAACAACGTACTAAACTGGAAGGTGGTCTACACATGCATGAAATTCGCGGACAAACAAAGATCAAGATCTAAATGAAGATCTCTTTAGTTAATTTAAAGCACAACAATTTGTTTAGTTTGAATGTCTGTGTTTTGAGGTGTGACTGGAGTACTACAGTCTTCAATAGTATAAGCCTGTAGGAGATTCTTAATGCAATGCCTATGTTTTAGCTGTCTCTCTACTGCCATCTTGTGCTTCTTCTTCTAATTCATTCGTGGACAAACAAAGATCAAGATCCAAATGAAGATTATACAGTATATATATATACAGTTGTATACATGCACATGGGAAGCAGCTTGAAGGACCAAAGGAAGGTAATTCCATACCAGGCCAGGGGATGGTGGGGTGCAATAACACTTTCTCTTTTATCCTTACAACCAAATATGGAAAACTCTGCCTGGGACCACTGACATCACTTTTGGTTCTGGGCCCACTGACATCACTTCCACTGACCTGCCTTAAAACCCAAGCAACTTCCTTTTGTAAATCAGTTCTGTTTGGACTCAATCTGTACACTACTGTGGCTTCAATTTTCACTTTTGCAGCCTTTATTCAAGTATACGGGTGGCTGCCCTCTGCATGTGGTACCAATTTAAGACAGGTTGAAATCTACTGTAAGTAATCAGAACTCAGCAATAACCTTTGCAGTGCTCCATCTATTGGAATAACAAATGCAATGCAGTTTGTTACTAAGTGATGTGCCATATTTTGGAATGACAGAGACATAGCAACCAAACGAACACACAGACAGACACACAGACAATTATACCTGTATTAAGGTGGATAAATAGGAGAAAATTAAGGAAAAAACAGAGGTGCATATACTGTGTCACAATTTTAAGTTTTCTTTCTCTTTCTCTTAATTACTCCAAAGATTTGTGTCCTTTAATGGAAATCATGTTAAGCCACACATATAATTATCATGTCCTATTTAAAACAGACTTGGATAGTCTCATACTTAGAGCTTCAGTGACGAGGATGGATAGGATTAGAAATGAGTACATTAGAGGGTCAGCTGAAGTTGGACAGTTGGGAGACAAAGTCAGAGAGGCGAGATTGCATTGGTTTGGACATGTGCAGAGGAGAGATGCTGAGTATATTGAGAGAAGGATGCTAAGAACAGAGCTACCAGGGAAGAGAAAAAGAGGAAGGCCTAAGAGAAGGTTTATGGATGTGGTGAGAGAGGACATGCAGGTGATGGGTGTAACAGAACAAGATGGAGAGGACAGAAAGATATGGAAGAAGATGATCTGCTGTGGCAACCCCTAACAAGAGCAGCCGAAAGAAGAAGAAGAAAGAAGATCATTAGAGCTTCAGTGTGTAACTATTTACTATAATGTTGAAGGCTGTAGAAATGACAAAAGCTTGAATCGTACAGTCTAATCGGCCAGAGAGATATCTAAAGTCTGAATTTCTTTATTGAAATCTGAGGTTTTGTTAAAGTAAAATACTTAGCATAGCAGATGCTTTTTAACTTTAATAAAATCTTATAGCCAATAATATTTACACAAAAATCAAATGCACCTTTTATGGAAACATAATTAAAATACAAATATTTCAATGCTTTGGTTTATGACTTTAAATACTCTAAATATTAAATATTATTCAGAAAAGGTGAACAATTTGTGAATATAAAGAAAGCCTGTTGCATTTGTTTTGATGTCTTTAACTTAATTGAAAAAGTGTTTTTGGCAGACAGTTAGCATTTGCTCATATTAGCTGTTAAAAAGTGTCACTGAGCTCGGTCGGTATTTCATTGGCAGTAATTTGCCAACATTTTTGAGTGGAACTGGCCTGAAATTTTCTTGTGGCTTTAAATTGCTATATCTGGAATTGGTATTGCACATGGAATGTCGTTGTACAATTTGCCCTATGCCTGCCACATCAGGCTGTGGATTATTCTTATCCTGGAAAGGATTAAGTACTCATAGTTATAATAACAGAGGCACTCAAGCAACTGCTCACAATTAATCTATTGGTTAGGCCTTGTGCGAAACTGTAAGCACCATCTACTGTTAATTGAAGGCATCTTCACCCTTCATTCGGCAGTAATGTTGGGAAACAAAGGCCATTCTTCATCAGTAATAACTGCTTTTCTTCTTGTTGCGGTAACATAAAAGTATATGGTCTGAAGTTGGCACAAGGCTCCAGATTGCCAGGACAGATTACACTGTGTCCCCACTTATGGCTCTGTTAGTTTGTGGATTAGTTTCCACATACTATCCTCAAGCTTCAACTGATACTCATGCTGTTTGCAACATCTCAGTTAACTGGAAACAATATTTTAGCAAATGGTTCTCAAACAGTGAGTGGACGGTGCTTACAGATGTGCTTTCGAAAGCCGATTATTCGGGTATCTTGCACAATTTTACAGATTAAGAAAAAAATAGTTTAGGTCTAATTCCTTAAAATAAAGGGTAAAACTAAAGTTTAAAATGAAAGTTGAATTTCATATTGGATTCTCCTAAGGTTGTTTTTATACTTTCCTGGAAACCAATGACAAAAAGTATGCTGTCTGGCGTGTGCTCCTCTGGGACATCTTCAAAGCTCCAGTAATGCAGGCAATGCCACTCCGAGCAAAGAGGAGGCTCTGCTAATAATTCCTTCTGTTCTTCAGCTTGCAGTTCAGAATCGTTGGTTCTCCACTTTGTGTTCTTTGTTTTCTGTTAATGAACTACAAGTGCATTTTTCATCTACATGTCATCTTCCAGTCCTTGTCTCAAAAATACTGCTAACTTCTGCCTTCTGTCAAAACAGCTTTTATATATTTTAAATTTCCTCCTAGTTTGTTCAATCCACTGTGAAAACAGAAAAACAAAACATAAACCTAATGGAGGGTTTGAGATGCCAACGTTCATGTCCATGAGATTGTTATTTTGTAAGGATAATTTCAACAGTGGATGTTATACTGGACAAATTTTAATTCTAGAATAGATGTTTTCATCAGAGCTCAAATGGCTTCATGATAGCATTTCCTTTATATAAGCTGCAGTGGAGGTGAGGAAAGCTGAAAGTTACAGTTCCTTCAATGAGTCGTGTGTCTCTTTCACTATGAGGAGAACACACAGATAGATTGCTCCCTACTATGGTCACAACCTGTTCCTGTGTTCTCCACAAATGGGTCTATATTATTCCAATAGAATGGTCGCAGCATTGACTTCAGGTTATGATTAAGGACTGAATAAAGAAGAAACAGCAAATCAACGCCCCCAAAAAATATTAAAAAGTGTAAATACCTGTGGAACACCTCTGGAAACTTTTCATCCAGTCCAGAAAATTGATTTAGTCATCCTGGAAGGCAAAGGTATCAAAATGTAGATCCTTATTTCCTCAACCAGTAATGAGCACTGCATGATAATGTGCAGTGAATACACTTGACTTGAGCATTCCTAGTTTTCATCCTCTTTCTCTGTACGTTTAGCATTCTTCTTTTCTCCACCCTAGATGCCCGCTTCTTCTCTTCTTTCGTTGACATCTTTTCATGTTAAAACTGATTAAGTCAGTGTTGGTATTGCAATTACTTAGTACTTTTTCTTTAATTTTTCACTTAAGCTAGCACTTAAGTCTTCAATCTGCCTCAAGAATGATTTAAGATATGAAGAGGTAGAGGAAGTGACGGCGATGGTGGTAGGGATGAGAATGGCGCCTGCGGAAGGCCGCCCAGCTGGCCGCTGCTGAGAGTTGATTCTACTATAAAAAAAAATTAAAAGAGGAATAACCTTGCAGGTCAATCATCACCCTGAAAGCAGATAGTAGCCATCACGTAGTATATGTGTACCAAATTTCAGGTCAATAGGTCAAATGGTTTGCGAGCTACAGGTGAATTAAAATCCTGGACAGACAAATGAACAGCCACGGTAGCATATTATATATAAAGATCATTTGGTTCAGTTTTGGACTGAAGTGATATATATAGAACAGAAGAAGAAATGTGTATACATTTTGAAATAAACTGTGGACACTAATTTGAATTTGAAGAAGGAAATCTGTGCCACCTAAACACATACAGCAGAATGGGCCAGGTCCCCCCATCCACCCCATTAACTGCACCCACACTCAAACACTATTCCTAGTGCCCAGCTTTGTCAAAGGACATCATGCATTATATGAGAGCATGTAATTGTTAAACATCTAATAGATTCAATAGTCAATAAGTCATTTGTATACCTGCCAATTCCAAAAGGACCATGGTCACAGCTCTTAATCAACTTTGTGAAAGACTAGCCATCCTCGAATTGCAAAATCACCAATATTGGTAATCTGTTTTCAAATGTTGCCTGTTATATACAGTGATAGTAAGCTTGTTTCTCCTCCGAGGCCATTGCACAAGTTTGTTGCAGCATATGGAGCTGGCATCTTGGCAAGAGGGAAGCTTTCTTCATGGTCAGAGAATGAAGTGACAGATTTAGAAGGAGCAGATGCTATTCATTACTCATGTTAAAGGAGGATCAGGGGATTAAACTTCATCAGCAACACAAACATAGTAAGAAGCAGAGGCCAGGAGCCAGGAGAGAGATCAAATAAAAGGTAAATAGATTTTTTTTACAAAAGAGAAAGTAGGCTGTAAGAGTTACTGAAACACAGACCTGACAAAACAGGTAAAAGAACAGATAGCAAAAGAGATTCAAAGGTACCAATTTCACAATTCCAAAGTATAAAAAGGCAAAGGCTTCGTTAAAGGTTGACGGCTTTATGAACAAACACTGGTATCATGAATGATTCATGCCTCAGTACACAAGATCCTATATCATGTTACTGCTTGATGATTATTTAAAAAGACAAAGCAATGGTAGAAAGTACAGGGAAGATGTGTTTTATGCAAGTCAAAGTGGATTCTAAAGCTGAAACATTATTCATAGAAAAGGGTGGGAAATGGTTGATATTTTTGTTGAATATTGTATGATCACATACACCACTTTGTCAAAATGTTTAAATAAAAATGTTACTTTGTTGAAGTAAATAAAAAATTTAAAGTGCTCCAAGTTTCAAAACAGTTAATCTAATCCCCAAATGCACCCAAATGTTACAGCTTTCATACGTTTTCTAATTTGTTTAAAAATAGCAAAGTGCTTACTTTGTCACAGTTATTATAAGTAGAATAACAAACCAAAAAAGGCAATGTCTCTGTCATTTAAATATTGTGTACTTTTTCATTATTTTGCGGTTTTAAATGTATTAATGTGAGACTTCACATTGTCACTATATATTACAAACAATGACAATCACATCGAAATATGATGTAAATTTGTAGCAGTGCAGTTGCAACACCAGCACCTAAATGTCAAGTTGTGCCCTTGTCAAGTCAAGTCAAGTCAAGTGGGGGAGCATGCACTGGTACAGTGCATTACCACACCCACTACACAATGAAACAACTCAGGATCCTGGTTTGCAACCCCCCAGGCAGACACGCAGTCCAGTCCCACCCTCCGGAAATGACCCTCTATCTGCTGCAACCAGGTGTTACATGAGTGACCCCTTGGCCTGGTCCAACCACTCGGGTCCCCAACAATGAGGATCTTATGAGCCAGATCACCCTCTGGGAAACGCGCCACATGGCCGTAGTGCTGTAACTGATGCTCCCTCACAATGCAGGTAATGTGCCTTATTCGGGACTCCATGAGCAATGCTCATTCAACACAAAGTCGGTACTGTACCCAAGGATTTTCCAGAGGGACACAGTACCAAAGGAGTCCAGTCTTCATCTCAAGTCACTGGATAGCATCCATGTGTCAAAACTATATAGCAAGACAGGAAGCACCAGGACTCTAAAGACTTGTACCTTTGTCCTTTTGCATAGATATCAGGAGTGCCACACACCCCTTTCCAGCGACCTCATGACCCCCCATGCTCTCCCAATCCATCTACTGACTTCATAGGAAGAGTCACCAGAGACATGAATGCCACTGCCAAGGTAAGTAAACCTCTTAAGAAGGTCAACACTCTCTCCGCAAACAGACACACTGGTGATGGCTGTGCCCAAGAGGTCATTAAAGGCCTGGATCTTGGTTTTTATCCAGGACACTCGTAAGCCCAGAGACTCAGACTCCTCAATTAGTCTCTCGAGCGCCCCAATCAGAGCCATATTTCATTTTCTATTATATTTACTTTTTTTTTAAGTAAAAGAATAGGGTAATACTAGAAGTTGACAGCAGTGTTTAAAGAGATGAAAGAGAAGAAGTCAAGAAAACAGTTATCTAGCTAATTTGAGTCACAACTTTGCTTACATGACAAGAAAACAAAATGTGACCAAAAAGTGCCACTGAGTCACTTTGCAAGTAGTGAAAGGGAGACTCAGAAACAGGAAAAGATTAATTGGAGCAAACCCGATAAAATTTCCTAACTCGCGTTTGAAAAAGAACATATATAGATGTGCTACTATCAAGCCTAAAAGAGCTTAGCATGGCAATTTAAAAAATTGTGAGTGCCTACTTTAACTAGCTTATAATGAGCACTAGCCACTAAATAAACAGTATAACCTAACCACAAAATAAATATGTTCAAAGATGATGAACAGCACAAAAAAGCTAAATTTAACAAACATGTTTTGAAGCATTAGAATATCTAATCACACCATCTTACTTCACTAAAAGCAATTTTAGCCTTATCCAGAAGCCTTGTTTAAAAGAGGAACATGGCAGTCCTTTGCTTACACTTATCATCTGTTAGTGCTCCAATATACTTCTAAGTCCTATTTTACTTGTAGTTTTAGTTGTGTTATCTCACTTATTTTACAGTACTTATGATAATTGTGGTAACATCATCACTTTGCTGTTTTGTATGTTTGTTTTAAGGGCTCCACCATTGTTGTGTTCAAGATACACCATGCTGTTATGCTCATAATGTGTGCACAGAGCTATGTGTTGTACTATCACATTTCATCTACGTCAGGGGTGCCCAATGCGTCGATCGCGATCGAGCGGTAGATTGCCAAGGTAGTGCAGGTAGATCACATTGCATTCAAAATTTTTTTTTTTAAATGTTAGTCTATCATATATCCTCCCTGTGGCATTTGCCACTTGATTGACATACAGGGTGGCCAGTCTGAGATCTCTCTAACACACTGGTTATCCCGCATGCACGATCAAACGCACAAGCTACTGCAAAACTCCGGCTGTGATCTAGTTTGCCTTCCAATTTATATTGACTAAAGAAGGGATTTAAAAAAAATTGTTTGGGGAGGGTATGGGCTGGATGTGGAATTGGAAGAGGATTTTTTTCTCACAATGTCACAATCGAAGTGCATTTGTCTGATCTGTCAATCTTTCATTGCTATTCCAAAGAAGGAAAATGTGGAAAGGCACTTTGAAAGTGTTCAAGCGATCTGTGAAAGACAAAGGAGAGGGAAATAAAATCGCAGTTAATCGGACAGCCGTCATTTTTCACTCAGCTGAATTCAAAAGCTCCTTGACTGCATTATTCGGCTCTACTTATTTATGTCAGCCTTTTCCTACATGAGGATTATTAAATCCAAATACTGTAGTGACCATAAATATATTCAATTGTTATTGTGCCATAAAGGTTATTCAGTTATGCAAGGTACGACAACATACATGTATAAAGTATACTTATAGGGGGCACTATCGCTCCCTTGAACCCTTGTCCAAGACTCCAGACACCAGATAAAAGTCCAATAGTTGACTTTATTAATCTTCCACAGTGCACAAAGCACCCTCTCCTCCACTATACTCATATAATAAACAATAATCACAATAATACAATCCTCCACACTCCCAGACGCAATGCCCTCCTACCACCCAGCTCAGCTCGCTGTCTGGGAGTTCCCAGAGTCCTTTTATATTCCCTGACCCGGAAGTGTTCCTAATCCCCAGTCCATGTGATCTTGTATCACTTCCGGGTCAGGTAAAAAGTCCTTTTCTTCACCCCAGAAGCATGTCATTTCCCTTGTCCATGTGACTCAGACGTACTTCCGGGGCGTAAGGTAAATAATCGTTGTTCCCCCTGCAGTGTCTCCTAGTGGCCCCCATGGTATCCAGTAGGGCTGTGTATAAAAACTGCAATGTCCATGATGCCCTGCTGGTCTTCGGGGAACCTCCATTCTGCAGGGAGGGCTCCACCTGGTGGCTTGGGGGTATTGGCCAGGATAAATGGCCATACACCACTATATATATATATATATATATATATATATATATATATATATATATATGTATATATAGCATTTTTAATGTAGGTAGATCATTTCAACCTGGTCATTTTAAAAGTAGCTCACAAGCCGAAAAAGTGTGGGCACCCCTAATCTTCATTATAAAAGAGGCCCATATGTATTACACTTCACTTGATCTTTAAAATAAAATCTTAAATCAAATCCTTTGTAAAAGACTTGTTTAAGGAAGAAATAAATCATTAAGGAAAGGCTATTGGTTTTATCTTCAGTTACTCTGAGTTCCCTTTTGTATTTCAGTTTAAACTGTTACGGTTGCTCTAACATCTTGTAGCCACTCTTAAGCATTTTTCTATAAAACATGCATTAATAAGTCTCTGCAACTCACACTCTATTCCTTAAAAATAAACATTCTAGTCCTCTTCTAGCTGCACATTGGCATGAATGGCCTCACCCACTTTGTCATGAAATTATATCCACTGCATAACATTATGATGTTGCAGCCATATAAAATAACACTAATAAATTAAAGAAATTGCACATAATAGTAAAAAACATGTACAGTATAACTGTTTGAATTTGTTTTTTATATAAGTTGTATTTTGTTTAAAAAGGTAAACATAATAAGAAAGTACTTAAGTGAATGCTACATAACAAATACACAAATATGTTCCAAAGACATATCATGAAGATCATGCCATGGCTACAAAAGGCAAATTTTTAATATTGTTTTTTTAGTAAGGGTAATTTTTGAGGTTAATGGATAACATAAATCAGGTGATTAGCCCTTCACATCAATGTCTATGTTGTTAATTCTTAAATTCCATTGTTGCAAATGAATCCTTTATGTCTCTCCTGAGCTTTAATCACAGCATGGCTCATACACTGATTTGATGAATCTGAAATATCCACAGCCACTTCAAAAATATTTAGATTTTAATAACATCTTAGACATCTTAAAGCCTTTCAAAATGTTGGAATTGTTATGCTTAGCAGCACTTCTTTGGTTGCCATGATAGAATTACAGTTTTTACTGACACTTTTGGCTACTACTGACACACCGAACCCCTACCTCTGCACATTCTCCACAGTTTCAAAAGTATGGTATAATCTATACACAGTGTGTGTTTTTAATAAGAGATGACAAACATGTAACAGCTAACTGGCAAAATCAGCAAATATGCTACTTCAGTCTATGAGGCAGGAATAGAACAACAAAATAGAGCAGTTGCTCCTTAAACATACTGCAAGGTCTACGAAATTAATTTTCTTAATCTGTCTTATTGATTGCACCCAGAGGCAGGCTTTGGGTGTGAGGGGGGCCTAGGGCTGACCAACCTCACGTGGGGCTGGTTACGTCAAACGCTGTTACCAGTATGTGTGGACTGTATAAACTTGAGCGTGAACTTGATAAAAAAAAAAGTTAATACTGTATACACCGGATTTTCTCATTACAGTATTCAGCTAAATTTTTGCAAGATGACATGCAGACTTTATCAAAACAGAACGATATAATCTATTAAAAAAGTGCAATTTGTAATTCATGGCAATACCACGACTGTGCGAAATGCGATGCAGTGTCATGCAGAAATTAGCAGAGCCTCTTCTAGAAAAGTACCCAAATTGCAAATAGTCTCGATAGGCAGGATGTCATAGTCATAACTCACGTGGATCTCATGTCAGCCGGTTATCATTAGTAATACATGTTTTTGTGCACTAATATTCAGACTATGGAATGCTTTCAATGACGTACATGTACGGAATTTGACCTTGAAGAGGGATTTTAACAGGGTTCCTCTTAGAAGCATCTCAAATATTTACTGTATATACTGGAGAATAATAATTGACGAATCCACTCAAATGGGACACGCGGACCTCAAAAGCAGGGGCCCCTTAGACGTGGGGCCTGGGGCAGTTGCCCCACTTTCCACCCCCAAATGCCGCTCTTGAATGCACCTTTTCCATTTCCAGGCACCTATAAATTGAACAATTGTCCACTGACTGCTTTTTCTGTTTTTTCTTCAGCTGCCTCTCTTGGGTATTGGTTATTCAAAAGTCTTCTGTGCCCAATTAAATTTAAATACTTGTCTGTGAATGTAGGTCAAGGAACAGCAGGGGCGCCGGCGAAGGACAGCTGTACCATGTTACCCCATGGGTGAAGGTTGTGGACAAGCATGCAGTCCCTAGAGGGATATTGGGCTACATGTGCATGTCTTTGGGAGGAGGTACCAATATGCTGGCATGAGGTAAAGCGTTAAGTTGGGTCCTGGATAGGAGAAAGCCATGCAATAGCCCAGACAGGGTTTTCAGGATAGAATTTCCTGAACGGGGTTCAGGAAAGGTGACTGCATCCCATATCCAGTTTTTCATGTTAGTTTACACACGTTTATGGATTTGTTTGCTTCAGATTATAGGAGGTGTAATTAGGTGATTGAATGCAGCATTGTGTGTTTCACAGCATGCAAGCCTATAAGTGAAGATAAGAGTGGAATCAACTGGGACTGGCTACAGCAATCCAACAACAATATATATAATGATGCTGTGGAGGCTAGAGAGGCGTGTCATCATTCATCTGTGCTGTCAAGATGAGTTGAATGCTGATCCTGTGGGATAAGCTGTTCATCATAGCTTCAAAACATATATAAGTTGGTCGTCGTTGTCAACTGTTTTTTGCATAGTGCATGGGTGACGTAATTTGTCCTATGTAGCTTTCATAACAAGAGGAAGATAAGTAATTGATTTGGTCTATTATGATAATCATTTTCATTCAGTACACCTTATGTTAGATTTTGTCTGTGCACCATAACTGTTTTACATGGACAAACCTGTTTTCATGGCACAAGAGTGTGACTTGGCACACATAGGATAAATATGTATGTAGTTTTTCTATAACATTTGTCTGTGTCTCTCAATCCTCTCAGTCTGAGCACTAAAGTGTGACTCCACATGCCTAGAGTCAAAGCTACGTACAAGGTGCTATTGCATGGGGCATCACATAAGCAAATATACAGCTACTATCTATGGAACGCAGGATGAAACTGGAAAAAATGGGGAAATCCCACTTCCACCCAGGAAGATTTAGCAATGACTGGATTGGAAATCAAGCCCAGGGTATTAGAGCTGTATGGAAGCAACTCTTATCACAGCACTGCCTTGTTAAGCACATAAGACACTGTGAAAGGCAATGAAAACAAAGAACTCAAAAAAAAATCTGCATAAATATCAGTCCACCTTGAAATTAAGAGTTCAAAAATGCATCTATTTATCTTATATATAAATGCCTACACATGGAAGTGTGTGTGTGTCTGTCTGTCCGGCCCGGCAGTGACAGGTAGAGTCAGGGTAAGGGTTCCACCTCCAAGGATACACAAGTGAGGCCAGCACGTCAGCAAACGGTATCCCTTTTACTTTTTCTCCTGCTGCTAATACACAAGCAAGGTGAGCATGTCGGCAAAATGAAACCTCTGAAAAAAGACAAAGTCACTTAGCCGCTAATGCACAAGAGGTGCCAGCACGTCGGCAAAACGAATCCGTCCTAGGAGGGAGATGCCCAGTGTATTTCCTTTCAATTACCTGACATCTGTACATTTAAATTTTCTTTCTGACAATTTCAGTAGTTTCTAGGACTGTGTGCTTTTTACAGCACGAGCTTACACTGCTAGTTAATCAATATTAACTTTATGCAACACCATTATAATCCAAGTCAAAATAACATGGTATTACAATTCAAAACAAGAAGATAAAGTACAAAAATCATATAATTCAAGTATGTGATACCTTACAGGAAATTATTAACCAATGTCTATAATACATACATTAATTCTTATCATAATGAAAGTTATTTTTCTTTACTTCAGAATAAAGGCATTCAGTAATGATATCAAATGAGCGTTAGATGAAGTTTTACTTTTAGAATACTGTATATAAGGACTCAAATGGTGTTTTTTGATTAATCTATACTAATAAAAGGCAAAGCCCTCACTGACTGACTGACTGACTGACTGACTGACTGACTCATCACTAATTCTCCAACTTCCCGTGTAGGTAGAAGGTTGAAATTTGGCAGGCTCATTCCTTACAGCTTACTTACAAAAGTTGGGCAGGTTTCATTTCGAAATTCTACGCGTAATGGTCATAACTAGAACCTATTTTTCTCCATATAATGTAATGGAGTTGAGCTCGATGGCCGTGGGGGGCGGAGTTTCATGTGACATCATCACGCCTCCCACGTAATCACGTGAACTGACTGTCAACGCAATACGTAGAAAACAAGGAAGAACTCCAAAAAGTGCTGAACAAAACATGCATTATACAATTAAGAAGGCAGCGAAACAATAAGAAGCGACTGAGTCACACATACAACCATATTCATGAGTACAGCTACTTCGGAAACAAAGCACGGTGTAAACCTAAAGTTTAAATTAAGTTCATAGACAGGCTGCCGCTGGCGTTTGTCATGCCCACGGCTAATGCGGGATACAAGTTTAATGAGAGGACGCAGGATATAAACGAGAGTTTTGATCACTTTGTAACTAAGTTAAAATTACTGGTGAAGGGCTGTGCTTATGCAAATTCCGAGAGACTGTGTTTGTCCAAAGAGCACTGAGACTTTTGATCACGTGAACGTGTCTGCAAAAAGTCGCGTCTCCTGCCCTACAAAACTCGAGCAGCCGGCACGCGTGCATAGCTGTGCCGGCCTTTGAGACACTGACTGCGCTTCTGCCTTAAGTCAAAGTGAGCACTTTTAATTTTTTTCATCCTCCCTCTGAGCTATAGCCCAGACAAGTGCAAACACGGGATCCCTTTTCTACACCACGGCAAACTAATATTAAGGCGCTTTGCACTTTCTTTTGCACGTATACGATTATGAGGTCGTCAGCTCGGATTATGAACACACGCACAGGAGTGGAGGACCGACAGTGCCATCACAGCCGATTAATGGCTGGGACGTCTCACCAGTCTACACAAGACCCACTGCGACTGTCCCCAAAAGGCGCTCATATCGTCAGCGAAAACAACTCTCTACACTATATAAAAGAAAAAGGCAAGTTTCCTTTCTTTACACCTTTTTTCCTTTTATCCCAAACCAAAGCCTTTCTCTCTTAACACTGCAGAGGACACAAAACTAATTTTCTTTAATTGCTGGTAATGCTGGTAAGGCACATTACCAGAGGCAGAAATTTGAACGTTCACATAGAAAATGTAATTTCTATACCACAGCTGTCGTGTAGCGCCTTTCAAAAGGGATCTACTACCGACAGATGATCCATATACATTTTAGCTGCTGTTAGTACTACTTACCTGTTGTGTTACAGCGTCTTTAAAATGTAGTTTACCCGAAACCACTCCAGTAGTGCTCAGTGTAGCTTTACTTCTTAAAACGTTAATGTTTTACTGTTTAATAACTTATAGACTACATTTTATTAGTTTTCTCTTGCACTCAGTGACCAAAGCTATACACACACATATAGACACATACATATATATACACATATATATATACCTGTGGGTATGTTTGTATGTATGTGTATATATATATATACACACACACACAC
>JANRMT010028174.1:50709381-50730899 GCA_026402145.1 Polypterus bichir lapradei | reverse complement strand
TTTAACACACTACTTCTCCGCTGCGAAGCGCGGGTATTTTGCTATATATATATATGACAGCAACACTCATAACAGTGACAAAACAATTACATTGACAATCAT
This sequence comes from Polypterus bichir lapradei, assembly GCA_026402145.1. Taxonomy (NCBI): domain Eukaryota; kingdom Metazoa; phylum Chordata; class Cladistia; order Polypteriformes; family Polypteridae; genus Polypterus; species Polypterus bichir. Next base: position 50,730,797 of record JANRMT010028174.1, on the reverse strand, counting down.
GTTACCTTATTTTTAAAATGTTTCCTTTTCTTTTTCATAACTTCTTTAACACACTACTTCTCCGCAGCGAAGCGTGGGTATTTTGCTAGTAGCTGTATAAATGTAAGTATACAGTAGGATTAATTTGTGGTGGATATGCACTACTATAGCAGACTTCTTCTTCTTCTCCTTATTTCGGCTGCTCCGATTAGGGGTCGCCACAGTGGATCATCTTCCTAAATATCTTTCTGTCCTCTGCGTCTTTCTCTGTTACACCCATCACCTTCTCTCACCACATCCATAAACCTTCTCTTAGGCCTTCCTCTCTTCCTCTTCCCTGGCAGCTCTATCTTTAGCATCCTTCTCCCAATATACCCAGCATCTCTCCTCTGCACATGTCCAAACCAATGCAATCTCACCTCTCTGACTTTGTCTCCAAACCATCCAAACTTGAGCTGACCCTCTAATGCACTCATTTCTAATCCTGTCCATCCTCGTCACACCCAGTGCAAATCTTAGCAGACTATGATGTATTATAAAGTGAGCACTAGTAAAACAAATTATTAAATGATAAAAGCAAATATAAACTTAGTTATATTAGAGTTAATTCTGTAAATTATATTATTGTTTAAAAATAAAATACGTGAGTTATCTCTTCAGCCAATTAGTGCTATGAGAATATTTAAACAGGAATGTAAAAAGCATGTGTCTGCAGATAATTTTAGAACAAAGAACAATCTAGCCGTAACCCTAGATATGTCTTCAATAAATATGTCTCAAAACTGAATATTATTTTTGGAATGCACAATTCATATCCTAAACACTCTTGGCAAACAGCATGATGTTTAATAAAAGATGTGAATGCAGACTTTTACAGAGTCAAGCAGCAACAGAATTACTTTACATCACCAACCAGGTCAGTGTTTATTCAGAAGTGAGTCACTGCCGGCACAGGTTGATAGAAAATAGGCTGTCAAAAACTCATCGCTAGTTTCAAATGAAAATATTTCAGACATGTAGTAATGACTCTGAATGTGAAGATAACACTGTAGAACTAAATGCTAAAAGTATGTGCACAAGTTTATGGAATCGCCTAACATACATAGACTGCTAGGCCTGTTCTGAGGGCAAGAAGTATCACTAAGCTGTAAGTTCATGTGCAGCCATGAACAAGCTAAACTGAACACTCGCTCGCCTTGAGAAACAGAACTTCCAGAACTTCATTAGCATAGTGCCTAAACAAAAATTCCACTCCTCAAAACTTTTCACATTTTATTGTTAGATAACATTGAATCACAGTATATTTAATTTGGGTTTTTGACACTGAACAACAAAAAAATATCAAAGTGAAAACAGATCTCTAATAATTGTTGGTTTTCCCATTTGAAACCTGACCCCTATCACTTCTATTTTAAAATGCAAGAACAGGCTAGATTTTTCTTAATTTATACAAATGTTTCACTGCAGAACACATTTTTTAATGTGATTCTAAAGAAATAACTTCCCAACTTGAAAAAAAAGTAACAAATGTATCTTTTAGTCAGGACCCCCATTGTAAGTGATCTACCTCATCTGAATGGTAAATTTGCAAGTTTTAGTTCCAATCTTGTACATTTATAATATTCATGTGTACTTTCTCTGCGGTGGACTGGCGCCCTGTCCAGGGTTTGTTTCCTGCCTTGCGCCCTGTGTTGGCTGGGATTGGCTCCAGCAGACCCCGGTGACCCTGTAGTTAGGACCAGGTTGGATAATGGATGGATGGATGTGTACTTTCTCTTGGTTTCCTTTTACAACCTGTAAAACAGCTTACCAGGCTATACTTTAAAAATGTTTTCAATGAAAACATTATCATAATTATTATCCTGCTTTGGAATAATTTGTTTCTGAAAATGAATTAATGACTAAATAAATAAATAATAATATCCTGTGATGGATTTGTAGCCTCTCCAGGGTGTTCTTCTTTCATTGCCAATTGCTAATGGATGGCTATTGTTGTTTGTAATTTAGTTTTAATGTATTTGAATAAATCTGTATCCTTATATACTATAGTTTGTATTTAGTGAGTGATATAATCTATTACAGAATTTTGCCTTGTAGTTTGTACCATTGTATTATATTTCTGAAGTGGCAGTGCTGTGGCAGAAACACACTGCTCAAAGAAGGCACACGGAGTCTCAGGAAGGCAGCAAAATCAGGCTTTATTGTGTGATGCATACATGGACTCAAATCAAGTGAGATGAGCAATTAGCAAATTCAGCGAGCTTACATTTATTTCAATTCTTATCACTTATCCAAAATACTCTCCTCCTTCTAGCTCTTCCAATCATTACCTAATGGCCAAACCCACCATAGCCTAATGTCCATCACTTGACTGAAACTGCCATCTTTACTTCATATTTTGCAGGTGTCCAAAACGTATTCATCGATTAAGAACTTTAGTCGAAACCAGGAAGGCCCACATATGAGACACTGTGCTGTTTAAATGAAAGTTACTTGATGTCCAAGCATCTCTCAAGGTTTAAATTTTGAGCAGCTGTATTTCTAAAACAATGGTCTGCTTAACCTTCTTTAAGTACACAGTGTCCTTGACTAAAGGTTTTGAGCTTAGCAACAACATATTGGTGGTTTGCAACTGAAAAGAGAAAAATAATCAAACATGCAGACGAGAGCTTTTTATGGTTTAACCCTTACTGTACTAGCGTGCATTACGATATAATACTTATTTTCATATAAAATATGATTCTCCTTGAATATATGCAAATCATCAACTTTAAGAATATTCTTTTCTGCAGCAGTAATAAACTGGCCATCTAATTCTGTAAAGAGGATTACTTGTGTTCTGTTTTGTATATTGTAAGTACCCAGTTTTTTGATATCCATTGCACACCCAACATACCTGGAAGGGGTCTCCCTCAGAATTGACTTTCCTAAGATTTCCCTTTTTTCCTACAAAGGTTTTTTTTTGGGGGGTGTGTGTGGGGGGGGGGGGGGGGGGGGGTTCTTGTGTTCTTAGGGAGTCAAGGCTAGGGGAGCTATCAAAAATCAGGGCCTGTTAAAGCCCATTGAAGTGTGATTTTGGGCTTTATAAGAAATAAGCTGTTTTTGTTGCTGCTGCTGGGGATACTCTCTGGACCTCTTGCTCCTGAATTGGTTTAAGTTGGATTGAAAATGAATAAAATGATAACTAATGGAATGAATAAAATGATAACTAATGGTGAGTGACACAATGGCACAGTGGTCAGTCTTGCTGTCTTACAGCTACTGGGTTCACATTTTCCATTTTTTTCCACATCCCAAAATAACTCTGTTGGCCAGACATAAGTGTGTTATGTTAGTGTACCCTGTGATGGAATGGCATTCTGTCCAGGGTTTCTTTCTGCCATGCATACAGATCTGCTGGATTGGCTGTGGCTTCCTGAAGAACCAGCTGAATTAAGAGGATAATAAAATGGAATGATGGAAGATGGTGAGAACTGTTATTTTTAAAATGATATAACCTGAGAAGTTTAAGAGAAAATATTAAGAGACATTTTTCCATGAATACGTAAGAAACCTATATTTTATAATGTGCTCATTTGAACAACACAATGGTGTTATTTGTATTAGCTAAATCCATGCAGACTACTATTTACATCCACAATATGCTTTCCTGAGTTATAATTATGACTGACTATATGTTCAACAACACTTTTTTTCCCCTGCAGAGATAATAACAATGTTCCGGGGGAAAAAAAAATTGCTAAAAGGGATTTATTTAAAGTATACAAAATCTTTAATGGTGTAGAAAATGTTAATCTCCCAAGTTTTTACTTTGAACTCAAGTATTAAGGATAGTACCAGGGGGCATAGGAGGAAGTTATTGAAAAATAAATTCAGAACAGAACTTAGCAAGCACTCTTCTACTTAGGGAGAGAAAAAAAGGCATGGAATATTCACTTGGGTAAGGTCACAAAGGCTAAACCACTGGGGGTCATTCAAGAAACAGTTAAATAGGCTCCCCAGGGATGTGGACGATGAACATTGTTGGGTCAGACTTGGATCAAAAACATTTTCTTCATTCTCAGTGTGCCTTTTGTTCTTGTTTGTTATTATAATTGTTTGTGATATGTTTATTCAGTACACTGTGGTTTTTGGCGTCTGCACATCTGATATGAGTTCAAATTCTTAAATGTCAGTTCCTGTTTTCGCCCACTAAATTGCTGTCATCTTTTTTCCCCCAACTGGTGTTCCAGAGGGATCTAAAGGTTAGAAGTCATATAGCTCCTGAATTGTAAACTGAGACGAACCAGCCAACAACTACTGTGAACAGAAATAATAGTAATATTGGCAATTTGCTTTATGAATTCTTTGCTTAAAGAGAACTGCTATAAAATATCTGCGTAATATACAATAATGCACCTTGATCCATATATATGATTATGCTTTTAAAAGTCTAAATTCTCTGACTGATAGGTGGAATAGTAAAAAGTCTTGGTTTTCATTCAAACGATCCCTTTAATGCTTTTAATAGGAACACATTGGACTCTCAGTGCTATCACAAGCCACATACCATAAAGTTTCTCACACCTGCTTAAAATATAAGTGAAGTTTTAAACTGCCTTTAGACCTATGAAGCTAGTGTAGATGACAGTAATATTACAAGAGTATGTCAAAAAGTATCTGTGATAATGTTTTACCTTTTTATAGTGTTAGGTGCCGCAGTAGGTATACATGTGAGCATGAGGTTTGTTTGTCTAAGTAGGTGTAGCGGAGTCCAAACTGGTCAGGAGCACAATCCCATGGTCAAATTTAAACACAGTTTGTTAGCAATGATTTTACTCAGTGATGTGTGTGTTGGCTACATGAGATTCACAGATGAAGAACGATAAGTTTGCCCTTCCTGCTCAATAATGCCAACAATATTGAATGTGCCAGTGATGAGGCCCCTTTAAACAGGCAGTTGACCATTGAAGTGTAACATAGAAAACACAGACGATGATGATAGAAAATAATGCTCAAGTAAACTCTGTTTTGTCACTACATTTATTTTTAGAAATATATAGTAGATAAGTGACCTCCTCATCTAGAGAAATAAAGATAAAATAAAGACTACAGAATTAATAAAGTTTATGGTGCACACTTATAGCCATTGACACTGTCCAGCGTTGGTTCCTACCAGTCATCTGATGCTGCAAGAATTACGCTCTGCCATGTTCTTGCCTTTCATAAGGAACAGCCAGGACATGCTTTAATATATTTTGTACTATTTATTTAACAAACCAAATTTAGAGACATACATCATGCACACACTATATGACATTTAAATAATGAGCAGCCCTTGTCAAAAAAAATGTTAACTCAGGAAACTTCATTGTTAAAAGTAACTCAGTCATAAATGTTTTTAGTTTTTGCCTTCAAATAAGATCACATTTATTTCTACATTTTCTGACATATGTATCCATTGTTGCTCCCTGCGTGGAGTTTGCATGTTCTCCCCGTGTCTGCGTGGGTTTCCTCCGGGCGCTCCAGTTTCCTCCCACAGTCCAAAGACATGCAGGTTAGGTGGATTGGCGATCCTAAATTGTCCCTAGTGTCTGCTTGGTGTGTGGGTGTGTTTGTGTGTGTCCTGCGGTGGGTTGGCACCCTGCCCGGGATTGGTTCCTGCCTTGTGCCCTGTGTTGACTGGGATTGGCTCCAGCAGACCCCCATGACCCTGTGTTCGGATTCAGCGGGTTGGATAATGGATGGATGGATGGATGTATCCATTGTTTTACCAGGCCTTTAATTACTGCCTGTGCTTCCTTTTAATTCAGGTGGTATAATCCCAGATTCTGCCTCACTGAAGTGTTCACTCAACCATAACTTACTTGTTCCTTTTCAGGAACACACACACATTAGCTGTCTCCTGTATCTCCTATGTAATCCTTTTAGGTGTTTGAAACAGTTAAGACCTTTGTGAAATATTCTTTAAAAACCAAGCTTTAATACTCTACTGTTTGCCATTGTTAAAATTTACTCTATCTTTAAGCTTTTGCACCTTTATTATAACAATTCAATAACTTTTCTTTGTGTTTCTTCTCTATTATATTTTTGTTCTGTTCATTCAGACATTCTGCAAATTGCCGTACCATGCGTTTCGGCATCCAATTAAGCCCAAGTTCAGCTGGAGATGAGCCATTTGATAAAGGTGTTGACCTACAGTTTAACAGGGCAAGGTAAGAATCTGTTCATGAATCAGCTGCTTTCTTCATCTGTGGTTTTATTATTTTCACCCTGTTCTCTATCAGCCCCTTTGGCTGTAGATAATTTGGACTGAATGTTACATGCCTGAGCTCATACTCTTAAGTTTTCGAAAATTCCTTGAACTCTGCACAGATAAACTGTAGACCATTATCTGTCATTTCCACATCAGGGGATGCTATGATGTGTAGAAATTGCATTGATATGGGTTATGACTTTCAGGGCTGTGGTTGGTTTCATTAATACCATCTTTGGGGAATAAGAATAATAGGCATTGCACATTATTTTTCCTCCTAAAGTGGACAAGTGTATGTCAACTTTGCTCCAAGGTTTAAGCACTTCAGCATTTTCTATTCACACAGGTTTTTTACTTTCTTTTGTTCTGTATTTCTAACAAGTTTCATATGATCATACTTCTTTTTCTAGGAATGTATCCATGTTTAGCTAGTAAAGCACAGCTTTTGCACCTCTCTTGAACTTTTCCTTCCCTGAGTCATTTGTAAATATGATTCTGGATCCTAGAAACATCCAGTACAGAGAACTTATATCCATATTGTTAATAAGGCGAGGGGACACATTGAATAGGCCATGCAATTGCCTCACTGCCTTCATCCTCTGCTGTTACTCTTGCTATGACATTCTGCATCTCTCTCCCACTCTCTTTCCCTGTAATATATACACTATATTGCCAAAAGTACTGGGAAACCCTTCTGAATCATTGAATTTATGTGTTCTTATCACTTCCATTGCCACAGGTGTATAAACTCAAGCACCTCAACATGCAGGCTGCTTCTACAAACATTTGTGAAAGAATGGGTCGCTCTCAGGAGCTCAGGGAATTCAAGTGTGGTACTGTGATAGGATGCCACCTGTGCAATAAGTCCATTCGTGAAATTTCGTCGCTACTAAATATTCCACGGTCAACTGTTAGTGGTATTATAACAAAGTGGAAGCAATTGGGAACAACAGCAACTCAGCCATGTAGTGGTAGGCCACGTAATATCACAGAGGGGGACAGCACATGCTGAGGAACACAGTGTGCAGAAGTCACCAACTTTCTGCAGGGGCATTAGCTACAGACCTCCAAACTTCGTGTGGCCTCCAGATCAGCTCAAGAAGAGTGTGTAGAAAGCTACATGGAATGGGCTTCCATTGCTGAGCAGCTGTATCCAAGCCTTACATCACCAAGTGCAATGCAAAGCGTCGGATGCAGTGGTGTAAAGCACACTGCCACTGGACTCTAGAGCAGTGAAAACATGACCGCTGTAGTGACAAATCACGCTTCACTGTGTGGCAATCCGATGGACGAGTCTAGGTTTGGCTGCTGGTAGAACAGTACTTGCCTAACTGCATTGTGCCACCTGTAAAGTTTGGTGGAGGGGGATTATGGTGTGGGGTGTTTTTCAAGGGTTGGGCTTGGCCCCTTAGTTCCAATGAAAGGAAGTCTTAATGCTTCAGCATACGAAGCCATTTTGGACAATTTCATGCTCCCAACTTTGTGGGAAGAATTTGGGGATGGCCTCTTCCTGTTCCAACATGACTGTGCACCCGTGCACAATGCTAAGTCTATGAAGAAAAGGATAAGCGAGTTTGCCGTGGAGGAACTTGACCGGCCTGCACAGGGACCTGACCTCATCCCGACAGAACACCTTTGGGATGAATTAGAGTGGAGACTGCAGGCCAGGCCTTCTTATCCAACATCAGTGCCTGACCTCATAAATACTCTCCTGGAAGAATGGTCCAAAATTCCCATAAATACATTCCTAAACCTTGTGGAAAGACTTCCCAGAAGAGTTGAAGCTGTTATGGCTGCAAAGGGTGGGCCAACTCCATATTAAAGCCTATGTGTGTAAAGGCAAGCGTGGGTAAGGTTAAATCTCTTTCTCATGGGACATATAACGTTGCTCGCGGTGGGGGGGCTGAACACACGATAAGGAGATGTGGTCAGAACAGCTGCTGTCTTGCTGCATGCTCTGCTTGTTGCGCTGCACATCGATCATTTAAAAGCCTGTACAGCAGCTGTTCTTTTGCCACTTCGCATCTCTGCTGCTCGTGTTGTTGGGTAGCTGAACGCACGCTGAGGAGATGCGGTCGGATCATCGGCTGGCTTGCTGCTGCTGCTGGCGAGCTGCGTGTTTTGCTTGTCACTTGTCGTTGTTTTAAGAGCTGGGAGCACATGAAGTGTGTCTGCCAAAAGCATTCCAACAACTGCTAGGTTAGATGTCCGGGAACTTGTTTTAAATTGTTTGTAAGTAGGGTGTAACATGTAAAAGTCTCAAGTGTATGGCTTCCTAAGGTTGTAATGTCTAGTCTCGTGTGACGTCAAAGTGATGATTACGTTTCGATCGTTTTGCTGACAGCCAACCCCCCCGGAGGCACGCTACGCTCCTGCCACTTTGCTCCTGCACCTCCGAAACATTAAATATGGCACTATTAAATGTTAGAGCTTTAACTAACAAAACGTTTTTTATCAACGATCTTATTAGTGATAAAAAAATAGATTTTATTGCACTAAGTGAAACGTGGCTTAACTCAAACGGCGCGGCGGTTTTAATCGAATCTGCGCCTCCGGATTACAGTTTTACTCGTGCAGACCGCCAGGGGAAAAAGGGGGGCGGATTGGCTAACATTTACTCGAGCCGGTTAAAATGTAAAGATGTCAGTTTTGGTAAGTTCAAGTCCTTTGAATATCTCGCCGTTGTTATCCAAGGAGATGCTCAAGTTCTAGTATTATCCGTGTATAGACCTCCAAAATGCAACGCGTCTTTTATTGAGGAATTCTCTGACTTAATGTCAATTTTAATTACTAACTATGACACACTCCTAATAGTTGGCGACTTTAATTTTCATATAGATAATCAGTGTGATCTAAAAGTAAAAGAATTTATGAACCTCCTGGATTCATTTGATTTGAGGCAGCTCGTAAATCAGCCTACACATAAAGCAGGTCATACGTTAGACTTAGTGATTACTAAAGGACTGAAAGTTGAGGTAAAGCAGATCATTGATATTGGTCTATCGGACCATTTTCTTCTACTTTTTAATATAGAAATAATGATAAAAAACACTCATGAGAAGCATATTGTTAAAAAACGCTTCTTTGAGTCAGCAGCAGCTTTAAAACTTACAAACATTCTAAGCAATCAGTCCGTTTATAGTGCCAACTATAATAGCGAGGATAATGTAAATAGTAAGGTGGAAAAATTTAATACTAAAGTGAGAGCTGCTGTTGACATAGTTGCACCTGAAAAGACAGTAAAAAAATCCTCTAGTATTGTTATACCATGGAAGACCCAAAGAGTGTCGGACTTAAAGAGAACATGCCGCAGAGCTGAACGTAAATGGAGGAAGACTAAACTAACTATCCACTACGAAATATTAAAAGTCAAAATAACAGAATACAATAACACTGTCCGTCTTGAGAGACGCTGTTATTTCTCCAAGATTATAAATGACAATGCTAGTAATCCCAGAGTCTTATTTTCTACAATTGATCACCTACTAAACCCAGGTAACTCACAGGAATGCCTCCTAAGTACTTGCAATAACACCTGTGAGGCTATCACTGTATTTTTCAATCAAAAAATTAATGATATTAGAAATAACATAGTATATCCCTCAAACACTAAGGATCCTCCTAAACCCCAGCATTCTGTTATAAACAAATTAAACTCTTTCACTAGGATAGATTTACCTGATTTACAAAAAATAATATCTCAATTAAAATCCTCCACCTGCGTCCTTGACCCAGTACCAACAAGGCTTTTCAAAGAAGTATCAGGCGTGCTAATTGATAATGTTCTGGACATAGTAAATTCGTCATTAGATACGGGGGTCTTCCCAGACTGTCTTAAGACTGCTGTAGTTAAACCCCTTCTTAAGAAACATAATCTTGACCCCTCGGCCCTTGAAAATTTTAGACCCATCTCTAACCTGCCTTTCTTAAGCAAAGTTCTGGAGAAAGCAGTCATTATGCAGTTAAATGACCACCTAAATAAACATGCTATTCTTGATAAATTTCAGTCAGGTTTTAGAACAAATCACAGCACAGAAACTGCACTCGTTAAAGTAGTAAATGATTTGCGAGTGAACGCAGACAGAGGCCATATATCTGTTCTCATCCTCTTAGATCTGAGTGCTGCATTTGACACTATTGATCATAATATTCTTAGAAATCGCCTTAGTCAATGGGTGGGCCTCTCTGGCAGTGTCTTAAATTGGTTTGAATCCTACCTGACAGGGAGAAAATTTTTTGTTAGTTGTGGTAATTACAACTCAAAGACACATGATATCCGATTTGGTGTTCCACAAGGCTCTATCCTGGGTCCGCTGTTATTCTCAATCTACATGCTTCCGTTAGGTCAGATTATCTCAGGGCACAACGTGAGCTACCACAGCTATGCTGATGACACACAGCTGTATTTATCAGTAGCACCTGATGACCCCGATTCTATTGATTCACTAACACAATGTCTGACTTGTATCTCAGAATGGATGAATAGTAACTTTCTCAAGTTAAATAAAGAGAAAACTGAAATCTTAGTGATTGGCAATAATGGATACAATGAGGCTATTAGAAATAAACTGGATACATTAGGATTAAAAGTCAAGACGGAGGTAAAAAGCTTAGGGGTAATTGTTGACTGTAATCTGAATTTTAAATCGCATATTAATCAGATCACTAGGACAGCATTTTTTCACTTAAGAAACATAAGTAAAGTTAGACCTTTTATATCACTGAAAGATGCTGAGAAATTAGTTCACGCGTTTGTTTTCAGTCGACTAGATTACTGTAACGCACTCCTCTCAGGACTAACCAAGAAAGACATAAATCGTTTGCAACTAGTGCAGAATGCAGCTGCTAGAATCCTAACTAGGAAAAGAAAATCCGAACACATTTCTCCAGTTCTGATGTCACTACACTGGTTACCTGTGTCATTCAGAATTGACTTTAAAATTCTGCTTATGGTTTATAAAGCCTTAAATAATCTCGCCCCTTCTTATATATCGGAGTGTCTGACACCTTATATTCCAAATCGTAACCTCAGATCCTCAAATGAGTGTCTCCTTAGAATTCCAAGAACAAAACTTAAAAGAAGTGGTGAGGCGGCCTTCTGCTGCTATGCACCTAAAATCTGGAATAGCCTGCCAATAGGAATTCGCCAGGCTAATACAGTGGAGCACTTTAAAACACTGCTGAAAACATATTACTTTAACATGGCCTTTCTATAACTTCAATTTAACTTAATTTAACTTAATCCTGATACTCTATATGTTCAATTTCCTCATAATAACTATTCAGGGTAGCTCTACAATCCATACTGACCCCTACTCTCTTTTCTGTTTCTTTTTCCGGTTTCTTTGTGGTGGTGGCCTGCGCCACCTCCACCTACTCAAAGCTTCATGATGCTCCAACAATGATGGATGGACTAAAAGGCAGAATTCTACGTGACCATCATCATCAAGCCTTTCCGTGAGAACCCTAAATCCAAAGAGGACTGTTTCATTTATGTTAGGTAGAATGCCCAGAGGGGACTGGGCGGTCTCATGGTCTGGAATCCCTACAGATTTTATTTTTTTTTCTCCAGCCGTCTGGAGTTTTTATTTTGTTTTTTCTGTCCCCCCTGGCCATTGGACCTTACTCTTATTCGATGTTAATTAATGCTGATTTATTTTGTTTTCATATTGTGTTTTTTATTTTTCTATTCTTTATTATGTAAAGCACTTTGAGCTACTGTTTGTATGAATATGTGCTATATAAATAAATGTTGTTGTTGTTGTTGTTGTTGAAGGTGGGGAGCTGAACGCTTGCTAAGGAGATGTGGATGAATCAGCTGCTGGCTTTGTGCTACTGCTGCCGAGGTGCGTGTTCTGCTTGTCACGCTGCGCGTCGATCATTTAAAAGACTGTACAGCAGCTGTCCTTTTCTATCACCTGACGTTAAAGTGTCTCTCGTGGGATGTCAAATTGTCTTCTGAGAAGATCACGTTAAAGTGTCTCTTGTGGGATGTCACATTGTCTTCCGAGAAGATCACGTTAAAGTGTCTCTCGTGGGACTTCAAATTGTCTTCTGAGAACAACAACAACAACATTTATTTATATAGCACATTTTCATACAAAAAGTAGCTCAAAGTGCTTTACATAATGAAGAATAGAAAAATAAAAGACACAGTAAGAAAATAAAATAAGCCAACATTAATTAACATAGAATAAGAGTAAGGTCCAATGGCCAGGGTGGACAGAAAAAGATCATGTCTCGTCTCCTTCCCAAAATTTCCCAAGTTTTTTTTTATAATAGAGAGATACATACATGCGCATTGGAGGCAGCTTAAGGGCTCTAAAGACAGTAATAACGTACAAACCAGGGATGACGCTGTTCAATAATGCCTTCTCTCCTCCTCCCTCTGCAGAATGGAAGACTAACGGTCATTCCTACCACTGACGTCATTTCTATAGTCCACGCTCCTGTACCCACCCTTTCCTCCTGGGATCATTTAAAACAACCACCACCACCTTTTTGAATCAGTTCAGTTCTGAACACTCACCTGTAAAGATGCCCTATCATTATTATTGACAACTGTTTTTTTTCATTACAGTTATGCCTACTGTATACCTACAGCATTAGTAAATTCTATGTTTATTTCATTTTCTGTTTGTTATTTATTCAGAAAGTACGTTTTTCTGTCTGTTGTTTGTATTTTGCACATGGGACATCACACATGTGAATATACCTGTTGTTGTGCTTTTGCAGTAGTTACTGGGTATACAGCTGATGTTGCTGAATAAATGTGTATGTACACTGGCATAGCAATGCACAACAGACATTTCTAAAAAGCTAACTTCTCATCTAAACTTTATTAAAATTAAACAACTTTAGAGAAATAATATATTTCTGTACGCATTACTTGATTGACAACATTTTTACTTTGAACAGTTTACTGACATCTTATTTTGTCCTGTCTGATAATTGACTTCATTTCTACCTTGTCTTTAAATCTACTTCAGTCCTAATAAGCAAACACCGTTGTAGACCAATAGGGTCAAGGCAGAACTAACAGTACATAGAATGTCCATCCATTCTCACCCATGTTTAGTCATACATGGTTAAATTTGATTCATCAGTTATGTTAACATGCATTTGTTTGGGATATGGGAGGAAACCAAAGTACCTGGTGTTACATATGTGCATATGGGGGACAATTTACAGGTTCAAATAGTGTTATTTGTCAGCCAGTCCCAGGGGACTCTCACCTGATCCTCTATCCTCTTGTTCCTCTACAGTTCAGCCAAAGATCCTCGATGACATCACCACTGGTCCACCCACTGCTAACGCCACTTTGGACAACCTCTGATAATGTCATTTCTGGTACCCAGAATCCATCTTACCACCACATCAATTCCTGCTTCGTCCACCCCGACTGCACCTCTTCCTTTTTTCCACCATATTTAAGACCAGTATATGACCTGTTAGTTAGTTCAGTTGTGAACTTCACTTATATTAACCATGTTTCTTTTACTTCTGCTGATTTTTCAGTATACAGGGTGGCCATCCCCAAATCTTTTTCTGTCTGCTACCTAATTTTTTATCACAGTGGAGAAAAACCTTGGTGACACGAGAAGAACATGAGCTGTGTGATATCAGCACTGACCACAATAAGATATTTATATGATATTCATTTTATAGAAATGCCAGGCATGTGATTCATATTACACTTTCAGAATATGATGACATATTTTAATGTTCAATAGCAGCTTGCCAGTCAGAATTCTAAGATAATACCCTGCACATTAGTCTATGGCAATCTGCGTCATTTCTTCTTAATCCACTTTAAAAATCATTTGAGCAAAAACAAGAGCAATTTCCTAATGAATAAAAAGCAAAGACTCCAACACATTAATTTAAAAGTATATACACTGTATTTCTTTAATGAAATTAAAGACACTTCTTAATTTTTAATGAATAAAAATTTTAAGTCTTTTAATAATACACTAAAAGAGGTTATTAGCATGTTAATTGATGCCAATAGTTTAGAGAATACTAAGCACTCTCGCTTAACGAGATAACATTAATGTGTGTTATTGTCGGTTTTTGGGTGAAGGCATTCCCTTCTCCACTCTGAATCCATCTTTATTATCTTTATTCATAAGAGGGATTTTGTGAATCTCCTGTTCTACCACATCCCAAAAGTGTTCTATTGGATGCAGATCCGTTGACTGAGAAAGCCACTGAAGAGCACTGAACTCATTGTCATGCCATGTCATGTCAGTTTGAGATAACTTTTGCTTTGTGACATGGTGCATTATCATGCTCCAAGTAGGCAGATGGGTAAATTGTGGCCATGAACATGATCAATAACAATACTCAAACAGGCCGTGTCATTCAAGTGATAGTTATTGGTATTTACTAGTCCAAAGTGTGCCAAGAAAACATTCTCCACACCATTGCACCACCACCACCAGGCACCTAGACCTTAAGTTGAAAACAGTACCTTACTGGAGAATTATTTTAAATTATAATTCAAGAGCAAAAGCAGAAATAAAGTTGCAATGTGGCTTGATTGTATATGACTTTAAGAGCTATATAATATTAAGCAAGATTGGTCATATATTATTTTGTGTAGCATGTTGACTGTACAGAGTACACACAAACTCTCTCTGAATCCAGATTGGAACTACTAGTCCAAACACATTTCAAAAAGTCGCATTTTTTATAGAAATAACATGCACAAATAAAGCATAAAGCAAAGGGTAATTCAAACTACAAAATAAAGTCAAGATAACAAACAGCTTTGCCTCTCTGGCCATACAGTAATTGAATGGGTTCCCTGACTGTAAAGCCAACTTTTCCCATTTAAAAGTACCTACAGACACATCTCCCCCAGCCTTGTTTCACCTCACCAGTGAACTATTGGCTCTGACTTTTAGCCTTGACCACTTCTGGAATGTTTTTCAGCGTCCCGTTATATTATTCTTTCACTTTTAGTTACCATCTTCTGCTTTTTGCTTCTTGCATTGAAGCACGTGTCATTTTATATCACCAATCCACCTAACCTGCATGTCCATGGGATCACTCAAAAGAAATCCACATAGACACAGGGAGAACATGCAAACTCCAAACTGAGAGGACCTGGGACATTAAAAAATGATCTCCTTACTTCAAGGCAGTAGCACTAATATTGCACCACCATGCCAGTCGAACATTAGAATGTTAGAAGAATTTTGACAAGAACAGGTGACTCAGCCCAATAAAGATCATCAATCCTATCCATTTAATTTCTTCAAAATATGAATGAGTTTTGAAGCACCCTGAAGCCCTAATTCTACTACAGTACTCAGTATCCTATTCTATTGCCTACAGTTCTCTGTGTGAAAAAGAGACTTTCAGCTTGTAAGTCTGCTTATGTACTCCATGATTCTGCTGATTTCTTTATGTCACCACATTCACCAGTGCCAATCTGATGGCAGCTGATTCTGATCTGATGGTGTCTGTCTAATTACAGACTGAAAATGGAAGCTGTATCAAAGACTCAATCATGCATTTAACTTTGATCATCCTTAATTAAGGTAATAATATGACAGACATCTAAAAGTAAAATGCTGTTGCAAATAACCAGTAAGTGATCATGCAGAAATTCTTTTTTGTCAGATCATTGAGTATTTTTCCCTCATTTGTCTAAATGAAGTTACATGTTTGAACTCAGAGGCTACTTAAGGAATGTGTTACTAAATAACTTCACCAAAGCCTGCTTGATTGCAAATAAGTGAAGCGATTCTCTCCTTTCAACAGATAATTTTTCAGGTGGGTGTGGAATATTTTCAAGTTGTTACCGCCAAATAAATACTCAAAATAAATATGTACCACATGTATAGACTTATGTATAACTGAACAGCTTTTCTGATTCTTTGTCAGCCAAAACTAAATAATGGAAACTTCAGTGATTCTATTTCCCTTAACTTTGCAGAATTTAATGTAGTATTGTTTTAAATAAAAACTAGCAAATCCTGTCTATAACTACAAGCTACTTAGACTGAGAGTTCAATAATCAGGAAAACGGAAAACATCAAAAGTCAGACCTGGTGTGGTTTGACTTTTGACAGAGGCAGTGCCCCACACAAGGATGGATGGGGGTGATGATAGACCTATGGTAGTACCCAAGGATAGAAAATTGGCAATTCTGGTCAATCACAGAAGTCAACAGATTGATACCACTTTCTACAAATTACAATCGGATACTTCACATTAAGTAAATGTTGCCAACAGGTCTGCCTACAAAGGGGATACACTTAAGTAATGAGGTTGGCATCTAGAATCAACACAGTAAGAGGTGAGACAATCAAAAGCCAATAATGGCAGAAATGGGACAAACAGTGTAGTCACAGAAAGTGCCTGACTTGGAATATCCCCTGGATGACTCAAAGAAAGGTGACGCAGCTTGGGGGAAGTGCGAGTGAGGCACAATGAACCATGCAATAGAATATAATCATTGCTAGTTACGATGGAGGAGTTATGATTTCATCAGGGAACACAGCCCAGGTCTTAGCCTGCATATGATCCTGGCCTTTGTGATGGTTCATATTCCTGTAGCTAACTTTGTACATAAAACAAAAAATATACTACATCTTAGAATCATTTCAATTTTAAAAAGACAAATATTTAGAGTGTATTTGAAGAAATATTCTGTGCTCGAGTAGCTTTTCAATTTGGTTCCTTAGTGGAGAGGATAGCTTTCAAGACAATGAAGGAATCTTCTTAACAAATGCTTAGGATCAGGTGTAGCTATAAGGCTATTAAGGTAAGTCTCCAATAATAAAACCAAAACAGAAATAGTCAAACGTTTATTGAACTAAACTGAAAAAATTCAGACGTAAGCGTCAGGAGGCTTTGCAGCTTAGAACCAAGTTACCCGAACTATTCTATAATATTTCAGTAATTATTTACTGCTCTGATGCTGATCTTTCTGATCATAAAATAGGTCATTATGATAGCAATTGATGAGAAGAATTCATAATTAATTGCAGAATTACAGTATTTGAGATGGCTCTTTCTCTTGCATAATTTGCCTCAAATACTAATCAGCACATCGTCATCTCATAACAGGCTTAAGTTTCGAGTTTGGTATTTCTCCATCCAGCTGTTTTAGCTCTAGACCATCGTCAAGAAACTGTGACACACAGACACACACGTCCTCGAGATATCAATGTTTTTGGTATCAGAGGACCCTAAAACATCAAGATCCACTGAAAACCGGAGATCAGAATTTTTGATAAATCTAAAGCTTTCGCTGTTCCACCATAGGCAAAAGGTTATGGGGGAGGAGGGTGGAGATGGGTAGATGGGCTGGCAAAGCAACAACACTGACAAAAATAGAATAGAAATATAAACTAATTGAAAAAAGAAGCTAAAAAAACTTGATAAATAAATTTAGCTATTGGCTTAGCAATATCCCAATGTAACCATTGATGTTACTTTAATAACTCTGCTAATGATTTTTATACATACTAGGGGGCTTTGCCCCCTGCTTGCTTCGGTTGCCAACCCCCCCACCTGTGCTACGCGCCAGTCACTCCGCATCTCTGCTGCTCACATATGTGGATTTCACTTTCACCAAACAACAAATGTATTCATTCTTGTGGATACGCCTCTTCATTGGGAAGAAACACTACTTTTCTCTGATGGCAACACGAATTAGACAATCTACAAGTCTGACTTAAAATTTAAATCCGAACAATATATTCAATCTCTTTTCGCTGTTCCATTATTTCACCGAGTAATAATTTCCGTTTGTTTGCACTAATGCGATCTTTACTATCATTTTTTTGAGACTTTCCAATTTTAGTGCTTTCATATCTCAAACCTGCTCTGCATGTGTATCGCGCCAGCATTTTTGAATTCTTTACAACATTCTGCTTTGTCATCTACTCTTTGTCTTTTATTTCCAGCCCTTGGCGTGGTTAAATCTCTTGGTACAAAGTCTCGTCTTGTGGGACATGAAAGTATCTCTCTGAAAAAGTCATGTCTTGTCCCAGGCTAAAAAGTCTCGCCTTTTCCCAGGAATTTTTTATTATAATAGAGAGATTTGTTGCTCTGTCTTTTATGCCTCCTTTAACCGAATCTAGAGTAAAATTTTTAAGTGCTGCATGGTGAATGGTGGTTGTTGTGGTGGCAAGAGAGCGCTGTGTTGCCCTCCTCACCCATTAAGCACCTGCTACACTTTTATTAAAGTTGTTTAAATAGATTGCTTTAGTGATTTGTATTGTACAACACATAGGGCAGTTGTGGCATTACTTCCTTTTTTAAGACCCACCATAATATAATCTTTGCCTACCTGTCAGGCAGTACTTGGAACCACTGTTAGTTCCAGTCCTCCTACAACAGCATTTACAAGATGGACAATATTGTGCAGCAGTAAAACCTGTTGTATTATCTTTTTCTCCATTGTTCACTCATCATCTCATATTGCTCTAAGTAAAAAAAAATCCCTATCTATTACAATACATTGGGAAAGGAATTTCTGCTCTTATATAAAACTGGAAAAATAACATTTTCCATTTGTTCTAAATATAGAAAAGTTCTCTCAAATTTGCTAGGAGTGCATTAATGTTGTTCTTAAGTAATCATGCTGTCACTTTGTTACTAATCCAGATAATTCAATTTCTTTCATAGCTCTTCAGATGGATATATGATGGTCTTAAATTTAATTGAAAATAAATACCACATCATGTATTGTACACTCGGTTTTTATGTGCCATACTAATTGTAATATATTCTTATGAAACTAGCAAAGGAGACAGAAGTAAAGAAAAATAAAATAGTGCCATAAGAAAATTGCTTAATAATAAATGATTTCTTGAGGACATTAAGCTTGGTAGTATCTGAATTTTTAATGGGAGGGAAAGCATTTCAAATCTATACTAATAAAAGGCAAAGCCCTCACTCACTCACTGACTCACTGACTCTCCAACTTCCCGTGTAGGTAGAAGGCTGAAATTTGGCAGGCTCATTCCTTACAGCTTACTTACAAAAGTTGGGCAGGTTTCATTTCGAAATTCTACGCGTAATGGTCATAACTGGAACCTATTTTTCTCCATATACTGTAATGGACGTTAGCTCGATGGCCGTGGGGGGCGGAGCAGCGTGTGACATCATCACGCCTCCCACGTAATCACGTGAACTGACTGTGACCGCATTACGTAGAAAAGAAGGAAGAGCTCCCAAAGCGCTGAAGAAAAATGCCAAATACTTTATTCGCAAGATACAAGTTTAATGAGAAGACACGAGGTATAAACGAGACTTTGGATCACTTTGTAACAGAGTTAAAATTGCTGTAGCGAGAAACTTTTAAGTGCCGGTTCTTAGCTAACATTAAATAAAGCCGTGGACATCGCAACATCACACAAGAGAGCAGCTCACGTGAACTGACTGACCGCAGTACGAGTGATCACTTCCATGCATCAAACCTGTTCAAAAAACGCATTACACAATTTACAAGGTGGGAAAAGAATATGCTCCGAGCTGAGCTCCACAGCTAACGCGGTCTTGCGGAAGCAACTTCATCATGCTGCCACCAAATACTCACAGAAAAATCCACAAGTTAATACACACGCTGTCTCTAGAGTTTCTCCACACTCAATGTATTCCTCGCATCCCCGTTACACCCTCTGATCTCCCATTTCAATTTAGATACCTCCAATTTCCAATAAGACTCTGCTTCGTGACGAGAAGTAAGAAGTCTCAGGGCAGAAGTCTCAGGGACAGACCCAACAAAAGGTTCCCATTGATTTCAGGCAAGATTGCTTTTCTCCTGGACAACTATACGTTGCATTCTCAAGAGTGAGCTCGCGCAGCTTCGTCATATTACAACCAGAGTGCTGAACTGACAACGTGATATATAAAGAGAACTATAATAATCGTAATAAACGAACAATAAAACAGCGGAGAACCCGTGGATTAAATAAAAAGGCAGCTTCCTTGGCAAAGCAAGGAAAAAGGATAGCTTTATATGTCGTTCGTTTATAAAACAGCGGAGAAGCTGTGTAAAGGCTGCTTCACAAAAAGCCAGTGGAGCAGCGCCTTCTATGAGCAGGCAGTCAGCTAAAGAAGGGAATCAATAAATATCTATAATCGTAATAAACGAACACAAATAGCGTACAAGCTGCGGATTAAATAAAGGAAATGGGTAACCGGAACAGTAAAGTAAGTCTCGAATAGCTACACAATAACTATAAGAATCGTAATAAACGAACAATAAAACAGTACAGAACCGCGAAGCAAGGAGAAACGATGGCCTTATATGGCGTTCCTTTATAAAGCAGCGGAGAAGCTGTGTGAAGGCAGCTACACAAAAAAACAGCAGAGCGCCACACTCTGAATATATTCCTCGCATCACCGTTATACCCTCTGATCTCCCATTTCAATTCAAATGCCTCAAATTTCCAGTAAGGCTCTGCTTCGCGATGACAATTAATAAGTCTCAGGGACACATCCTACAAAAGGTTGCCATTGATTTGAGGCAACATTGCTTTCCTCCTGGACAAAACTATACGTTGCATTCTCAAAAGTAATTTCAGTACACAGCTTGGTCATATTACAACCGGACTGCTGAACTGACAACGTGGTATACAATGAGGTCCTTAACAGATAGTTATTGGTATATTTTCCCTTAGTTTAAAAAGGTTTTCTTTTCTTCTTAATAAAAATTTAAAAGCAGTTCTTCGTCGCTGCGAAGCGCGGGGATTTTGCTATATACAGTATATATATATGTAGATATATATGTATGTATGTATGTGTATATATATATGTAGATATGTATATATATGTATATATATGTGGATATGTATATATACAGGTATATGTGTGTATATATGTAGATATGTATATATATGTAGATCTGTATATATATATATATATATATATATATACAGTGGGATGCAAAAGTTTGGGCAACCTTGTTAATAGTCATTATTTTCCTGTATAAATCGTTGGTTGTTATGATAAAAAATGTCAGTTAAATATATCATATAGGAGACACACACAGTGATATTTGAGAAGTGAAATGAAGTTTATTGGATTTACAGAAAGTGTGCAATAATTGTTCAAACAAAATCAGGCAGGTGCATAAATTTGGGCACCGTTGTCATTTTATTGATTCCAAAACTTTTAGAACTAATTATTGGAACTCAAATTGGCTTGGTAAGCTCAGTGACCCCTGACCTACATA
>JANRMT010028174.1:50687727-50699381 GCA_026402145.1 Polypterus bichir lapradei | reverse complement strand
GTCAATATGGATGCCAAGACTCATGAAATCCAGTATTGTGCTCTCACTTTTTATAACTGACTGTTTATCCACCTGAGGTTTATTTTCTTCAGCAATGCTATTGACAGGAATTTTGGTTTTCCTCTCCTCCATTGTCAACTGACTGTAGTTCCTCAATTAATTAATGGATAGATTTTGCTGAGCTCTATTTATGTTAATCAGTTTCCAACTACTTTGTATGTTTATGTACCCATTTAATAAAGTTTGAAATTGCATTTACCTGAGAACCTATCACAGCATTCCATGACTGAACTCAATGAAGAACACTATACAAAAATAACCTGAATTGAATTGGACTTCTAAGGCTACATCCACACTAGTATGCTTTCATTTAAAATGAAAACGATCTCCGTCCAAACTAGGTTCTTATCACTGGCCTCACTAAAAACAACCAACACACTTGGGATGTAGATGTTAGCCTATATTGGGCATGCGAGATTTAAAGGAAAAAGGAAGGGAAAGTGTCCTCTATGCTAGACATTTATTTTCAGCTTAGGTTTACACATGAAGAGCAGCAATGGTAACTAAAAATATTTAGATGCAGATAAACAACACAACAAATGCCATTAGAAGCAATTCCTCTAGGTCCGCCATGTTAGAATATGGTTTTCTTCTATGAAGGGTCACCAGTCAGGAAATATTGTAATAAGCTGGATTTAATCAGGGAAGGGACAGCTACTAAGCATTAACAAATCAAAGTTCAATTAGAGTCTGCTTTTCCAAAATTCAGTGTTTTCACCCATCCACACCACAATGATGGACAATAATTTTCAGAAATATATGGCTCTCGAGAGTGTTTTCTAAAGTGTCTATTTAAAAACATTGGAGTAATGTGAATTGAATGGCAGAAATGAAGGATAGGGTTTGTATTTTTAAATAAAAATTGTAGTAGCGTGGACGTGGCCTAAAGCAAGATTCATTCTCACCAGGTCAAAACATCCCAGAGTATACTACAGTTAAGAGATTAACTGCATCATGACGGGATGTGAGGATGTGTCTCAAAGAGGACTCAAGGTCTAGTAGGCCTTCAGCATTAATGTCAAAAGAAAATCTTGTCACAACAGAGTGAATCTTAATGAGAAATCAAAGAGTGGAGGAATATGAGACAGCAGACACTGTTGGAATTAGTTATGGTTTGGTTAAGTCCATTTTTGGTGAAAAATTATACATGAGCAAGGTTTGTGTGCCTCATGGGTAGCCAAAATGTTGACTCCAGAAATGAAGTGTTACTGCATCCAAATTTCCAAGGAGCATCTTGAGCTAATGAATTTGTGCTTAAAGAAATTCAAGAAGAATTATTTAACTGGGGTAAAACTTGAATGCAAAGCAAGGTTTCCAAAACCAAAGTATATCACAATCCAAGCCACTGTTGGCATGATCATGTACGCATTATGTTAGTATGCTGATAGTGAAGTCCATCCAGATTCCATGCCCCAAAGGGTCCATCAAGTAAGTCAATATTACACATTAATTTGCTTTGACATTTGCAGTAGTCATTCAGGCATTAAAGGCAGGCGGATCAAACCCCTTCTGCTTCATGACAATGGCTCTGCTCACTCTAATCACTGTGGATTTGTACAAATATCACGTTCACACTATTCTCCAGACTTCCATTGGAGTCTGCTAGAGAGAAATGGTTCACAAGCAAGTTTAGAAAATGTTATTGTGTTCATGGGTATTACCTTGAAATGTGTTTTGTTTTGTGTTTCTTTAGGCTCAAAGCATTCGACCACCATATATATTTTTACTTTAATGCACCCTTAAAATACTATTCTTGATTGGCCAAATGAACTAAACTTAGCCAGATTGATTATGGGTAACCCAATATGGGTAAGCCAGCAGTTCTCTTTGATTCAATTTTTGTTTCTCACACTTTCTGTAACATCTGTTGGCTTTGTAAAAACAGTTCCATTAACTTACAGTACATTACATACATCTTGGCAACTACAAAATACATTTCAGCTTATGTCATCTTTTCAGATGTAATTCTCAGTGTATGTACATGTAAAGGAATTCTTGACTAATTTGAATAGTGAAATGTTACATTCCAAGATGATGCTTTAAGATGCAGTCAGTTCTATTAATTGAAATTTATGTCTACAAGCTTCTTGCTCTGTATCATCATTACATTATGGAGTCAAAATGAAATTTGATTACAAAATTACATCTGCCTTTTTGTTTGTTTTTGTTACATTCATAGTTTCAATCTATATATTGTTATAAAGAACAAATTCAAGATGTAATTTTACTTATTTTTAATTGATTATTTTTTAATTTTGCTTATTTTTAATTGATTAATTTATTTTTATTTCATAACACCTTTCACAATGAAAATTACTGCAAAACATCAGCGATACATGGAGAATCAGTGGCGGGGCAAGGGTTTTGACTGGGAAGTGGGCCCCCCTCTCTAGCCCCCTACCGCAGTATATTAATGTATTGGGTTGTTCCGGGAGAGGGTGCCAACTGATTGTGGTAGATGGTTTTGGGGAGGGTTGGTTTAGGTGTATTGATTGGTTGCAATGGATGCTTTTAGGAGAGGAGAGTGTTGATTGGTCATGGTAGATGGCTTGTGGGAAGGTCTTGGTAGTAGTTCATGGGCCCCTTATTTAAGTGGAACCTGGGGTGAGTGACCTCCTCACCCCCATGCTAGCTCCATCTCTGTGCAGAATTAAAAATTACTAGAAATGCACTATGGATGGCCTGAATACAAATATGGCTTCAATTTCAATTTGAAGTGGTTTGGGATTCTTGGATATTAAGAAAGGAGGCATATAAAGTAAAGACTGGCTAAAATAAGCCATAAAATGCCTAATATTAAGCTAGTACGGTGATTTAGTGATATTCCAATAGAAACCTTTGAAAAATTTTATGTATTTTCCTTACATGCTCTGTTTGACTTGTTAATCAGGAAAAAATGTAGATGTCACCAATTCTGGATCTGGGCTTTACTTATAATTTTTAAAGGCATTTTTTATTGAATCAAAAGTAGAATTTTCATATTTCATAAAAACAACTCGTCACAGAATCATATCAGCAAACTCCTATGGTCTAATGAAATGGCAAAAAGTCATTAGTAATAAATTCACATTTTACAATATACATTTTAATACTTCAATATACCTAAACAAATAGTTCTCATTTAATATCACAGCTGTAGTGAGTGCTAAGGATTAACTGGCAAAGACGCTGAGCTCAGCAGGCAAATGCTCCTCCACTCCTTGAAAAATAAACATATTAGTGACTTGCCGGTGGCAAGTAATCTAATGTGAGTCTCCCAGTTGGAAATTACAAGGCTCCAGATATTCCAAGCAACAAAACTAATTATCATTTCAATAAAAAATAAATTAAGCAAATTTGGTGAATAATTTTTTATATTGTTTAAGCATGTAATACTCAGATACTACATGCTGGCATACCAAATAACCCAACTCCACATAATTGTGCTTTTTCAGTTTCTGTACTATGATGTCTTGATGTGTCCAGTCCAACAACACTTACAAGTTTTCTCTTAGAAAACAAAAATAAGACAAAAATTAATGTTGATATAATGTGGATTTATTTCAAGCAAAGGTATAAGCACTTAGGCTGAATTCTGTAATTACCCCCAAAACTTCTAAACTTATGAAACTTTGACCATTTTTCCTTTAGATAAGTAAAGTATTTTAAGAACATAGAATTATTCATTTAAAAGTGACTTTCAAGGGGAGTTCCGAAAGATAGTTAAAATAGCTGGGTCAGTAGGCACTAAATTCAGAATAGTGAAATTGCTCAAAATGCTAACCTCCCTGTGTCTAGACGTTATTTACTGTGGTGTTGGAGCAACAGAAACACAAAATGGTGCTTGTGTCCATCAAAAACATAATACTATAAATTGCTAAAAATGAAATGAAAACTAATATTACATCCATGGCAATCTTGGTGATTTTAAGAATTTCAGCAGTATTTGGCAGGATTGTTCTTTACAAGTTCAGTCTCTCTTGATCTCAAATGATTTCTCCAACTTAGCCTCACATCTTTTCACTATAATTATCCATTCATTTTGTTATTATGTTCACTCTCATATTCAAGATTAAGCCAACTATTTCTTTAAGTATTGTCATTATAAATTCAACCTTTTTGGTTGAAACATTAGAACATTTGAAAAACTTTTGACAAGAAAAGGCCATTTAATCCAACTAAGGTCTCCAATCCAATCCTATCCACCGAATTCCTCCAAAACAAAATCGACTTACTGTCTACCACATTAATTAGTATCTTATTCTATGTGTCAAAATTTCTCTATGTGAAAAAAACTCCTAACGTTTGTGAAAAATTTACCCTTAACAAGTTTCCAACCGTGCCCCCATGTTCTTGTTGACAACTCATACCCTATAGCCCTGGAATCAGCCGAGTCGCACTTCTCTGGACCTTTTCTAATGCTGCTATGTCCTTTTTGTAGCCTAGAGACCAAAACTGCACACAGTACTCCAGATGAGGCCTCATCACTGCATTATAAATGTTGAGCGTAACTTCCTTGGACTTGTACTCCACACATCAAGGCACTATATAACCTGACATTCTGTTAGCCTTCCTAATGGCTTCTGAACACTGTCTGGAAGTTCATAGTGACGAGTCCACTATAACTACTAAGTCCTACTCATGAGCCATACATTCAAGTTCCAGACCTCCTATTGTGTATTCAGACCTCACATTTTTACTTCCTACATGTCATACTTTACATTTATACTTACATTAAATTGCATATGCCGCAGTCGAGCCTGTATGTTGTCCAAGTTCCTCTGTAATGATTTAATGGATTCTAGATTATGTGCCAATTCACCTAGTTTGGTATCATCTGCAAACTTAAGTAGATTGTTATGTTCCTATTGAAATTATTTATGTATATTAAAAATAGCAGCGACCCTAGCACTGACCCCTGAGTGACACCACTTTTAACATCACACAATTCTGAAAAAGTTCCATGCACTATAACACTCTGCTATCTTTGTTTTAGACAATTTTGCACTAACCTACACACTACACCTTGATCTCCCACTTCTTTTAGTTTGATGCCCAACCTCTCATGTGGCACCTTATCAAATGCCTTCTGAAAGTCAAGATACATGCACCACTCTGATTGTGTTCTTTCATTGCTACATCATAGAATTCCAGCATGTTGGTAAAACTTAATCTCCCTTTTCTGAACTCATGCCGACTGTTCAGTAAAACTCCTGTTCTTGCCATGTGCTGCTTAATCTTATCCTTAATAATTCCTTCCATTAATTTACCTGTGATGTACAGTAAGCTTACTGGCCTACATCTGCTTGGATCTGTCTACCTGCCTTTTTATAATGGGATAATATTTGCCATTTTCCAGTCCTTCAAAATTTCACCAGTGTGCAGTGACTTCCTAAAAATATGCGTCAAGGGTTTATATATATACTTTCTAACCTCTTTAAGTACAAGAAGGTAAATATTATCTGTTCCTGTGTATAGAATTCACACTATAATATGGCGTACGGACAAAAGCGGAAATGTGTGTATGCACAAAAAAATCCAGATGCATACATCTGTGCGTATGCCAACTTCCACGTTCTTCTGCTACATAAATCCCGGTCAGCGTGAAAAGTAACGCACGTGCACACACCTACTGTCCCGCCCCAACTCCTCCCAGAATTATGCCTCTTTGAATATGCAAATCAATATAAACAGCCCTTAAGCTCATCCTTCTGTGAAAAGACAATAGCAAAAGCACGGGGAAAAATAGAAGAATTTCAGCAAATACCAAGTGGAGGCAAAGAAAAACATACTATTTGTTGGTTTAAACAGTGGTATAAACAACAAAAGGAAGTTAATCAAGTGACATAATGTTTTGGAGAAACTCGAAAGCTCAAGTTCACAAAGTTGCACAGTGCCCGAAATAATAAAGAAGTTGTCACATATCAAAGTTGCTGTGAAAAGGCGAGTTGTAGCCCACCATCTGAGTGTCATATGAAAGCTTATTAGGGTATAGAGAAAATCGTTTAATTTACTAGTTTCTCAAATTCCATCGTAACTAAAGTAGCACGTTAAATGCTTTGTTTTGTATTTGATCTTCTATGTGCTCTATGCGCACTACATGCTTCTTAAACGGACTTTCTCTTCCTCCGACAGGACACAGAATCCATTACATTTGTGATATTACAGCTCTCTGAATAATTAAAATACTGAGATGTATACGTGATATCATTTTCATGATATTAGGAGTTAAAGCATGTTATTAAACATGGGAATACGGTGGCACAGTGATTCTTCATGTCTCACACAAGATGCTTGCTGCGCCGTGCGCGACCTTCGATGAAATAATTTATTGCAGCAGTACTGTCTTTTTTAAACATACTAACCCCCATTCACTGTCCTTACTTTTCTTTTTCCAAATACCCAATCGCCACACAATCAGCTCTGTAATAGAGGTTAAGCCATCTGTAAGCTTTGAACGCCGATTCTTCAAAACTTTTAAGGAACATTGAAATATCTTCGTAGTACATGTTTCATTATTCTATCCTTCCAGTGTCACGCCAGCACCAGCAAAAATACAGTGCGAGGCAGGAACAATTCGTGAACGGAGCGCCAGATCTTTGCTAGCGCAGCGACACCGTGTTCTCACATGTTTAATTATTAACAATATAGATTATTTAATGAAGTTAAAGTTTTATCTGTATAATATAATAAACATATATTTTATATAATATATATTTATAAAAAAATGCAGTCCAGAGTTAAAAACACCTTTCCAAATGGGAAAAAAAGCTTTAAAAGCTTCCACATGTATCCTGGGTGGCAACCAAATCACAAAGTTTTTAACGCATCCCCTTGGTTTGTAAAAATAACGTCAGCTTTAAAGGTTAGGTCAGGTTTATGGGGTTTTTAATAGTTCCATTGTTATGCTAGTATGAGATTCTCATTTTATTGTCACTCTGTTTGCAAGGTTTCCGTGAATGGCAAAAGAACTTAACAAGGAACTAGTGGGAAGAGGTTGCACATCTGTCATGGCAAATGAAAATCCACTCTAATTCTTAGGTACTTGAATAGTTAGTTACAAGAAAGGTAAGTTACATGTTTATAGACCAGTGTGTTCAAAACCAGATATATGTATTATCATTACATCTTCTTGCTTACATGATGTAAAAGCTATAGTCCAACTATAACATAATATACCTTATGGAAAATGGCCACCCATTATCTCTCCTAATCTTGTTCATCATATTTTTCTCAAAGGAATCAAGTTTTTATCGAGATACGCACACTACAGAACATGACCTTGTGCTCTTCAACCCACCTTGTGGAATAATTAACAAAACTCCATTGAGACTGAGTAAGAGGTTTATGTGTGAGGCTCAAATTCCAGTTGACATTACAGTTAATTTAAAAAAAAATCACAAAAGACTATGAGATTCTCTTAATTTTAATAGACATTTTTAATTTTCAGCCAATTCAGTATTTTTTGAAGTTACATAAATGTAAACCTTTGACATAAAAAATTGTCTTTAATTTTGTAGCCTTTTATAATGTTTTTATTAAATAATTACAAGTTAATAATGTGAATGAAATGAAATGCATAAAAATGCCAAGAACAATCATAAAATAGCTATGTTAAGGTACAGTACTTTAATAAATATTTCATGACTTCTCAACTGCTCCCAATAAATGGTACTTAGCTTAGCATTTAAACACTAGAGGTTTCAAAATTTAAGGATATTACTCATTTTACTGTTTAAAGGGATATGTGTGGAATCAAAATGTGATTTTTATTGCACTAAAGCAATTTTGGGCCAATTAAAAAAGGTATTTAAACATCAAATTGAAACCTACATGAATTCTAGTAAACCTACTGACTCATGACTGTTAGCATTTCTTATAAGTATATACTCTACTTTTGCAAATTGTTACAATAACAATGCCCTAACATATCTAGACTTTGTGGTTTAATTAAAACAAGCCCCAGCCAGCCAAGTAACATGTGCGTTAGGCATTCTTAATGGGTGTGAGTCTGGGCATCAGTAAGAGTACCCTGCCTTCTCAGTACTTATTCCTGAATTGAATCCGATGCTGCAGGGACTGGCTTCTGCTCCCTATGATGCTGCCCTGGAGAAAGTAGGGCTAGAAAATATCCAGAAAGGATGGATCATTTCTGACTTGCTTAGAGTCTGTATCTCTACATTATGAACACTTGAAGGCTAATTACTTATCAGAGTCACCAAGTGAACCAACATCAGGGATCAGCACTGAAAAGTCTAATGATTTTGCCATGGGCCATGTTGACTGAATGTTGTAACTGCTTAACAGACCATTTATTTTATATATAGCATTAAGCTATTTTCACTCCATGTTTGTGTGCTTTTCCTGATGAGAGTCATACTGGCAGGAGACTGAGTTGGCCAGACTTGCCTAACTCCAGGAACAGTCTGCAACTATTCCTGGGAATTTTCTAAGCATTCCTATTCCTTCTGAGGGATATATTTGCAGTGTGTTTTAGTTGAGCCTGTGGATGTCCATCTAGTATAACATGCCTGGTAAAGATCCTGTGAGAATTACCAGAATAAAATCCTCAGAAGACACACATACCAAAGCAGCAGTCATTTTACCCACCCTTTTTTATATTAAGTGAACCCAAGAACTCTGTGTAACCTACTTTTATGGTCTTTGACCTTAGATAGATGGTATGGACAATTTAAAAAATGTGGCCCAAGGATTACCTTCCAAATGTGCCACCATCCTCTGTACTGATTTTAATGGACTGCCCTTAAGCAAACTGATGAATATCTTTACCCTACTCGCAATCAAGACTCCAACGTTCTTAAACCTTCAGAGGAGTTCATTTTGTGTCACACTCGGCTCTGAACTTTTCCAGCTTGTCACTGATCACAGATGAAACCATTTTACGTGCATAGCAAAGGCCTCACAACTAGGTACTCCTTAAGCTTTGGCTGTTCTACATTCACTTTAAATTGACCGATAATACCAAAGTTGGAAATGCAGCTCTTAACTATATAAACATAGAAAGTTAATAGCATTTAACATCAGGCCTCTACTCCACACCCTTGTAGCAGATCTTACAACATAAAACAGGGTACATACAGTGAGAAGACTTTTTCTATGTCTTTAAAACTACTGCTGCATAAAAAACACCAAAAATCTTTGCAAAAACAAAAAATCTAGTCCACTGCTCCATGACCAGGGTGGAATCCAAATTCAGCTTTCTGGATTAGAAGTTCAACTAGTCAATTTACTTTTGCATAGCACTCTTTACCATATAAAGTGATCTTCAACTAACTCTACATTCCAGTCTCATAGCAAAGGCCGAGTGTGTTCTACCCTGGTAAATGGAAAGTACCATCCTGTCCACCTTTCTGGAAAGGGAAACAACTATGCTGACTCTAATAGTCTCAAATTAAAGATACTGCATTCCACAGATGTTTTGATCAAGATATTTCAAGATCATACAGTGTTTTCAAGTACCATTCTAATAGCTTTGTCTGAGTGCATCCACTGGACATAAAATCTATTCTAACGTAATGATATGTCTATTCCATATTAACATATTACTCCTCATCCGGACCATGGCTAAAGCTGTCCCTGACCTTACATAATTCACATCATTCACACACGTTAACTTTGACTATTGCTACACTTTCTTCCTTCAAGACCTGCGTCAGAATAAGAGATATTCCTGCTGCTATAGCATAGAATGGCCGTTTCTTTAACATTAACCACATTCTCACTAGTGCATTCATATGGACTGCCTACATCACATGGCAACAGAAATGTTCGGGCCACACTTCCCAGCAGATGTGTCAACTACCAAGATCTAGACTAAGAACTACTCAAGTTATTTAACTCTGATCTTCACTGAGGTGCTAAATTCTTCATAATGCAAGAGCTGATCCCTTTCCAATTATATGCATTTAAAAAGACACTCTCAAGTGTGTGTCAAGATCTTCTCATTCCTTCCATCTAGTAGATATTCCATTCAGCTTAACAACAATCAGTTAGCAGTTCATCCCTGCTCTTTACTTTAGTGCTGAAAACATTAAATCTCAGAAAAAATGTCACTACTATAAGATTGATTGACTTTTGGCCCAAGTTACACTAAGAGCTGGCACACTTGGCTGTCACAATGTGTGCTATTTCCTACAGAAAATCTATAAATAGTACAAAAATGGATTTAGATAAGGCAGCCAGATCCATGTATCACTCGTACTCACATTTAAACATACCCAGATATCACTATCGTTCCCACTGACGCTGAAGTCTAGCAGTACAAAAACAATGTCAAGGACTAAACCCACATATTTTGGATAGTATTTAGAGACGTATGCACAAACCGGACTCAGTGCTGTTCTCTCAGTAACACAAAGTCTCATAGGATAAGAGGACTGCCTCTCCCTGTCATCCTTCAAGTCAGACTACATATGTACAGTATGCAGCTAAGGGATTGTGACGGGTCTTATACTGTTCTGTCTGAGAAACCAAGCATAACAGAAAAACAATCCTTGATAAAGAAGTCTGATTTTAGGGCTAATGGTATGCATAAAATCTATCCGACTTTATCAACCCTGTATTTTTCATTCTTCGACACTAATGCCAAATCATTTCCTACAAGTGAAGTTATATTCCATTCCCAGTTTTCATTAACAAAGTCTAATTTAACTACAGTATATCTGTTATACACACAAGGGTGTAGTCTGACACTGACCCTTAAAAGTGATCAGCATCTAAAATGGTTTGATTTTGCTACATTGGGATATGGGTTGCTTAACCAGCAGGCAAACACTTTTGAATAGTACTCTTAAAGCCTAAACCTAACACATTGTTTTCAGCAGGCCTGGCACAGTTTGGTGGGGTTGACTCAACTGAATTTTCCCACCTTCCCTGTTTTGGTAGTAAGTACTTCTTTCTGTGAGATCTAATAGCAAGGGAGGGACCTCAGTATGTGCATCTCGGGAACTGCAGGTCTGACGTTGTGGTCAGCAACACAGGAGCGCCGCAGGGGACTGTACTTTCTCCGGTCCTGTTCAGCCTATACTGTATACATCGGACTTCCAATACAACTCGGAGTCCTGCCACATGCAAAGGTTCTTGGGCTGCAACAGGAGTGGGCAGGAGGAGGAGTATAGGAACCTAATCAAGGACTTTGTTAAATGGTGCGACTCAAACCACTTACAACTGAACACCAGCAAAACCAAGGAGCTGGTGGTGGATTTTAGGAGGCCCAGGCCCCTCATGGACCCTGTGATCATCAGAGGTGAATGTGCAGAGGGTGCAGACCTATAAATACTTTTGAGTGCAGCTGGATAATAAATTGGACTGGACTGCCAATAATGATGCTCTGAGCAAGAAAGGACAGAGCCGACTATACTTTCTTAGAAGGCTGTCGGCCTTCAACATCTGCAATAAGATGCTGCAGATGTTTTATCAGACGGCTGTGGCGAGCGCCCTCTTCTATGCGGTGTTGTGCTGGGGAGGCAGCATAAAGAAGAGGGACGCCTTACGCCTGGACAAACTGGTGAGGAAGGCAGGCTCTATTGTAGGCACAGAGCTGGTAGGATCTATCTATCTATCTATCTATCTATCTATCTATCTATCTATCTATC
>JANRMT010028174.1:50649453-50687717 GCA_026402145.1 Polypterus bichir lapradei | reverse complement strand
TCTATCTATCTATCTATCTATCTATCTATCTATCTATCTATCTATCTGATACAGAATGTCGAATTCCTAATAACACAGAAGTGATTGGTGTTTCTATACACATGAATGTAAAATTAAATACAGTAAGAGATCTGCTTTTTTTCTGTAAGTTACATGATGAGAAGAAAACAAAGCCTTTTCATGTGGATCAGAAAGGTCTGAAATTTCAAGAGAGCATCATCTAGCTACTACATGTCAAATAATGGATGCATCAGACATTCACAGGAGCCTTTCTTGAAAGGTTGGTTCAGTTGTGTCTAAGTGGTCTGCTTCTTTCCTACAGGACAATGTTTTTGCACATACTTAAAAAGATCGCATAACTACTACGTAAATGTATAACATGATTATAAATGAGTTGTGTAATTCTGAAGTTTGCTTCTGTCACAGTGCACACCATTACATGACATTTCCAAATCTGAAAGTATAACTAGTGTTTCCAAATGTGTACATCTTAAATAATTACATACTTACCTGTATAATGCCTCTATTAAAATGTTTACTTTTACAGATGAACCATGAAGAAAGGTTTTTAGTTCTGTATCAGGTTTCATTATTACTTGGGCTGAGATTGGTTGTGTACGTAAATGTACTGTAAGGGCAGTCAGAACAACTCAGTGACATGTGGGTGGGCTACCATGGTGCACACTGAAGCCCAGAGCGTGGGCCTAGGTGGCGCCACTCAGGTTGCATATCCTGGTTGTTTAAAACAAAGTGAAGATCAGTTTACTCTGAGCAACAGTTGAAACAGATTAAGAGCCTATGAGGTAAGGCTTGACTGAAGCTCAGGAGTGGTGGGATTACCAATTGATTCCCCAAGCGCTGAGTCACACAAACAGGAAGGCAAATTGGTGAGGAGAGAGGTCATGCTGCCCTTTTTTTGTTAGATAAAGAACCATCTGCTTATGGCATCATGCCTTCTGCTTTTGTCTAGAGCAGAAGGAAAATAGAAATATTATAATGGGAACTGCATTAAGGTAATGCTACAGTTATTTGAATTTACCTATTATTTCACTGACACCTTTATCCATGGCAACCTACAACATTTGTGATACAATTAGTTACTTTCCTTTTGGAGCACAGGCAGGGTCAAACAGTGTCAGTAGTGGGATTTGAATTCACCACCTCAGGATTTGAAGTCCAAAGCCTTAACCATTACACCAATCTGCTTATGATTTACATACATATATCTTCAAACCCATTTAAATCCACATGAGAGTCATGGAAGTGCAGGGCCTCTCCTAACAGCAATGATCAGATGGTAGGAAACAACCCTGTTTAGGGCACCAATCCATCACTGGAACTCACACACATCCACACTTGTACTCATAACCTAACCTGCATATCTCTGCAGGAAAACTGACGCAGACATTGTGAGAACATCTAAATTCCACATAGACAATGACCAGGCATGGGATTTAGATCTTTGACACAGGATCTGAGAAGCTGCTGTGTTGATCATTGCACCACTGTGACTGAGTAGGGCTGATACAATTGAACTACAGTATAAATATTGAGGCTAATTTTGTTGGATTACACAGAATACATTTGAGTAAATAAAGCTATTTCTTTTTATATTGGTGGCACAGGGCACAGAAGTTGGTATAGCTGCCTCAGGGATCCAAATTCCTAGATTAATTTTCTGATCTGATCATTGCCTGCATGCTCTCCATGTTTGCACTAGTTTTCTACAGCTTTGTCACCTCACATTCTAAAAATTATGTATAGTATCATAGTTTTAAGGCCAAGTCACATTTCACAATTTTTTCAGTAGTTTTCAGTTGCAGCTTTCATTTATATAATCTTAGCAAATTGGAGGCAGTCGGTAACATGCTCCCATGACAGTCAGTTGTGTAGTTTGACATGCCCACCAACTCATTCCAAATAAGTTTAATTTGTCTTAACTTGTATGTGTGTGCATGAGAACTGGCTATCAATGAGTGTGCACCTGGAAGTCGAATGCAAAAATAAGGAACACAGGTGTTTTTTTGGACCTTTCAAACAGAAGAGAGAGATATGTCAGTCTGAAATTACATGTTTTATCTACCATGTTGCAGTGGAAAAAAGAGAAAAAAGGACAGAGATTATGGTTTTAATCGTTATACCTGTACACCCTTTTCACGGCCATTGACTCCATTAGGTAGCAAATTATTGGCTGTCAGAAAATTAGGCAAGTTTGCAATACTGTGGAAATGTGAAGCTGTCATTGTGCATTCATGTCATTTGATAATGACTGATTTATAGTCATGAAAACTGGTTTTCTCGGGTGACAAGATTTTATGTAGTCATCAAGTTTGGCATCCCCTCTAACTAGAAGCCCTGTAATGTGACATTGGCTTAATTTGACATACTATACCTACAGTATGATATCTACTTGTAGTCAAGTAAATGACAGGCTCTGGTGATGAGATTAAGTGACGTCCTTTCCGACTATTGTTGCTTAAGCACCTGTGATCTTACTGTTGGTACTATTGGGACACACTCCAGTATGCACAATCCTAAGATTAATTAGTCAGCTGCCTTATTCACTGTCTCACTTCTCCTAAGTTCAACAAGTAAATACATAATATTATCCACGACATATATTTAAAAAAAATCTTGAGTGCAATAATGAACAATATTAGATTAAGCAG
This sequence comes from Polypterus bichir lapradei, assembly GCA_026402145.1. Lineage (NCBI taxonomy): Eukaryota > Metazoa > Chordata > Cladistia > Polypteriformes > Polypteridae > Polypterus > Polypterus bichir. The sequence continues at coordinate 50,685,048 of JANRMT010028174.1, read as the reverse complement.
GTTCAGGAAGTACATAAATATTGTGTGACAGACAAAAACAACTATATGATCAAAACCCAAGTCTGTATTTAAACTCCAGCATATTATAAATGCTTCAGTTTCAAAATTTCTTACCGGATAAGTTTACTGGTGGATTGTGGGGCCATGTATTGCACCCAGTACTGCTGGGAAGGGCTCAAGTGCCCATCAACCCTATATTGGCATATTTCAGTTTGAGAAAGAAACAAAATAATTATTTTAGCTGTAACCTTTTCACTTCATTTGTTGTAAGAATTTCACACTTTTTCCTCTTCTGAGCTTATCTTCTGCTGTAAAGCCTCTGTAAACTAAAGGAATACAACAGAATTACGAGAATGGTTTACTTGGCATATCTTCTTTTTATGAATTGTGTGGTTTGCTCCTCTACATTGTCAGATTTTTGAGACCCTGACAACCCCTTAGACAACCCCCCAAAATTATACTGTGCGCCGAAATTCTGTTAAGGCAGGCAGGGAATGGTTGTCCGCCCCTGATTCAACTGCAAGTTTGCAGGCTCCCGGCATAACATGTCTGTTACCCGATGGTTGATACGAGGAATATTTAAAAGCAACCATTAACCTGGCCTTGCACTCACTTTATGTCTTCTCACTTGTGCCGGAAGGCTTTCTATTCTTTTGATCTGAGAAGGGGGCAAATTCAAAACAATGTCATCGTCCCTGCTTGCATGCTGTGTGTGTTTGAGTGACAAATCCTGTTTGAATAAATGCTTTGAGAATGTTCCTAACACACAAAAATAAAGCTGATTTTCTCAGAAACCTGGACTTACCTCCTTCTCTCTTGTGCAAGTCTGCGTTGCTGCTGTTCCACAGCAATAGATGACAATTTAGAATTCTTTCTTGGAGCAAAGTGACCCAATCAACAAATTTCGCCCCAAAAGTGTCGGTGCAAACCCCAATCTATTTGTCCTGAAACAGGTTCAACACCCCTTTTGACTGCCTGCTAAATAATAGTTCAAATGGACGTAAGCCGTTAGATGCCTGAGGTGATTTATGAACCTTAAATGGGAGAAAAGAGTAGCACTATGTCCCAGGAGGTCAGGTCATCATGAGCCAGCCATATGTGCTTAAATTTGCACAAAATTAAACTTGAAACTGTCGAAAATTACGTGAACACCAGATTCCAACTGCAGTCCTCTTACATGTTTAGTGGTCTTCTATATGGATCTTCCAAAGGTGCTGGCAGATGTATGCATGGAAATTATGAAGGGGTCTACCCCGCTTGAATGAATTATATAAAACACCATTTTGAACATTCTCATGCCTACTATTCCATGAATTTCCACATGGTACTGGATCTGTAAATCATTGGATCTTATTATGGTGGAAGTGTCATAGCGTACTCGATCGATGCAAATTTCATTCATGTCATCAGACTTCTTTCACAAATCTATACGGTCTTTGAAGAATAAATATGAAAAATCCGCTAGAGTACAAAATAAATAATTATGATGTGTAATGAGCGTCATGCTGAAGAGGGAACCACCATTGCTTAACAGCGTTTGACAACCACATTTCAGTCTTAGTGTTTATATACAGTATTTCGCTTTGTTTTAGTTGGCTTCTTTTAATATCTAAAATGTGTAGACTGGTGACTAAGATGGATCCAGGAAGTTGCTTTATTGGTCAATAAGTGCAAATGCTAACCTCTCTGAGAACATACCGCAAAGGACAAACTTCAAAATGGCAGAGTATCGATCTGTTGTTACAGGCATAATTTCTAGAATGTACATCGTATCCGGCAGGAGTTAGTAATAACAATGAAAGGGCGTAGTGTTTCATTGTGACCCTCAATTCAACAGAGCTGTGACTTTCCTAATATTGACTATAATAGCAATTCAGATTTCAGATCCATTACCCTTTGTTGTCATTAATATGCAGCTCATTCTTCCTGGCAACACCACCAATGTTTGTGGCTGCTATGAATCATTTATGATCAATGCACTTTTTTGATGAGCTTTAGTGAGATTTGATATCTTGCTCACAAATTCATAGCTATAAAGTCTCATCTTTTTAATTGTCTGTCTGTACAATAAGCACTCTCAAGTGGGCAATGCATTTGCCAGAAAGTCATTAAAATTTATGGACATCATGAACATATGACTGCCAAGTCTCTCCTCAGAATAATTAAGATGAAAGTTTCAAAGCCGCATTGCTACTAAATGAGATATTAGTGACTGTAATACTGTATGAGGCAAATATAGAGGTAGTTGATAATATTGTCACAGCTGCCTCCAACTCTCAATGTGAAATATACTGGGTGTTGTGAACATTCTGAGGAATTCAAAATGCACACTAGAAAAAAGAGAAAGAAAAGGAGATAAAAGGTGAAAGGGAGCAGGAAAAACTCATAGTCAAAGTCCAGGGAGGGATTCAATAAGTTTAAATGGGAAAAATACTTTTGACAAAACCAGAATACTAGGTGGTCAGATGGAGAGGTTCCAAGTCTAAGGGGCAAACTAACAAAACAACTAACACTATTCCAAAAAAAGCATGAGGCATCCAAAGAAGTTTGTTTTACTTATCCCAAAACTTATATTGTAAGCCTGGTATACCACCATCTGTCAAAACAATATGTCATATGCCCTCTTAAACTTAAACTCTTAAACTCTTATTCAAAACTCAGCTACAAGAGTCCTCACTCAAACAAGCAGCAGCGAGCACATAACACCCATCCTGCTCCGTCTTCACTGGCTCCCTGTGTCTTACAGAATTGAATATAAAATCCTACTAATAACCTACAAAGCCTTAAATAACCTCGCGCCAAACTACATCAGTGACCTTCTCCATCACTATGTGCCTGCCCCGCCTACTAAGGTCCTCTGATTCTGGCAATCTTGTTATGCCCCACATTAATCTACACTCCATGGGTGACAGAGCCTTCAGCTGTGTAGCGCCCAGACTCTGGAATGACCTACCGAAATTAATCAGATCAGCTGACATCTGTTCAGGAAGGCTTTTAGCTCTACTTGACTTTATTACCCTTCTCTCAGTTTACCTGTCTGTCAAGATGCTCATGTAACCTGTATGTGTGTATGCAAGACCATCAATTATGTAGTTAGGCTTTTTTTTTCTCTGAATTTACTGTCGTAATCGTCTTTATTTATTTATCTGGTTTGTACAATGCTATATACTGTATACCCTGCCGTTCTTTCTTATATTCCGCAAGTGCCTTGAGCATGGGAAAGGCGCTATATAAATAAAATGTATTATTATTAAAAATAATGGTTCTTTTGTGGCACTTTATGGTTCTTTACTGGGTTATGTGGCTCCTTGTTGCTCCATTGCTTGACAAAGTACCATTTCATTCTGAAAAGCATTCTTTACATATGAAGTTGGTTCTTCATGCTTTTAAAATCTTTATCTAATATGTAGAAAAAACTAAAATCTTTAATGTAGGGCAGACTACCTAGAAGGACTTTAACTTAACCGGTGTTATTGTATGCAGCAAGAATCTTTTTAAATCATGAGCCATTGGTATTTCACAAATCTAAGACCATCTATCCGAGGTTTTCCACAGTATAGAGTCCGTTATGAATCAAAATAAACTAAGGTTCCTTCTAGAAACCTTCATGTGGATGGATCTTTTTGGAACCAAAAATGGTTCCCCTATGGCATTGCTCAGAAGAACCGCTGTGGCACCTTTATTTTTAAGTGTGACACCCATCCAACAAGCATGGCAACTTGCAAACAATATGGCTGTGTCCATGCAAAGACAGGCACAAAGTAGATGGGATCAATACAAAAAACAGAACACAAAGTGGTATTGCTAGAATAATGCTAAAATTAAATGAACATTTTAAAACAAAATAATAACTTTCAAAAATAATTTGGAGTGTTCAAAAAAGAAATAATGCAAGAATTGCATCATTGGGATGCACATAAAAAAGAGACTGAGAATCACTCCCGGTAATTTCACAGAGCCAGATATATATACATACGATATATGTACAGTATCTGGAGACATCCATGAGTGAATTTTTACCTAAAGGTGGGTGGAGACATTGAGTGTCACATTTTTAAACTAATCCAATGCCTTATTACCATCTAATGCACTCAAAGTAGAGACTGTGATGTTGAACTGCAAAGAGTCGAGGTGTTCTTGTTAACTGGGTCCAACAGATAGCACGCTTCTGATTATAATAAACTGTCTATAGGCAAAGAACATCCTAAAAAAACCCTATTAACATTGCATGTGTTAAAAATAGACATCCTATTGCAAGGAAAAGACCTTTCTGTAAAATTAAATCATACCTTGGCAATTGAAGGCATCAATGAACTAAAAGTAAAAGTGAACAACATGTCGTCACAGGTGGTCTGTGTCCTCTCTGTTGTTCATGGTTATAATGACAGCGCTGGGAGCCGATGTAAGGTTGAAAAAATTAGCAGTTATGTTTCTGAAAATATGAACTGCAAAATATGCAAAGAGCCAGAAGAAATATAGATTGCTGAACCATGGATGAGGCATCTAAACAAATAACTAAAGTTGTTTACTAATTGGAAAATGTCATGCAAAAATATAGCCGCAGCACTCTATTTGCTGTTGTTAAGCCATATAATGACGCAGTAGTCAAAATGCTAGAAAGATATAGCAGCCAGAAGTCAGACACTTGTGGTCTACATGTGCCTCTGTGTCTCTTCTGTTGCTGCACTCATCAATATACAAATGAATCAATAAACTTCGGTTATCTTATGTTACTGACCTCCTGAACTGATAAAGTTTAGCTTACTATTTTCACTCAGTGTCAGGTCTTTTGTTCAGTTTCTTATTCTCTCAACTTGGATTTCCATAGTCATTTTATGTATTTTTCTAACACACGTGTAAAAAATTGGACTCTGCAATCCCTTCCATATTAAAATGTACAGACTGGAGGAAATTGGGGGCAAGTTTTTAGGAGGAAGCCCTTTGGGTGGAGCCTTTCAGTGGTGGATTTTACAGCTTTTCGCTACAAACCTTTAGGGAGATGTTCCTAAGCGCGTGTTCTCCTTCAAGAATCATGGCTGGCCTTTTGACACTGCACTCTGGGAGAATAGCGGGATGATACAGGAATCCTGTGTAACCTAAGAGAGGTGAAGGAGAGACACATGGACTGCCAGTTCCAGTGTCATGTAAATAAAACAAGAGTAAAGGGGGGCTAAACAGGAGGATATTCGATTCACCTATGGCTGTCTCAAGAGACAACAACCTGAGAGGCATGGCTTATATATACAGTAAATGGACTTAAAGCTGGCAAATCAGACATTATTTTCATCTCCTTGTTAAGAATTTATTTCTGTGGAGAAATCACCCTGAACAAATTAGCAATTATTAGACTGTGATTATAAAAGGTATTCAAACTCTTAGGAGATTTCACATTGTGGTGTTATACAACTTTGAATCAAAGTGGATTTAATTGAACTTTTTCCACACACTGATCACTGTAAAAGTGAAAACAGGTCTCTACATAGTGGTCTAAATTACTTACAAATATAAAACATAAAATAATTGACTGCATAAGTATGACATACCTAAATCATCACTGGTGCAACCAGTTTGTTTTAGATGTCCCATAATTGGTTCAAACCTGTCTGGGGTTTCAGTTTATTTTGATGCTCCTTATCTGGAAGGTCCAACTTGTGGCAAGTCAGTATGGCACGCTCTGAACAACTCTGTGAAAATGTGATTGATAAACACAAGTCAGGGGATGGAAACAAGAAAATATCCAGGTCACTGAATATCCCATGGAGTCCAGTTAAATCTGCACAGAGCGGGCCATTTACAAAAGCTGAGTGATCATGCAAGAAGATGAGTCAGGAAGGCCACAAAGAGGACTCTGAAAACTCTGAAGGAATTACAAGCTGCGCTGGGTGAGATGGGAGACGCTGTGCAGCCCTGAACTGCTGTCCTAGTACTTCGTCAGTTGCACTTTTATGATATAGCGCAAAAGAGAAAACCACTGTTACAAAACTCAGCTACAGTTTGCCAGAAGGCACATAGGGGACTATATTCTTATTCTATGGACGTATGACACCAGAAATACGTTTTTAGGCCATCAGATTAAACACCTTCTTACACTGCACAATATGAAAAACACTATTCCTAACGTAAAGCAAGGTGATGGCAGCATCATGCTGTGGAGATGCTTCTCTGTAGCAGGCACTTTAAAGCTTGTGAGGGTAGAAGGTAAAAAAACAGGGAAATCCTGGAGAAAAACCTGATGAAGTCTTCAAGAAGCCTACACCTTATGGGAGAAGATTTGTTTTCCAGCAAGACAATGAGCATAAAGCCAAAGATACACTGGAATGGCTTAAGGACAATAATGTGAATGTCCTAGAGTGGCTGACTCAGAGTCCAGATCTGAATAAAATTGAGAATTTGTGGGAGGGATGGAAAAAGCCTGTTAATTCATTCAGCAAGACAGAGCACTTTTACAGAGAAGAATGGAGAAAAATGGCAGTGTACAGATGTGCTAAAAAAGAAGCTAAAAGAAATCTTTCCACACAAACTCAAGGCTGTCATGGCTACCAAAGGTGCACCTACTAAATATGCACTTGAAGGAGGATGAACACTTATGCAATCAGCTATCTTGTGTTTTATATGCATAATCCATTTAGACTAATCTGCAGGGATCTGATTTCACACTTGACATTTTTTGGACGATCAGTGTCAAAAATGCATAATTAAATGCATATACTGCTATAGCAGTAAAATGTAAAATCTTTCAAGAGGATGAATATTTTAGGCAGTGTAATCACCTATGGCATGTCTGAATTAAAGAATATATTTAAAGTTTTTGATCTTTGTTTTTACAAAAGCCTACTGACAGTCTCAGAGACTGTTTAGAGAAAACAGTCTGGAATGTTCTGACAGATGGAAAAAACAGATTCCCTCTTTATTTAGAACAATCTACATCTCTAATGTACAGTGTAGCTACACTGGATAGACTGTGGCGAGAGTCCAGCCATTATTTCATAGTCAGGTTTCTGAGCAAAAACAATTGGAAAATATAAGTGATTCATATTTGCATGGACGTGGTCTGTAATATTCAAGGAGAAATCTGTCCTTGTTTTTAAAGTATGGACATAGTTACATAGTGTTGAGAAATTGCATTCATTACATCTCAGGCAATTCGCTTGTGATATAAGAAACATTTTCTCAACGAAAACCAGGGCTCACTTGACGCACAAGAAAGCAGAATTTAAATATATTTTTATCTTTAGCATTTGAACATGCAACATTAAAAAAGACACATGTTTTAGACTCCTAGGAAACTGGGATCAGAGAAAGCTCTGAATGAGTGTCAGAAAAGCCAGATACAGGAAAGAGAAATCGAGCAATGAGGACAGGGCCAGGACAGCCAGGCAATGGTTATATAGGGTGAGGGCCAAACAAGAGGTTGTTTAGCCAGGGTGAGGGGTGCTAAATTATATGTCTGTACAGATGACGGTGAGGCCTGGTTATTTTAAACTTATAGCTGCTCAATAAAACATTTAATGGACTCACCCAATGGTTAGCAAAGAAAGTTTTTAATTCAAATTCCAACCTGGGCACAATCTGTGAGTATGCACAGATATTCCTCCCCACGGTCTGAAGGTTAATATGCAACACTAAATTGTCCAATGATTGTGGCAAGTGTGTGAGTGTGCCCTGTGATGAAGTGGCACCCCAAACAGGACTGGTTCCTTTCTTGCACACACTGCACAAGCCTAAGCTTGCATAGTATGTTTGATAATGAATGGATGATGAATGGACTCACCACACACGTCTTGGCATTTCATGTTGTAGGCAAGAAGCTTTCCTGATATAGTTAGTCCCTTAGACTGACAGACGCAAAAACCAAATGTATCAGTTTTCTTGTGCTGTGGAAAGACCTCACAAGAAATTCACAGAAGATACAGTAACCCCGAGTCATACTGAATAAGCAATAATGAATAAAAAAATATAAATCCAAGCATGGTTGATTTGAATCCGCTCACTACCTAACTAGACAATTAAAATGAACTCTCCAGTTAAGATTTGTTACTTAAGAGTGGAGTCCATACATGCTTCTATCTGATATTATTTAGTAAGTTATTTACTTTAGAACTTTACTTGCTGCCCTTGTAAGGAGCTCATCTAAAGCTCTACATGAACTGTGCTTTTCACACAACAGCCGATACAGCATCCTAGATAATACACAGCATGGTTTAGTACTTCTCTTTACCTGTACTTAATTTTCATCTTCTCCTTCATTCAAAAGCAAGCAACTGTCAACTGTCAAATGTAATCCTTGTACTTGATGGCCTGTTTCATTTCATGTACCTGTACTTAGCCTTTGTTTTCTCTCTCATTTGGGGAGGAGTAATTAACTGCTTAGTCTACTTCAGAATCTTTTCCTCAGATCTTCACACAAAGACTTCACTACATTATGCTGTTTGCGGTCTTCATCTTTATGCTGTTGTGAGAACTCTATCTGTGCATCACTGTTTCCAACACACTCTCTACCAGGAGAGCGTTTCTTGATGATCTGAGATTTGCATGACTCAAAAGGCATCTCCACGTGTTCCTGTGGTGTTCTCTGGCAATGACAACAGTGAGCACTGACTGGAAAATATGTATTGGCCCAACACGCATAAAACTGAGTGATAGAAGGATGTGAAACTGAGTTTACATTAACCTGATTGTGCTCAAACAGCCGATCACATGAAATAAATGGATTTGTACATTTAAAATTTTTCAGTAGTGATGTCAAATAATTATTACAGCACACTTCATCTGACATGAAGGGGTTGTTCATAATAAATTCATTGCTAAATGGATTCAGACACTCTGCCATGAAAATTTCAGGTCGTACTGGTATATCTTCAGTACATGGACGCAAAAAGGGATTCTTATTCACATTTTCAGTTTTTAAAAAACACTGCAAAAAATCACTTTGAGTATCACTATTCAAATCATCAGCAGCCATTCTGAATTCAGAAACTGGGTGTGAACAGAGCAGCACCAGACAGACAACTACAAAAACTTAAAACTGGAGAGCAACATGCAAGTCCAACAACTTCAAAGCACCAACAGATGTATCAGACACAGCCAGAAGTGCACCTTCCCGGCATTACGTTTGTCAGTAAAGCAACATTATACACCTCAAGTGCACATAAAACTTGGGATAGCACAGAAACAACTTTTAACCAATATCAAAAAATTATTAACCACGAGCACAAGATACTCCGCGCACCAGGGACCACCAGCTTTGGTGAATTATACAAAACTAGGTGGTTAATTACAAAATATGACACAAGACCTGAGACACAGAGCAGCACCAGCAAGCAGGCAATGCAGAGAATTCAAGAATAGTTAACAGTGTTCCACTATATAAACAATAACACACTACCCAGAATTCCCTGATTTAAAGGCACAGTATTTGAATCTTGCTTTCTCAGTGTTATAGACAGTGATTGACATTTTTTGAAATTTTGCATTTCATGTAATGCTGGAGTTGACATTCTCCAGATATATCACATTGCAAACATTATCAATACAATAATTACAAAAAAGAAATCAGCACTTGACAGTGCATGCTCTGCTCAAAGAGTGTAGTTTATAAAGTGGTGTATACAGTACATGATGGAATTCCACTATAAGACTGGAAAAGAAGTATAAAGTCAGTCACTATATTAAATTTCACTTTGAAACATTGATATATATGGCGGCATGGTGGTGCTGCTGCCTTGTGGTAAGGAGACCTGGGTTCGCTTCCCTGGTCCTCCCTGCATGGAGTTTGCATTTTCTCCCCGTGTCTGCGTGGATTTCCTCTGGGTGCTCCGGTTTCCTCCCACAGACCAAAGACATGCAGGTTAGGTACATTGGCGATCCTAAATTGTCCCTAGTTGTGTACTGGGTGTGTGTGTGTGTGCCCTCCGGTGGGCTGGCACCCTGCCCAGGATTTGTTCCTGCCTTGCGCCCTGTATTGGTTGGGATTGGCACCAACAGACCTCCGTGACACTGTGTTAGGATATAGCAGGTTGGATAATGACTGACTGACATTGATATGTAAGACTTAACAATCACTGAGGGGCCATCCATTCACCAATAATAACACTCACACCCATCTTAGTTTAAAAGAGCTCAGCTCAACAGGTAAACACTCGTGATCGCCAAATCACCAGTTTCATCTTAAAGATGAACAAGGAGGTCTCCACCCCATCCAAAAACTGTTACAGGACATCTCATATCTTTATCCCATGGAGCATCTCTCTGCTGAAAAGGCTCAATGGAAACAAACCGCTTCCATTAAGGGGTGCATCTAATGGGTAATAATGTTTGAACATCTCATAATGCATTCACATTTTACATTTTCATGAATTAATTTAGCAAATGCGGTTTTCTAAAGAGACTTACAAAAGATGTCAACATAATCAAGTAAATATCAATCTGGGGGACTGTTTGGGAACAAGTGTTACAGGACAAGGTTACAAAAGTAATTATCAACAAAGTTACAAAAATCACCATCATTATAATATTCATACTGTTCCACTCATAGCAATGGAACTAATGTGTGCTACCTCCACATCCATGCTGTGCTACCCCACCATAGTCCTTCACTGTTCACAGCTGACAAGATAAATCCATGGACGCACAGGGTGTTTGCCACATCCCATCAACGTGAAGCAAATGGGACTGGAATTTACCAGGCCAGTTGATGTTCTTCTAATGTGACCAGATCTTCATATTTATGGTCATCAACCACCATACTCCATCTGTGAGAAGATTTAATATTATAGGCATTCTGATATGCCTCTTTATCTGTTAGTATTGTTTTCAGCTATTAGTTGATAGTGTATATCCTATCTGGTACTCTCCACAAGTTGTGTCAGCCTCCATTGACCCCTCTGTTTTGACCCCAGGTGCTCATTGCTGGATATTTTTGATGGTCCATTTTTAATTCAGTTGTGACACTGCCACGTGTGAGAATTTGTCCCAAATTCACTCATGGTGGAATGTCTGACAATCATATTTACTGTATACTGTGTTCAAAGTCACTAAAATCATCATTCTTGCTTATTCTCCCTTTGAACTGGACACAGAAAAAAAAATCTGTTGATATTTATTTATCTGTTTTAAACATCCCACTGATTATTAGTCTATTTCATTTAAAGGGCAGGGCAACCTCCAAGTCTGGCCACTCAATTTCTAAGCTGGCTTGGCTAAAGATCTTAAACTAAGGATATTCAGAAATGTAAATGGACGTTCATGGGGCAAATAAATTTCATTTCTGATTTTTTAAAAAGTGATGGGGTGTCCCCTTCAAGATTTTATAGTAATAGTAGTGTGATAAAGATGATTAGAATCACCTGCTATGTGGGTGTTTGAAGATAAATGATTGAACATCATGTTCTTTAAAGAGAACAATTATGCCAGTCAATGGTCGATGGCTCCCAAAACCCATTTACAGTATATAGTCTAACATTATAATATATATGAATGGTACTGCACCCACATATATATAGCAGTTATAATCTTAATAGTAATCGAATGTACTCATCCATCCATTAGTGTTCTAAATGTGCTTTTTCAACTAAGAGTAGATCCTTTTTCAGCATTACTTGATATAAGGCTGAGAATGGAACACTAGAACAAACACATTCACTTATATCTGTCACTTAATTAATTTAATATGTACATCTTTGAAATGAGGGAGAAAAGAGAAAAGCTAAAAGAACACTGGAGGGCATGGAAACTCCATTATGACAATGATCAGGTTGTGAGTTGAACCCAGATCCCTAGATTAGTCAGCTAGCAGAAGCAAAAGCCACTTTACCTCCTGGGGAAAAAAAACTGTATTTTTAAAAAGTGACATTTAAAGCACAAATCAGGAACAAAATTGGTTCATTAGGTAATTCTGACATACTGATAAAGGATATATTTGCAAGCAACAGTTAAAAAGTTAAAAAGTACCCTGTGATGGTCTGATGCCTGTCTAGGAATTGTTCCTGCCTTGCAGTCGATGTTTGCTGGACTAGGCTCCAGCTTCCCCATAATCGTACTCTGGATAATTGGATCTGGAAAATGGCTGAAGGGATGGATAGTTAAAAAGTTTTCATAAAGAAAATATCAATTTGTTGCACTTCCTAGCTATATAAACATTTTTTTTCATCTTGAAATGATACCGTACTGTACTTGGTTGCCATTTCTGTTTTATATTTAGTTAATTAGGGTGATATGGATTCAGAATTCAGGGTTTAGATCACAAACCTAATGTTTTTTTTAACTTTGAGCTTGTATACTCTCCCCTTGTCTTCTTAGACTTTCCTACTCCTTCCCAAAGACATGTGTGGATCTGTTACTCTGTGACCCTTGCCTGGCTCTGTGGACATGTGATTGGCTGATGCCCCATCTTCCTCCTCCCATGTGCCAATACCCCTGGGATAAGCTTTGGCCCTCATGACCATGAATTGGATAAAGCTGGTCAGTAGATATGGCTATATTCAGTTAAATAAAGAAAAATCCTGAAATGTTACACATACCATACACTGTTCCATTAATAGCCCATTTGAAAACATGTAGGATGCTTAGTTTAGTTACAGCTTACAAAAAGTCACTTCAGTGAGAGCCAGCTTCAGTTTATTTACATTCTTCAACTAGGAAACTATTCTTTCAACATAGCAAAAAATGAATAATAATAATAATAATAATAATAATAATAATAATAATAATAATTCTTGGCTATTCAAAGTGCTTTACATAGAGAGTGGGGAGCTCTTTCAACCACCACTAATATGTGCAGCATTCATCTGATGCGATGGCAGCCATTCTGCGCCAGTACGCTCACTACACATTAGCTGTTGGGTGGAGATGGGGTGAGAGATAGTTACCCAATTAGAGACAAGGGATGATTAGGGGACATTATCCAGTGACCTGAGATGAAGACTGGACTCCTTCGGTACTGTATCTCTTCAGAAAATTCTTGTGTACTGCTGGTTTGACTTTGTGTTGAACAAGTGGTTGCTAATGGAGTCCTGAATGAGGCACGTTACCTGCATTGTTAGGATTCCCTGCATTGTTAATTACGGCACTACAGCCAACGTGGTGTGATTCCCCAAGGGTGATCCTGCTCACAGGATCCTCATTGTTGAGGACCCGAGCATTTGGACCAGGCCAAGGGGATGCCCACGTAACACCAGGCTGAGGTGTATACAGTAGATGGTCATTTTTGAAGGGTGGGACCAGACTGTGTGTCTGCCTGGGAAGGTTGCCAACCGGGATCCCGAGTTGTTTTGTCTCATGGTGGTTGTGGCAACATGCTGTACCAGTGCATGCTCCCCAACCTGACCTGACCTGACCTGATGATTCCAGGGGCAGAATGATTAGCCCGTGATGGGCAATTTAGCCAGGACATCAGAATACACCCTACTCTTTCTGAAGGATGCCTAGAGATCTTTTATTACCACAGAGAGTCAAGACTTTGATTTTACATCTCATCTGAAGGACGGCTCCATTTTTACAGCACAGTGTCCCTGTCACTGCATTGGGGCTTTGGTATCCACATTCAGACCTCAAGGCCAAGCACGCCATGCTGGCAACACCAACACCTCTTCCAGCAGCAGCTCAAGCATTTCCTGCTTTGTCTCCCATCCAAGCACTGGCCTTTCCCAAACATGCTTAGCTTCAGGTGGATGACCTCTTCTGAAGTGCATGTGGTATGGCAGCATTCAACAGTAGTGAAGTTAGCTAAACATTGGCAAAGATATAATAGCAGAATTTCTTCAAATATGACAAAAGTTAAATTAATCTGATGTGATCAGCCCTAGGAAAATAAACTATTTTGAGTGCATTTTCTATACTGCTTTTTCAAGAATACAATCATCAGCAATTATTATAAATAGAGAAGTAGACAATCATCAAAAGTCTTTTGAGAGTCAAAGACAGTCTGTCTGTCTGTCTGTCTCTCTCTCTCTCTATCTCTCTATCAATCGCATATGCATGGATCCAATGATAACAACGGATGACGGAAACCAGCCATGGCTTACTTGGTTCTGACTTCATGAACCAGTTTGTGCACAACCATAAAGGCACTCTTGTCATGCTTCATTTGCATAACATATTATTTTAATAATTTAGAACAATCCTCATAGAAGAAACATTAATATGTAGTGAAAACGTCGTTTAAATGTATTTTTTCACCACATCAAGCAACACTCAATACTCTAGAATTACAAAGTGAGATCAGGATTTTTTTAAACTTTTCCAAGAATACAAATCTGAAATATCACATTGACACAAGTATTGCCATTCTTTTTTACAGATCCTCTGAAGCTTTGGCAGGTTGCTTGGTGACCTTTGGTGAACAGTTGTTTTCAGGCCTCAAAAGAGAGGTTCAATTGGGTTGAAATCCAGGCTCTGGCTGAGCAACTCAGGAACATTCGCAGAGTTGTCCCTAACACAGTCCAGTGTTTCTAATGCCTTTGTGCTTGGGGTCATTGTCCTTTCAGAAGGTGAACATTTGGCCCAGTCTCAGGTCCAGAGCACTGTGGAGCAGGTTTTCATTAAGGATATCTGCACAGTTCAGCATTCTCTCAACCCTGTTTAGCCTCCCAGTCCCTACCATTGAAAAACAAACCCCACAACATGATGCTGTCACCTCCATGCTTCAGCATTGTTATGGTATTACTCAAGTGATGAGAAGTGTCTGGTTTCCTCCAGACATGACACTAATACTTAGTTTTATCAGATAAGAGAATCTTGTGCCTCACCTTCTGAGACTCATTTACATGTCTTATTTCAAACTCCAAGAGGGCTTCCATGTGTCTACTGTCTGGCCAAGCTATCATAAAGCCCAGATTGGTGGAGTGTTGCAATGATGGTTGTTTTTCTGGAATTTTTTTCTCATCTCCAGATCAAGGTTATTATAGTTAACAAAAACTAAAATCAAAACTGAAACTATTACTAAAAAAACATTTTTGTAAACTGAAATAAAATAATTAGCAAAACCGGAATGAAAAACTAAAACTAAACAAAAATATTAAAGTAGCTGGAAAGACTAACTGAAATAAAATAATAATTTACTAAAATAATTTTAGTTTTCATTTTTGAATGAATATTCTTGCTGTTAGTTTTTAACCCTTATAACTTTTAACTCTAAAACTGAAAGTCATCCACCACGAGCCACCCGCATATATTCATCCAGTGAACGGCGGCTACTGAAGGAGGGCAGCTGTTCACATAGCATTTGCTGTGACAGAGCAAGCTGAATACGTGGGTAAAGCGTGTGGAATAGAAAGCGATTTACTTACTGCATTTCTTTGCACTAGTTGTATATCAAGATGTAATTCAAATGCCTGAAACTGAAATGTGGTGGTCAAGAAAAACTTAACCGTATGGACAGAAAAATCACGAGTGAGTAACGTTTCAGTTTATTTCTCAGGTGCCTGCTTTTTGCTGACAGTAATTCACCTGCCACTTAGCATATGAAATATAGAGAAAGTATAATCATGAAAAAAATTCGACCTCGAGATTTTAATGAAGGGTGGCATGGTGGCACAGTGGGTAGCGCTGCTGCCTCGCAGTTAGGAGACCCAGGTTTGCTTCCCGGGTCCTCCCTGCGTGGAATTTGCATGTTTTCCTCGTATCTGCGTTGGTTTCCTCTGGGTACTCCGGTTTCCTCCCACAGTCCAAAGACATGCAGGTTAGGTGCACTGGCGATTCTAAATTGTCCCTAGTGTGTGCTTGGTGTGTGGGTGTGTGTGTACCCTGCAGTGGGCTGGCACCCTGCCCAGGGTTTGTTCCTGCCTTGCGCCCTGTGTTGGCTGGGATTAGCTCCAGCAGACCCCAGTGACTCTGTAGTTAGGATATAGCGGGTTGGATATTAGATGAATGAATGGATGGATTTTGATGAGTCTTGATGTTTTAGACCTCCCCAAGTCTGTGTGTAGATAGATGGATGAAATTTGGCATGTAGTAGTTACACCAAAATTGTAGATCTCTGTTAACTTTTAGGCCAAATCCATCTACTGGAAGTAGTACTTTACCTGAACACATACTTGATTTTTTTTTTTATTCATGCGGCTGCAGAGTCCGATTTAATCAACTTTACTTTTATAATAATTGTTTAATATATTATTAATTTGGTTTGATTTGTTGTTGATGGTTCTTTAATGTACATAATATAAAAATATAATCATTGTCTTGTGGTTTACTCCTCAAATATCCATCCCCATATCTGAGTACATGAGAAAGTCGAGGGGACAACTCCCGATTTTTGAAAATAAAATGGCACTGATCGAGGGACTGACAAGGTCACCATACAAGATCAGCATATTGTTGCTGACCAGTGAGTTTTGAACAATGAAGAGATACAAACCTTGTTAAATTCCTGAGTTGGCAATGTCTCTACTGAACTACAGGTAGGTAGGCAAAGAGAGTCTGCCAAGTGATGAAAAGCTAAACATACTAATGCGTTTTTGTATTTATGCTATATTTATTAATTTATCTTTTTAGTTGGGTGGCATGGTAGCGCAGTGGTAGCGCTGCTGCCTCACAGTTAGGAGACCTGGGTTTGCTTCCTGGGTCCTCCCTGCGTGGAGTTTTCATGTTCTCCCCATGTCTGTGTGGGTTTCCTCTGGGCGCTCCGGTTTCCTCCCAAAGACATGCAGGTTAGGTGGATTGGCGATTCTAAATTGGCCCTAGCGTGTGCTTGTGTGTGTCCTGCGGTGGGTTGGCACCCTGCCTGGGATTGGTTCCTGCCTTGGGCCCTGTGTTGGCTGGGATTGGCTCCAGCAGACCCCCGTGACCCTGTGTTCGGATTCAGCGGGTTGGAAAATGGCTGGATGGATGGATCTTTTTAGGTAATATTCATCATTATTAATACCAGAAATTGTGAAAAGAATCAAATAGCAGAATTATGTTTTAAAATATTGGTCCCCATTTTTTCAATGTTTGTCTCTTTCAAAATAGATAGTTGAAATATCATATTCTTTTTGTTCTTAACATCAGACATATCGTACATATTGCATACCAGGGATTTTTCCTGCCTTGCATCCAAACCTGCTTGGGTAGGCTCCAGATTCCTGTGATCCTGCTCTAGATAAACAGCTTTAGATAAATGTATATATTGTTCTTAATCTCAGATGCTGTCTCTTTCGTTGTATGCCTGTCCATACACTTATTACCTGTTCTTGCTCTGCTCATTAAGGGTTTACTGTTCTTATGGTGGGCTATTCAAGTCTCACTGCCCCTAACCTGCACACAACATGTGTGTTTTTCTTTGTTTCCATCAATACACCTTGGTAGGGTCAGCACACTTGTTCAAGACTAAGAGCCTTTTTCTTCCTAAACCCCCATGATTTTCATGATCACACCTGTCAGAACACAGTAGATTCTGTTTTCTGATTTTTAATCTCTTAAGGCCTGCAGGTGGCAAAATTCTGTCTATAAATTGCTTGTGCCTGAGGTGGAATCAGAGATCAATATGGCTGGTAGAAAATAACAAAGCCCAGTATTTGAGATTTTTGAATGCAATATTGAAGGCATTCATTATAAGCACTTTGTTGTTCGAGCAGGATATGTGGTGTACTGTAGAGTAAAAAACCTTCACACCTTAAAATTCACCTAAATGTCATTACAAATTGGCCCATTCTAGGCAATAAAAGGAAAAGAAAAAAGTGCCAACAGTCAGCACAGATTTGTTCAGCACAAATGACATAGAAAATATTTTAAAAATTATAAAATTGTGTAAAATTTTTCATATTCAGTATCTAGTTTTGATTATGCTTGTTTTTATCAGACAAAAACAAAACCAAATAGAGAACTATGTCTTGTAGTGTAATAAGCTTCCACTAACATTAAACTCATATTATATCCAAACTCGTTAAGTGCACAGTTCTGTCTCATTGTGACACAAAAACCAAACTCCATAGTAGCTCTTTAATCATACTATAATTACTAAAACTAAAACTGAAACTAATATATATATAAAAATAAAATAGAAATGTCATTGTAAAATAAAAACTAAACAAACTAAAAATACACGATGAAGGAAAACTAAAACTAAACTGAATTTCCAAGTAAGGTCAGAATATAGAAATGAAAACTAATATAAAAAGGCAAAACTATAATAACCTTGCACCACACAGGTTCTCTGGGTATCAGCCAGAGTAACCACCAGGTTTATGGTCATCTTTCTTACCATGGCCCTTCTCCCACAATAGCTTAGTTTGGCTGAGTGGCCAGCTTTGGAAAGATTCATGGTTGTTCCTAACGTCTTCCATTTAATAATTATGAAGGTAACTTTGTTTTTGGGAACCTTCGGTGGTGTAGGAATTGTTTATAAGGCCTTCCTCAGACCCATTCCCCAACATGATCCTGTCTCTAAACTCTGCAGGCAATTTCTATGACCTCATGGCTTGGATTTCGCTCAACCTTAGGAGCTTATATAGGCAGTGATATGTCTTTACTAATCAGTCTGATCAGATGAATTGACCAGAGGTGGACTATCTACAAGGTGTAGAAACATCTTATTGAGGATCAATAGAATGGGATGAACCTGAAACAAATTTTATAGCAAAGGGACTAAAATCTTGTGACAAAGAAATAGTTCAGTTTTTAACTTTTTAATGAATTTGCTAAACATTCTAAAATCCTGTTTGTGAATTTTCATTCTGGAGCATTGAGTGTTGCTTGATGTGGGGAAAAATGAATTTTATGACATGGCTGAAACATAGCAAAATGTTTAAAAAGTACAGGGGGTCTAAATACTTTCTAAATCCACTGTAGTTATTACTTTTATGTCTAATATGGAACCAATAAATAAGAATTGTTCTCTATTCAAAACTACAATTGAACTCTTCACATAGCATAAGCAGGTTAACAGTGTACAATGGGGCTTCCTTTCCAGACAAAGTCTGCCAATCACGTTATGTAAACAGTTAGTTATGCTTTTCTAAATGGCACAGGACAAAGTAGCTGTCAATCACTCACACGCTACAACACTGCAGGGTGTCTTTGTTTGCACGTCAGGGTTGAGCAATCAAGATGTCTATGGTTATGTAAAAGCAATGCTTTTATGCAAGATGTTTTATGGTAGGGCAGCTTTAAAGAGGGACCTGTTTTTGATTTCTAGAACTAACAAGGGTGCCATTTAGCCTTTGCATACTTCTTAAAAATATCTACTGAGGTGCGCATTGTAACAGCCAGCCCCTTAAGTTATGCCTCAGTAGGAGCCTTTCCTGTCATATGAACCTAATAGAAAGCAAAAGGATAACCAGAGAAATAAAAATAACCTTACAGTATTATCCCATGGTATTGTAAGTCAATGGAACTAAGTCGGCTGCTAAAGATTTTTTTAAAACTATTGCTTTATAACAAAATATTATTTATTTGTTGTTATAGTTTATTGATAACTGATTAATGTTCTATCAAAAATTTATATTTGTGTAGCTAAAAGGACAAAAATATGTCAGTTATTAAAGAGACTTTAATTTAACAAAGAAAATGAATACCATCCCTTTGTATTCTTTAGCACCTGGATGAAATGGTGCCAGACGGTATTTTTTTTAAAAAAGGGCTTCTTATTTAACATCTGGATGATTGAAAACAAGAAAAAAAATTACAGACAACATTTTCAGTAGTACGTCTATATTGATCTGTGTGGAACCTAGCAACTAATTTGCAGTACATCTTTCTCTCTTCTTCTTCAAATAATTTTAAAACTCTTTAATCGTCATTTTCCTGAAGCTATGTCTACCCTTCAATCCTACCTAATTCTATTCATTAATGTTGATCATCAAAATTCACCAAAGCATTTTCCACAGCAAATTTTCTGGGTTAGCCCATGAACTTGTTTGTTGTGTCATTACCTGAAAATTTGGCAAACAAAGGACAAACAAAAGATTGGTAATCCAACTAATCATCTGCTCATTCTGTACTGGTTGGGTAATTGAATGTCAAAAAATAATAAGGGTCTGAGCCAAAATGTCACTCCTACCAAAAATACAAAAAGCCCCAAACACTAACCCAACTCTTAGTCAAAATTAACAAAATATGCTGAGAGATATTTTGCTCATTGCACACCCCAAAAATGGATGCTGGGAATAGCATGACAGTATCTTAATAAGTCTTGTCATAAAGAAATCACATGCTTTGACACAGGGAATAATGTCATAGTTTTATGATTGTGAATATCAGACATGGCAAAAAGGGGTTTGGGGCCTCTAAAATCCTTGACAAACCAGGCTAGGACCATAACCAGCCTTCCCAGATAATAATAATAATAATAATAATAATAATAATAATAATAATAATAATAATAATAATAATAATTCATTACATTTATATAAGACTCACCCTGAAGCAGCCAGTCCCCAACTACTACCTGTAGGCTTAGGTCTGCCTAGGCCCAAAATGGGAATTTTAACTTTAAAAATTCAAAATACATGTAAAGTCCACAAATGTCTCAAAATTGTCTCAGAGTAGTGAGATAATTATTCCTTCAGAATAAGTGGTTATGGGTCATGTGTCAGGTTAAATGTTTTATGTAGCATTATTGTTGGGGAGTTTTCCTTTAAATAACAGATGAGATCACCACTACAATGATTTCACGGACATCCTGTATTACAACAGATCTGAGGAAGCCCTGTCATGTGAACAGTTCACATCACCATGACAATACTCCAATTCTCTGCTGGCAGGAGTGCCAGTATATTTTGCAAAGCCGCTTCAGATGATTCAAAATGAAGCAACATGTCTGATGTTAAATCATCCAAGTCAGCCACATAGCACTCATTTTCTGAGATCATTATATTAGCTTCGTGTAGTGGCACATATTAAGTTCAAATTCTTGATGCTTGCCTACAGAGTAGTCAGTGGGTCAGCACATACATTATGTATATGGAGACACTTGTGTGATCCTGTTCTTTCTTGCTCACTCAGGTCTGCTGATGAAAGATATCTGATGATGTCACCTCTAAATGGCATCACATTTCAATCCAAACTCTCTTCACGTGCAGCTCCCAGCTTGTGGAACGAGCTGCCCACCCGCATTCAAAATTCTGACTGCTTCAATGTGTTTGAAGACTCTCTTGTTTGGTGAATGTCATTTATAATCTAGGAATTGTTACTAACATGTGTTTTGTTCTGAGCTCTTCAATTGCGATGATCAATTTTGTGACCTTGTCCTGTAACACTTCTTCCCAAACAGTTCCCCAGACTGATGTTTACTGAAATATACTGACCTCTTTTGTAAGTCACTTTGGAAAAAAGCATCTGCTAAGTAAATAAATGTAAAAGTAAATGAAGAAATATCGAATTGCTTGATCCGACGAAGTCCAGAATATTTTGCATAACATAGCTGTAAAATACATCAATTTGCAACAATAAACACAGAGAGAATAGTATAGTATCGCCCATCATATATTTTAGGTTTTGTATAAGTATTGTCATGCATGTGCATCCAGAGGTCCCCAGACAAGCTTGACGGAGGTATGTACTTCCACTCCAGGACAAGAAGGAGTGCTGTCATTAACGGTATTCTGTTCTTTCTGCACAGCCCAGAGAAGACGTCCAATAGTGGGTAGTCCTGCCAGACCAAGATTTTGGGAACTCGTTCTGCCCCTTCCAGGGCAACAGAAAGGTGCCATCTTAAGGCAAACCTGGAGCAGGGTCTGCTCAGAACCTGAGATACCAGAGAGAGAAAAAAAAATCCTGTAAGACTGACCTTAAGTTAGTGTCTTTTCAGTTGTGTACTTAAGTACCCATTTTTCTTTCTTTTTTAACTATTTGATTAAACAGGGTTACTAGGGTAGTACCCTAAAATTTCTCCTTGCTTCCAACTGCTTCCTCTCCGCTGGCCACAATATAAATGTCCCCAAATATCAAGATAGATTAAAAATTTGGCAAATATCTTACCATTAAACAGGAACATCTCATATATTATCACAACAGTTAATAACAATAAAAGTTAAATGTGATATGATCTCATCATCTCCATTAGAACAATCTAGACGAGAACAGGCCATTCAGCCCAACAAAGCTCGCCAGTCCTATCCACTTATTTTTTCCAAAAAAACATCAAGTCGAGTTTTGAAAGTCCCTAAAGTCTTATTGTCTACCACATTACTTGCTAGCTTATTCCAAGCGTCTATCATTCTTTGTGTAAAGAAAAACTTCCTAATGTTTGTGCGAAATTTACCCTTAACAAGTTTCCAACTGTGTCCACGTGTTCTTGATGAACTCATTTTAAAATAACAACCTTAACTCACTGTACTAATTCCCTTCATAATTCACTCATGTCACCTCTTAATCTTCTTTTGCTTAAACTGTAAAGGCTCAGCTCTTTTAATCTTTCCTCATAATTCAACCCCTGTAGCCCTGGAATCAGCCTAGTCGCTCTTCTCTGGACTTTTTCTAGTGCTGCTATGTCCTTTTTGTAACCTGGAGACCAAAACTGCACATAGTACTCAAGATGAGGTCTCACCAGTGCATTATAAAGGTTGAGCAGAACCTCCTTGGACTTGTACTCCACACATCAGGGCGCTATATAATGTAACATTCTGTTTGCCTCCTTAATGGCTTCTGAACACTGTCGGGAAGTCAATAGCTTAGAGTCCACTTTGACTCCTAAATCCTTCTCATAAGGTGTACTCTCCATTCTCCACTGCCCATTGTGTATTCAAACCTAACATTTTTACTTCCTATGTGTAATACAGTACTTTACATATACTGACGTTTAAATTTCATCTGCCACAAATCTGCCTAAGCCTGTATGCTATCCAAGTCCTTCTGTAATGATATAACAGATTCCAAATTATCTGCTAATCCACCTATCTTGGTATCATCTGCAAACATAACCAGCTTGATACTTATATTCATATCATTTATATATATTAAAAATAGCAGCAACCCTAGCACTGACCCCTTTGGAATGCCACTCTTAACATCGGCCAATTCTGATGAGGTTCCTCACACCATCATCCTCTGCTTCCTGTGTCTGAGACAACTCTGCACCCATCTAAAAGCATCACCCTCAGCTCCCACTTCTTTTAGTTTGATGCCCAACCTCTCATGTGGAAAGTCAAGATAAATAATATCATATGCTCCACTTTGATTGTATCCTTTTGTTGCCTCCTAATACAATACAATACAATACAATACAATTTATTTTTGTATAGCCCAAAAACACACAAGAAGTGCCGCAATGGGCTTTAACAGGCCCTGCCTCTTGACAGCCCCCCAGCCTTGACTCTCTAAGAAGACAAGAAAAAACTCCCAAAAAAACCCTTGTAGGGAAAAAATAGAAGAAACCTTGGGAAAGGCAGTTCAAAGAGAGACCCCTTTCCAGGTAGGTTGGGCGTGCAGTGGATGTCAAAAAAGAAGGGGGTCAATACAATACAATACAATACAATACAATACAATACAATACAATACAATACACAGAACAGAACAAATCCTCAATACAGTATAAAAATAAAAATTTTTAAAGTACGAAGTAGAATTTAACAGTAGATGATATCACATAATATGATTTGGATTTGTTTAGAGTCCTGGTGACCTCATTCATCAAGCTGCCTCCCCCATTTGGCCATTCCACAGCTGAAACAATGCTAATCCGATGAAAGGACCCCTCTTTCCCATGATTCCTGCAATCCTCCATCAGGGATGACTTTACCTTAGGCAGGCAAAACAACTTGGCAGGTGGGCCGTGGCACCAAGTGCCACATTTGAGTACCGAGAAGAGAAACAGAATAGGTGAGGGTTAGTATCCAATTAAAACTATCATATTACTTATGTTTTAGTGCTAATGATTAACAACAGAGATGCAGTATGTACAGTTAATCAGCAGCTCTAGTCAGGATATGCTAAACTGAAGTAGTGAGTCTTCAGCCGGGATTTAAAAGCTGAGACCGAAGGGGCACCTCTTATAGTAGCAGGCAGACCATTCCACAGTTTAGGGGCCTTGTAACTAAAAGCTCAACCTCCCTGTGTTATTTTGTTAATTCTTGGAATCATAAGCAGACCGGCATCTTGAGATCTTAATGTGCGGTCTGGTTTATAAATCATGATAAGTTCAGACAAGTAAGCCGGACATTGGCCATTTAATGCTTTATATATTAAAAGGAGACTTTTGAAATCTTCCCTAAACTTAACCGAGAGCCAGTGTAAGGATTTAAGAACTGGAGTTATGTGTTCGTATTTTCTTGTTCTTGTAATAATTCTTGCAGCAGCATTTTGTATTAACTGGAGGCTGAATAAAGAAAAGTTTGAACATCCAGAGAACACCGCATTGGAGTAGTCAATCCTACTAGAAATAAATGCATGAATTAACTTCTCAGAATCCTGTTTATTTAGAAAGCACCTTCATTTTCCAACATTTTTAAGATAGAAGAAACATGATTTGGACAACTTTGTAATATGTGCTTTAAATGACACGCTAGAGTCAAAAATAACTCCTAGATTGCGGAATGATTCAGTAAAATTAATGGTGATTCCAACTCAGTTAAATGATGACAGAATATTGTTGTGATCAGCATCATTCCCTGCAGCAATTAACATGTCTGTTTTATCTGTTTTTAAAGAAAAGTAGTTCTCATCCATCCACTCCTTTAATTCACTAACACAACTAATTAAAGACAACATCGGAGAAACTTTGATTTGATTTGATCTAAATGAAAGGTATAACTGGGTGTCATCTGCATACGAGTGAAAATTAACATTATGTTTCCTAATAAGAGATCCCAGTGGAAGCATGTAAAGTGAAAACAGTAAAGGTCCGAGTACTGAGCCCTGCGGGACACCATATCTCACTTCTGTGTATAATGATGGAGTACTGTCAGCACATTTCTGTACATATTGCAACAGATTTGATAAATAAGAACTAAACCAAGCGAGCACGGTGCCTGTAAGCCGAACATCATTTTCAAGCCTGTGCAGTAAAATAGAATGGTCAATGGTGTCAAATGCTGCACTTAAGTCGAACAACATAATTACAGTGGAGTTTCCTTCATCAGAGGATATCAGAATGTCGTTTACAACCCGCGTTAGTGCCGTTTCTGTACTATGACCAGTGCAAAAACCAGACTGGAATTTCTCAAATAAATTGTAATGCATAAGGTGTGACTGAAGCTGATTGGTGACTACTTTTTCTAGTATTTTAGAGAGAAATGGTAAATTTGAAATAGGCCTATAATTATTTAGTATGTGTGGGTCTAGATCTGGCTTTTTAAGTAATGGTTTATTGACTGACACTTTTAGTGCATCAGGTACTGTGCCATGCAATAATGAACTACTGATAATGTTTAGAATAGGCGCTGCAAGAACATCCATTGAACTTTTTACTAGTTTTGTTGGCACTGGATCTAGGAAACAAGTAGTGGCCTTCATTTTAGAAATTAAAGTTAAGACTTCCTACTCAGTTACAGAATTAATAGAATTCCAGCATGTTAGTAAAACACGACCTCCCTCTTCTGAACCCATGCTGACTGTTCAGAATAAGTCCTGTCCTTGCCAGGTGTTGCTCAATCATTTAATCATTCCTTAATCATTCCTTCCATTAATTTCCCTTTGATACATGATAAGCTTACTGGCCTATAGTTGCTTGGATGTGCCCTGTAACCCTTTTTATATAATTGGAAAACTTCCTAAAAATATGTGTCAAGGGTTTGTATATGTACTCTCTAGCCTCCTAAAGAACTTGAGGGTAAATATTATCTGGTCCTGGTGATTTGTTTGATCTCAATGATTTCTCCATGGTGAATGTCCTGGAAATAGATGGGTGCATGAGGCTTTGATTACACATAAAAGCACACAGAAATGCATATAGAAAATTATCTTTTATTTAAATAACAGTTTGATCACAAAAAGGTAACACAAATATACAGTATGTCTAAGTATGGAAATGAAACCAACCTTGATTCATTTATTATATTAATCCAGGTTTCTTATACTAGTAAAGGTGCATAAAAGTGATCCAGATGCTGACCATCATAGATTTGTCTTCTTAAGCAAAACTGACTTGGCTTGCATTGGCTGTGTCTTTGTAAATGTACACACAAAGAAAGCCATGCAAGCATTCCTTGTAATATGTTAATTCTCCTTTCATTTCAAGATTTTAGAATAAATCTCTCATTAGGCATACAGAGAAAAATGTACCATTAAGCTATGATCCCATATGTTCTCCTTGTGATATTCCCCCCAGCAACAGATACATTCTTCACTTATTCAGTTCCAATATTATCTGAAACTAAAATTTGTAAGATGTATGTCAAAGGTTAATGCGGTAATTATAAAGCAGTTTATAAAAAATGAAAGAAATCTCTATTCATTGCAGTCTATTTCAAGTTAAGGAATGCATGTCAACTTTTATAAAGTTTATGAACACACTTTAAACTTAGAGCATTAAGTTCTTTGTTCAAAATGTTTTACAGATGCAGCATTACTTTAAGATAAAACTCCTTACATTGATGTTACAAGGCACACTGTTCTGGTAATTTATGGAGAAAATCCGACAGTACCGTCAGATGTCTTTACAGATATACACAGACATGATTAGATGCAATATGTTGGCCAGAAAAACAGGGTCCGGTGTAGCGTTTGGTGGCAGGATGTGACTAATATGCCACTAAGTAGGCAAGTTACACATAAAGATGATTATCATGATAATGGATGTTACGCTTATTAATTATTTTTATGTTTGGTAATTCCATTGATTCTTTTTGCTCTTTCCTTTAGGTTCATGGAGTCATTATTGTCCCTGTACAGAATACAAAGAATTTCTTACTACCAAGTGCTAATCAATATGGAACAAATCACTGCTTTCTGGCACCATGTTTACATATTTATAGACACAGTGATGTGGTAATGCAGCATTCAGAGGTGTTGCCTCACAGTGCTTGGACATTTGATTCAGTTGTTGAGTAGGATGTTTAGTTTAGTATTTACATGTTATTATGGTCTCCTTCAACAGTCCAAGGACATCATGCTGTCTACATAAACTGCTTTTTCAATTTAATAATAAAATACGTTTTACAGCTTTAATGTATTCTCTTAGAAACACTATACTGGTATTGGGTAGAGCATACTTTTTTTCCACAACAAACCAAGTTCTTTGTGGTATAGATTCCACAAGATGTTGAAACAGTCCTTTGAGAGTCTGGTCCATGTTGACATGACTGCAACATGTAATTTCTCGAGATTTGTCAGCTGCACATTCCGTTCTGCCATATCCCAAAGTATTCTGTTTGATTCAGATCTGGGGCCTCATGCATAACGGCGTGCAAAGAATTCACACTATAACATGGCGTATGGACAAAAGCGGAAATGTGTGTACGCACAAAAAAATCTAGATGCATAAATCTGTGCAAACGGCAACTTCCACGTTCTTCCACTACATAAATCCCGGTCAGCGTGAAAAGTAATGCACGTACACGCGCCTGCTGTCCCACCCCCTCTCCTCCCAGAATTACGCCTCTTTGAATATGCAAATCAATATAAAAAGCCCTTAAGCGCAGCTTTCTGTGAAAAGACAATGTTAAAAGCACGTGGGGAAATAGAAGAAGTTCAGCGAATACCAAGTGAAGGCAAGGAAAAACATACTATTTGTTGGTTTAAACAGTGGTATAAACAACAAAAGGAAGTTGATCGAGTCACATAGAGTGTCGGAGAAACTCAAAAGCTCAAGTTCACAAAGTCGCACAGTGTGCGAAATAAAAAAGAAGTCAGATATCAAAGTCGCCGTGAAATGGCGAGTCATAGCCTATCGTCTGAGTGTCATATGAATGCTTATTAGGGTACAGAGAAAAAAAACAGGCACACAGTGGGAAAAAAGCACGAAATGTCAACTTTAATCTCAAAATTTCCACTTTAATCACATAGTTTATTTTGTCATTAAAGTAGAACATCATAAACTTCATCTTAAAATCATTTAATTTACTAGTTTCTCAAATCTCATTGTAGCTAAAGTAGCACATTGAATGCTTTGTTTTGTATTTGATCTTCTATGTGCTCTATGTCTGTGAATCACTACGTGCTTCTTAAACGGGCTTTCTCTTCCTCCGACAGGAAAATAGAATCCATTACATTCATGATATTACAGTTCTCTGAATAATTAAAATACTGAGATGTATACTTGATATCATTTTCACGATGATAGGAGTTAAAGCATGTTATTAAACATGGGAATACGGTGGCGCAGTGACTGTTCATGCCACACGCAAGATGCTTGCTGCACCATGCGCGACCTTCAATGAAATCATTTATTACAGCAGTACTGTCTCTTTCAAACATACTAACCCCCAATTCCTGTCTTTCCTTTTCTTTCTCCAAGTAACCAATCGCCACACAATCAGCTCTGTAATAGACGTTAAGCCATCTGTAAGCTTAGAACGCCGATTCTTCAAAACTTTTAAAGAACATTGAAATATTTTAGTAGTACATATTTAATTATTCCATCCATCTATCCTTCCCTTGTTGTGTCAGCCCCAGAAAGAATACAGCGAGAGGTAGGAACAATCCATGAGCGGAACACCAGCTCCTCGCTAGCGCTGCGGCACCGTGACCTCACATGTTCAATTATTAACAATACAGATTATTTAAAAGAACTTAAAGTTTTATCTGTATAATATGATAAACATATTTTGTTGCATTTCATCTTAAAAATGATATTGTCATCATATGTAAATATGCGCTTTATAAAGTGGCTCAGGTTGTGCAATATTATAACTGTATCGCAAGTTTGCAGTGAGGTAATCGTGCTTATAAGTACAAAGTGTTCTACAAGGAGCAAATGATGTACTTATTGAGTGCATTTATAGTTCTTGGGATAATACTGTTTCTGAACTGCGAGGAAAGGCTCTGAAGCGTTTGCCGTATGAGAGCTGTTCAACAGACAGCATGGCTGAGGCAGCATGTACGATAGGGTTGGAACTATTGTGAAAATGTGTGTGGCTTTATGCCAGGGGTAGGATTTATATATATTGTAATTTGAACGTGGAAACGTTCGTATGCAACATTTTTGTGCGTATGCACCATTTATACATGAGGCCCCTGGTAATTGGGAAAGTAACTGAAGAACACTTAACTGGTTGTCATGTTCATGAAGCCAGTTTGAGACAAATTGTGCTTTGCGACATTGTGCATCATCATGCTGGAAATAGCCATTAAAAGTCGAATAAATTATGGCAGTTAGTGTATTCACATGATCAGCAACAATTGTCAAATAGGGTGTGGCATTTGAGGGATAATTGATTGGTACTAATGAGCCCAAAGTTTCCCAAGAAAACGTTCCCAACATCATTGCACCACTACACCAGCCTGGACCAGTTCATTGATTCATCTGTCCAGTTTGGGCAAGCCTGTGCCCACTGTACCCTCAACTTTCTGTTCTTGGGTGAGAGGAGTGGGACCCAACGTTATCTTCTGCTGTCATAGCCCATTAAGGTTCGATGAACTGTTCATTCTGCTCACCACAGTTGTTATCTGAGTTACTGTAGCCTTTTTTTAACCAGCCTGAGCACTGTTCTCTGACATCTCTCATCAAGATGGCATTTCCATCTGCAAAACTTACATTTACTGGATTTTTTTTTTTTGTTTTTTTATACCATTTTAAATAAACTCTAGAGACTGTTGTGCGTGAAAATCCCAGGAGATCAGCAGTTACATAAATACACAAACCAGCCTGTCTAGCACCATCACTCACGTCATGGTCTAAATCAC
Organism: Polypterus bichir lapradei; assembly: GCA_026402145.1. NCBI lineage: Eukaryota > Metazoa > Chordata > Cladistia > Polypteriformes > Polypteridae > Polypterus > Polypterus bichir. The sequence goes on along the minus strand of JANRMT010028174.1, from coordinate 50,655,357 downwards.
CAACTTCATCTTTTTTCACAATTCTGTTGTTTGATGTGAGCACTAACATGACCTTGAACTGCATGATTTCATGTATTGTGCTGCTGCCATATGATTGGCCGATTGGATAATCACATGAATAAGCAGGTGTACAGGTGTTCCTCATAATTTGCTCAATGAGTTTATGTAAAGCAGCACTAGTAAAAGTTCAGAGAAAGGAAATTAGTATTTGCTCAAAGTGAGCTTTACACAATTTCTTTTTTTGAAAATAATAAAAAAGCCAGAATTTTTGAATAGATGAGTTAGCATTAAAATGCTTCTGAAACAGTAGGAGTGAATGGTTTCCCTTTGTTATATTTTTATAATATTAGCAAAATGTAAAGTTACATAAGCATTATTTTATTTATGCACAATTTAAGAAATGTATTTAGCTGATTTAATTGAAAATTATCTTTAGAAAATATAATTGATTAAATTTTTTGCGTTCTTTCTATAATCATTTGGAAACAATGAGGGATTTGCCTAAAACAGTCAGTCTGCTAAATGTCAGAATACCAAGTGCTGACGTTTAAAACTTGAAACTGTATGCAGGGCATGCAGTATAACAATAAGTCTATTAACATATTTTTTCACCGATAGCATAACAAAAAGGTCAAACCTATCAACACATGCTTCCACATCTGTACTGCGCTGTCACATCTGTAAACCCTTTTAAAAGAATGTACATTTCTAATGGATTCTGACATTTTTTCCTCATTTAGTGCACACATTAACCTGCAGTTGTATTTGGATACGCAAATTTCATCTGCACTGCTGTTTAAGAGTAACAAAAATATACAACAATATTAGTGATTTTTTGTGATTTTATTGTTTAATTTGTTCTTCTCCAAAGATCAGTTCAGCCATTTGTTCTCCTGATCGGATTCTTTCAGTCACAATCCAGAGCTCATAAATATAGGTCAGAACAGAAATACCGTATGAAAAGTGAACTAAAACCTTTATCTGAGGGCTTTCCTTCTGCTTCACTACTATGGTGCAGTACAATGTGCATAAAACTCTTTTCTGCTCTAGTTTGTTGGTCAATCTCACGATTACCTCTACCATTACCATTACAAGGTAGTTAAATTCCTCCACTTGGGGCAGCTGCTCATTTTTTACTTGCATGAACCTATTATTTTTCTGTGATGTTGACAGCAGAGAAATTCTCATCCCACGAAAACGCACACTGCAAACCATTCCAGTGTGTACCAGAGATGACAGTCTGATGAGGCCAAGAGGACAAACGGCAAAAATGCAACTCTAAGGTTAGATTTAGTCACCCCCAAGTGGATACTCTCAAAACCTTCATGGTACTTGATAATCTATCCAGAAAAAAACACAAACAGGAGATGAGACAGACACATCCTTGGCGGAGTTTGATGCCCACATTAAACTGACTTGACTTAATGCCAATCTCTACTCCTGTAAATACAATCACCAAATGGCATGCTGTACTCATATAAAGCCTTCCACAAGATGCCACTGGGCACATGGTTATAAGTTTTTCTGAGACTGTTGGTCATGTATGGTGAAAACAGGCTTGGCAAATTGTCAGGATTCTGTAAGTATCTGGGTAAGGACAAGCTCTATTATTCCATTGTTAGGATGAAATGTTTTTAAGATTATTACCTTTGCATATTGGAGGGGACTTGTGTGTCTCAGTGATCCCAAAAGTCATGTCTGGACATATTTGCTCCTGACACCATTACCAATGGTAAATTGGTCTAATGGGCAGGGCCCAACAAAGAACAATATACAAATGATCCGCATGAAAGTTCCAAATATATCCGAGGCAGTCACCTAAAATATGGATACCTGGACCAAAGTAATATCTACAGTCATAAGAAAAAGTTTGGGAACCCCTCTTAATTCTTTGGATTTTTGTTTATCATTGGCTGAGCTTTCAAAGTAGCAACTTCCTTTTAATATCTGACATGCCTTCTAGAAACAGTAGTATTTCAGCTGTGACATTAAGTTTATTGAATTAACAGAAAATATGCAATATGCATGATAACAAAATTAGACAGGTGCATAAATTTGGGCACCCCAACAGAGATATTACATCAATACTTAGTTGAGTCTCCTTTTTCAAATATAACAGCCTCTAGACGCCTCCTGTAGCCTTTGATGAGTGTCTGGATTCTGGATGGACCATTCTGGATGGACCATTCTTCCACACAAAATCTCTCCAGTTCAGTTAAATTTGATGGCTGCTGAGCATGGACAGCCTGCTTCAAACCATCCCATAGATTTTCGATGATATTCAAGTCAGGGGACAGTGACGGCCATTCCAGAACATTGTACTTCTCCCTCTGCATGAATGCCTTTGTAGATTTCGTTTTTTGTGTCATTTTCTTCTTGGAATGTCCAACCCCTGTGTAACTTCAACTTTGTGACTGATGCTTGAACATTATCCTGAAGAATTTATTGATTTTGGGTTGAATTCATCCGAACCTCGACTTTAACAAGGGCCCCAGTCCCTGAACTAGCCACAAAGCCCCACAGCATGATGGAACATCCACCAAATTTGACAGTAGGTAGCAGATGTTTTTCTTGGAATGTGGTGTTCTTCTTTCGCTGTGCAAAGCGCTTTTTGTTATGACCAAATAACAGTCCAAAGCACCTGGTTCCAAAATGAATTTGGCTTGTCTAAATGAGCACGATACCTAAGTTGTCTCAGTTCTCTATGTGAAATGCTGACTTTTTAAGGGATGCACAAGCAATTTGGGTTGTCATTTGAAGTTATGACAGAATGATGCATACTGTAAATGAGAGAAATGCCCTACTGTACATAACTGAGATTATCTACCAACTGAATCTCCATGTAACTGCAAAATGTAAAATATTTCACTGTGTTTCTTTTTGGTAATTCCATTGGTTCATTTTCAAGATTCATATTTTAAGCCATTCTATTTATTTTTTATTTAAGAACAAAATATATTTATATTTACTCATGGATCAATCTCTAATTATGTAGGACTTGCATGTTCGCCCAGTGTTCATGTAATTTTTATACAGGTACTGTGCTTTCCAGTCACATCCCAAAGATGTAGATAGAGCAGCATACATCATATTGTACAACACAAAAGAGGTGGAAGAAAGATTAGCATTAATAACAGTAGGCAGTGTTTTTGGTATGAGAGCAATATATCATTTTGTAACAGACAAAACTAAAATCTTTTTAGCAGGCACAAATCATGTGCACGTTTCACTTCATTTAAACTCAGATATACAAATATGTGATAACAGGCCACAGAAATGAACTCAGTATATATAGCAAAACCAGCCATCTTGTTCAAAGCTGTCAACAATGGGCAATGGTGCAGAAAAGCCCCACATTTATTTATTAAATGTATTTTTTATTTATTTGTGCATTTCACCTGTCATACAAGTTTATGCAGTTAGTGGAAATTGAGTTTCTCCCTTTGACAGGTGATGCTCTACCAGTTCTACTGGAATGAAGAAATGATAAACCCTACATGTATATTTAATGTGAATATGTATATTTTGTTTCCATCACAATAACTGTCTATGTTTCCTATGTAGAGGGCAAATACATATGAATCAGTCCACACTAAAGTAGATTGAGCATTGTAAATAGTGCACATGTGTTTTTATTTAGTCTTTCTTCACAATAATTTACTTTGCAATGAATGCTCTTGCTCAGAAATACTACTGCATAAGAAACATTTTGCTCAAGTGTAAGTTTGCTTGTAGTGTAAAACTTCCCATAGCTGTGACTGGGATGTGAAAAGGATAACACAAGGATTAGAAAGATCCTTTATCTTTTTATTTTCAGGGTACAGATTTACAAGAATAACAACATTTGTTTAAAACACAATATTGAAAGTTTCTTCTGTAATTCCCATTTAATGTAAACATTTCTTGCACTTTATCAGTTATTACACAACAGGGTAAACTGATTTGATTCAATAACATGAAATTTTGCATTTTAATTCTTTCTTGTTTATTACGGCACCAGAGAGTGGTGATGTGTTGCATGCTGGTCAGATATGCAAGTAAAGAGCTTCACTGTTATCTGTGCATGTGCCAATATTGGGCTGTTGTCCTTTTTCTTTTTCATTTCAGAAGCTGATATTCTTTTGACAGTTTTTTGTGTACAGACTGAGGAGCACATGGCAGTTGGCATCAATTAATTATTGTGTTTAGAAATATTAAAAACAAATATAGCCACTTTATTCAATATGTCTAACATGAGATAAAACATTACATCAGGTAATAACAGTAATGGAAAGTTTTTATACACATCAATAAAAAGGACATGGATAGATTTAAAGCAAGAACAAGTTCAGCCATGTCAGCCTCTGGATAAACGTGTGCCTGGACAGAAAACATACAGACACTCTAGTCCTTCAGGATGCACCTACATTAGGCAAAGCATAATTGCATAAAGTACTGCGGACCTGTAGTAAAAGTACAAAAAGATGGCCGGAATGTTTTAAAGAGTCTATTTTAAGCTCAGCTTTACAGCAAATATGATGGGTGTATCGGAAATTCTGCCTCTTCCGTGAAATGGCAGACAAGTTTAAAGAGACCAGAGGGTGGAAAGCATGACTAAAAGCTGTGATTTAAGAAAGCTCATTATGAGAAAAAAATAGGTTACACCCCTATAGATGGGATGATTTGTGTTATTTGACACAAAACATCTGAATTTTAAAAATAAGACTGGGAGGAAAGGTGGCTCAAGACATGCTTAAAGAAAATGAAATATTATTTGTAAAGGGAACATGAAGAAAACGTGAATATCTGTCCGTGTGTAGAATTTTAAATGATCACTGCAACTACCAATCATATTCTAAAGTTTATTTTCATAAAATAAATATTAAAATGTATGCTCATCTGTGTCACAGAACATGTACATGGTGAAAAGTTTGGGTCTAGAATTATCTTCAGTCAACTGGCAAAAAAATTATGTGAATATTTCAAAGATTTTAAGTTAATTTTAACTGAAATTACAGATGAGTTTTTAGTATGTCAATTGGAGTATACAATTCATGGTTATTTATTTTCAGTACTATAATTACACTTTATTTATTATTTTTATTTATTTATTTATGCCCAATACTATAATTAAATTTGCTCATGACATCACAATATTTGGAGTAAGTTCAGACAGGGAAGAAGTGGCATGGCCTACAGGAAAGAGGTGGAACACCTGGCCGAGTGATGTAAGGACATCAACCTGATTCAAAAAACACCAAAACAAAAGCGATCATTGTAGACATTTGAAGAAGTAATAAGACAGACCACCTCCCCCTCCACATTTATGGAGAAGTAGTGGAAGGTGTACAGAGAATCAAGTTCCTTCGGATTTAGAAAATAAAACAGCTGACCTTTACATGGAGAAAAGGCCCAACAAAGACTCTACTTGTTTAGGAAACTGAAACGGGCCCAACATCCTCAACAACTCCTGGTGAACTTCAATCACAATGCAGTCTAAAGCAGCCTCTCCCATTGCATGTCTGTGTGGTATGCTGGCTACACTGCTGGCCAGTGGAAGGATCAACATCATGTGGAGAAGGTGGCTCAGTGAATCAACTGGATGGTCCTGTTGCATCTGGGCACTGTCTTCATTAGCTGACTGAAGAAGAAGGCCAGCAGCATCAGCAGAGACACAACACACCCTTGACATTCCCTGTTGGATTCGCCACCATCTGGTATGTTCTATACCAGGGGTCTCCCACCTTTTTTCCCCTAAGAGCTACTTTTACAAAATGAAAATGGCCAGAGAGCTACTCATGTTTTCTAACGTTTATTCTCATATCTTATTTCAACCCAAACAAACTGAATAAGCTTGTTTTGCCTGAACATTTACAAAATGTTGGTGTCCACAACTCACATTTTGAATTAAAACATTTAAAAAAA
>JANRMT010028174.1:50610121-50639453 GCA_026402145.1 Polypterus bichir lapradei | reverse complement strand
TAGTTCAAGTATGCAATAACCTGCCGAGACGAGGGGGGGGGGGGGGGCGGGGCTAACACTGCCCTCTTTGTCTTCATGCCTCAGAGTGCCAAGAAGATGCCCAATAATGGCACCTAGCCCTGTCCCTTCTGGTGTGAAACCATAAAAGCCGGGCATCCCACGAAAAGATGCCTTTTAAAGGCCAGAGCAAGCCGCAGGACAGAGCACCATTTTGTTTTGATACTTTTTCCTTACTTTTGATGAGTGAAGCCCGTTTAGGGATTAGTGCAAAGCTGACCACAGTATATATATATATATATATATATATATTTGTGTATCTACCTGTTTATGTATTTATTTATCCAAAGAGCTTCTATAAAAAATTACCCTGGAGACAAATCTAGTTCTTTCTATTCATCTATCTCTTTATGCCTTGCAATTTGCTGGCATCTTGTACATTTTATCAATTGGTAAGGAGTCAGTTGTAAGTGGATCATTCAAGCTAGACATGCAAAAAAAAAAAATCTAATAACCCCATTTACTTTAGCAAAAGTATTTAAAAGTATTTAATTTAAAATGACTGAACTTCTAAAAGATTTTTAAAATCAACATATATTTCGCAATAATAAAAATAACATTAAGCCCACTTGTGACAAATTTAGGTGCACTGTTTTATGTAATCCTGGTGCCAATACTGACACAAAGTGCTCTCACCTTCATTGTCAAAGCACCAAACAGCTCAATTCTTCAAGTACATTACAGTGAAAAACTATTTGACCCTAATTTTCTGCATCACTGCACATTTTTGACATGGAATATTTTCAGATCTTCAACCAAAATCTAATATTAGATAAATGCCACCTTATTAGACAAACAACTCTTTTTGTTAACTCACTCTGTGTTATTTATTGAATGAATAAAGTTCAATAATAGCACACTGTATGGCAAAGTAAGCGCCCCTTAGTTTATTTAATCCCATTAAAGGGGTAATGTGTTACTGTGTGTCTCGTGAATGAAAAAGCACTCCTTGAATGACTGAATTTGTAATGCATTTTAGATCTCATTGTAACCTGGTGTGCTATTTTCTATTCCATTTGTTCTGTTTAACATTGTGCATCATATAGTTGCAGTTTCCCTTTTTATGTATATCCTTTTTATTTTTTATTCAGAGAACAAACACAAGTAAGAGTTTCAATGTTCTGGGTGTGTACTGAGTAGAGCAATGGTTTTGCTGCCGTATATCAGCTCCTGGTTTTTGATTCTTTTCATTCTCGAGTCTTCATGTGTTTGCAAGGACTTATTCTGCCACATCCCCAAGCTATGCATGTTAGGTTAATTGAAGTCTTTAAATTGTTTCTGTATGAGTGGTTGTTGGTGTGTGCATCAATATATCACGCAATTAAACAGCAATTCATTTTTTACCTTGTGTGAATTCCTGCTGAGATAGACTTTGAATCTCAAACAGTCTCTCACAGAAGATGAATGGCCACATATGGAGTAGTACAATGATCTGCGCTTCATTGCCACTTTCTACATTCTTTAAGTATCTGTGTGGGTTTCCCCGGGTACTCAGTTTGATTTCCACAGCCCAGAGTTGTGCTCATTAGGTTAATTGGCAGCTCTAAATTGGCTCGATATGAGTCAGTGTAGTTGTGTGCATGAGTGTTCCTGAGATTAACTAGCATTCTTTCCAGAGCCGGATCTTACCCTGTGGAAATTGGAGCCAAAGTAAGCTCCAGCTCCTCACCACAACACATGTAAATGAAGAAAGTGGAGGAAGAAAATCAATTTAGAATATCTTTTGGATCAGAATGGTTATGAAGAAGTAGAAATTGTATTGTATCACCAAGGCCATCTTTCTAGCACTGATGACCGTGTCCATGGGGTGCTGATCAGAGGGCAAAATATTCAAACCTCCTCCTTTTCCACATTTCAGCAGGACAACAGCCTCAAACATAAATGAAGCTACAATGGATTGGCTAAAAATGGTAAACGCATTGCCTGGTTTAGCAACAGTGGTTGTACATCAGTAATGAATGTGTCAAATAAAAGTGCAGTAAATCAAGGCTCATGAATTATTTTGTAAAGTGTCAGAGTGACATATTTACATATCTAAGTTTGCCAAGTTGGTAGAGACCTTTTGAGTTTTGTCATTTTACTATGCACATTTTTCTCAAAGAAGAAAACATCTTCCCTAAAAAATGTGCAGCACAGTGTGCAGATAAGGGGAAAAATAGCAATTTAAATTCATGAACCTCTGAAGCACTGATACAACAAAATGTGGAAAACTGTAGTTGTCTTATGGGCACTGTATGTTTATCTCAACAGCTCAAAAAATGATTTATTTTTGTCTGTGGATATCGTGACATTTGTTACTCAGATTTGTATTGACAATACCTTATTATTTTCTGCTCTGTTACAGAAAGTGACCAAGTATATTTCATGGAATGACTGGCAGAAATGAACTGTTTTTAAAGTATGAAAATAAAAAAAAAAATCCCTTTCACAAAATAGTACAGAAAAGAGAGTAAAGCCACTCAATAATAGTTGACATCTTTTTGCTGTTTTATTCAGTATTATTTTGTCCAAGTTTGAGCATTTAATTTTGATAGATGATTTTATAATGTTACGATAATATTGAAAATCTGAACCAAAAAGATACAATCAACTTAAATAAAAATATGCAAAACATATTTAACAAATTAAAATGCAAACCAAAAAGATGGTATATCCACAAAATGTTACTTATTTATATACATTTATATACATAAAGTGTGAAAGACTGCGGTGGGCTGGCTCCCTGCCCGGGATTTGTTCCTGCCTTGCGCCTTGTGTTGGCTGGGATTGGCTCTTGCAGACCCCTGTGACCCTGTAGCTAGGATATAGCAGGTTGGATAATGGATGGATGGAAGTGTAAAAGAAAAAAATCTCATAGTCAAAACTGAGAATAAGCAACCAAATGCTTATTGTTTAAATGGTTTTAAACAATAAATTGTAACAAAAATTAACTGAGAACTATGACGAAGGGATAATAAGAAAAACGTAAATAGCTTGTATATTTTATCACATAGAACACAGTATAACAAAGTACACAATTAGAAATTAAAAAAGATGGACTTGACAGTCACCCTTGACAATTATGGAATTTGAAACACAAAGGAAAAACAAAAAGAAAAAATGCAAATACTTGATATGTTTATATTGCTGTATGATCGCATTGTTCTATATTGTTTACTTTTCTTTTTCTTCTTCTTTCTCCTTTATGTTACAAATATAATCATTCCCAATGCGGATTGTCAATTATATTTACTTAAATTAATTTGAACATTTTGGTTGAAATTTCCGGCTTATTCAGTATTGTTACAAGTTTGTTCGTAATAAGCATTACGTTATTCTCTCACTGTTGTTTTCGTGGTCAATTGTTCTGATTTTATTATGTGCCAGGATTGCAGATTCCAAATAAAGGCACTGGGATGAAATTAGACTAAAATTAAACTTTAATGTGTTTATAAGGGGAAAACTTAGGGTTAAAAGGTAAAGCTGATTATAAGGGCAAAAAATTAACAGCACTCTACTCAGAAATCTCTAATCAGTAGAGTCCAGAGATGACAACATATATGTTCTAAAGTTGACAAAAAACTCTTAGAGTATGTCACTTGCTTCATTGGGTTCTTACAACACTATTAAGTTTTCTTAAAACACCAACTTTAGGGAACAATTTTCCATTACTGTCTACAAAAGTATCTGGCTGATGCCTCAAGGCTATGGTTAAAGACTTGCCTCACTGTGTGTGTCCTGGCTTTTCTCTGGCCATCAATGAACTCAAAGAGAAGCACTAACTGCAGCCAAGACTGTATATTATGGCAGAGTGATCAGGAGCGGCCATGGTAACCCAAAGAGTTTAACCCGGGTGGTTAACAAACTACTTGAACCTGCACCTTCATCTATTACCAAATCTTCCACTGCAGAATTTGAAAACCATAATATTTTTTTAAATTAAAATGAAATACCAAAGTAATCCCACTAATGCTAGTTCATCCCCTCTCTGTCCAGGTCTTTCACCAAATTTTCAATAATTTAATTTTCATCTGTCAATAACCAACTCTGAAAACTCAGGCCTACCACTCATGTACTAGATCTTATTCCCATAACACTCATCAAATCCTGTCTTCATGTAACTGTCCCTACTGTCCTGGCAGCAAATACATAAATTAATTGATGGGGCTCTGTATAAACTTTCTTTTGTAATATCAGTGTTAGTAGTACTAGGGTGTTGTACCGTGTTAGCCATTATGAATGTAGAGAAGAGCCAAGCAAAATGACACCTTTTATTGGCTAACTAAAAAGATTACAATATGCAAGCTTTCGAGGCAACTCGGGCCTCTTTTTCAGGCAAGATGTAATCAGTGTTAAAAAGTGTGATAATCTAAACTTTTTGTCTATCTCTCTCTCTTTCACTTACCTTTACCGTCTAAAGTTTTTGAACATGTTGTGGAATCACAACTCACAATTTATTTATATTATAATAATCTAATAGGAAGAATTTACATCCAGGTTTGATGAGCAGCAAAGCTTTGAAACATCTCCACTCCATTTAACTAATATTTTTTTTTATGGTAGCAGACTGTTGAGCACAATAATTCCATTAGATCTTACTACAACAGTTGATACTCTCAACACATAATGGAGTCTACCAAATATCTCCAGTGGTTTGAATCCTACCTACTGTAGCTCACAGCCAAGAGTTTGCCAGCCTTGGCAACAGCATGTCCAGCTTAGGGCCCATTACACAAGAATTTCCTCAAAGATCTGTCCTTGTTTCTCTGTTTTTCTGTATTTGCATGTTTGACATTTGTCATAATGTTTGGACGGGGTTATCATTTTTATGACAATGAAACTATTTTAGTGACTTGTCTTGGAGAAATTAGATGTTCAATGGACCACAACTCTTTAAAATTGTCTTAAGAAAATTAACTGTTTTCATTCAGATGATTAGTGATGAGTGAGCCCTACGGGTGAGACTGAGGAAATGTTTGGGAACTTCGCCATACTCTGCAAAATGCATTGAAGTCAATGGGGGTGGGGGTACTGAACTAGTTTTGAGTGGATTAGATCAGTGCAGTGTTATTTTAAGTGTCCCTGAGGGCTATAGAAGCATGAGCTGACTATACTGACCAATTACTGTGGCCACAAATGTGCAATGACTTCTGCAACTGTCCCCTTCTATTCTGTTTGCTGGTCCAAACCTCTGCTGTAAGTGTCTTCACTCAAATCTGTAGAAGTGAACACATAATGTTTCTTCTTTTCAGCCTATCTGGCTACCAGTGTCTTGACTGATTGAATACAAAATACTATTGCTAACCTATAAAGTTTTAAATGTGCTTACATCAGACTACATCAGTAACCTGCATCACTCTCTTCAAATAATGCTGGCCATCTTGTTACAAGCCAAACTAACTTATGTTCTATGGGTGACAAAGTCTTCAACTCTATTACCCCCAGGCTTTGGTATGAGATCTGTAAAGTACCGTATATGCTCGCATATAAGTCAGATCTCGAAAACCCAAAAAATCGATCATAAAATCAGACCCCGACTTATATGCCCGTTCAAAAACAAACACATTATTATTTTTTTTACATCTTCTTGCTTCCTCCAATCTCACACCAGGTTCTCAGACACATCCAATTTTGTTGCAGCAGCACAATTACTGTACCAATATCTTTCGCTACTTCAACAACTTTTAATTTAAAATCAACTTCATATTTTCTTCTGATCAAACACTCCATCGTAGATAAGGGATCCTCATACGATAAAGATGTATGAGGGTGTGAGATACAAAAAACACAAAACAGTGCAAATGTCACTTTAGAATAGTTCAGGTATTACCGTGTGGTCACGTAGTCACAATACATAGAAAAAAAAAAAGCAGTCTGTGGTCACTTTCTCAGGTGGCTGTTAGGATATCATAATCTCTTGGACCAACAGCGTGAGTTTTCCGCATTCAACTTATATGGCCAACATTATAAAATACCGGACGTTATACTGTAAAATCAAGCCCCGACTATTCTGCGGGAGAACTTAAACTCGAGTATATACGGTAATCTATGTTTTCTTTTAAAGGCAACTGAAAACATGTCTGCTCAGCGGAAGGCATTTAAATTACATTGACACTCCCACCACTTCTCTAAATTCACTCCCTCTGATCAGGTCCTTGCAACATTAAAGTGTATAATATTATTTGTTTATAGTCTTCTAGCACTTTGTATTTTATTCTGGTTCAGCGTTTTCTCAATTTTAACCCAGAATTTTGTGTTTCATATACTGTATTTAGTTTGTACTTGTTTAAAACTCTGATAGTAGTTGCTTCCTTGGCCTTCATCTGCTTCTACCTTCACCTGCTCTTACTTGCAGCACTCTTCTAAATATTCTGTCAATGTCCATTCCTAACTTATGACCAAGCCATCTTAGTTGTTTCTTTTTGATTTCTTCCTAGAGGAGATATTAGTTTAATTCTTCCCTTTGTGTTCTTAATGCTGTCCATCGACCGTCTCCATCCAACCTGACAGAGCTTGAGAGATCTTCAGAAAAGAATACCAGAAAACCCCTAAATCCCGGTTTGTGAAGCGTGTTGTGTCATTCTTAGGCTGAAATCGCTGCCAAAGGTACTGAGTACTTGTGTCAATGGGATATTTCAATTTTTATTTAATACATTAACAAAGCATTCTAAAATCCTGTATGAAAAAACTAATTTAAATGATTTTAGCAGAAGGTGACAACATAAGAAGATGTGTTAAAAGTGAAAGGCTCTGAATACTCTTTGACTCGACCGTATTCCTTCCTGCCTTACCCCTTGTTTCTCTTTTGATGCTTTTTCTATGCTTTTTCTTTTTCATTTTTCTTTCACATTCTCATACCACCATTCAGTTCTTTTGTGGATGTCTCCACCTTCTTATATCCAAATGCTACTTCTTCTGCCTGTTGTATACAAAATTCTTCCCATCACTGCTACATTGTTACGTAAGTATTAAATGTAATTTGCACACATTGTTTTAAAATGTAAACAGCACATCTCATTCAGAAATGCACCAGAGTCATGTTTGTATATTGTCATAAGGGTATTTTTTAGGGTGTTGACACTAAACGGGAGGAGTATCTGGCCACACCCCACTTGAAAACTTCAAAAGTGAAATTAAGAAATAAACTGACTCGTAAAAAGAAAAGAAAATAAAAAAGAGAGAAAATAAGAATGCCCGGAACCCAAGGGATCTAACTCACTTTATTTTATCTGCTGAACATTAACTGGATGTCCCAGTCAGATTAGGATGTACAGTGGAGTATCTCTTTACCCTTTACTTTTTATAGATCCGTCAAACACAATAAAAAGGCACCCTGCTGTTTCCCTGTAAATTTGGCTGTCTTGAAGTATGTGCCTACTGTAGTAAATACAGGTTATGTGTTTCTTCTTAACTGTTAAAGTTAGATCAAGTTACACTAAGGAATGTGGAGTCATTGTAGAAGCATACAGTACTTTAGATGGCATACACAAATATATTGCACTGTATCTCAAATGGTTAATGCTGCTGCCTCCCAGATCTAGAGTCCAAGTTTCATTCCTAGCCTAACCACTGTCTACGTGGAGAATTCACATTCTTCATTTTCTGTGTTTTCCCCCATGTACAGTTGATTCTTTACACATCCCAAAGATATGCATGCAAAATTGATTAGCATCTATAAACTAGTGCCGTGTGAGTATAAGCACGTGCATATTTCGACTTCAGAGTTAGTTCCTGCCTTGTATGAAATACTGTGGAGAAAGGGTCTGGTTGCTCATAACTCTGTAGTGGACTAAGAAAGTTTTGAAAATGTACGGGTGAAAGATTAAGTCTTTTATTGCAGTTAATGTCAGATAATGCGGGCATTTTTGACAGAGAGTGCCTATTCTGAGTTTCCTATACAAAAAGATTACATCCTGACACAAGACCCAAAGGATTTTTGTGTAAAGCACTGGAGGTCAATGTCTGTTTCTCATCGCCACTCAATGGAACAAGGTGCTGGTGTGAGATGCCTAATAATCCTGACGTTTCCTGTTATTATTAACATGGTGTATATGCTTCAGCTTAAGAAGCCCCTCTGCTTTGACTTTTGACCTTCTTGCTTGCTATTTTTACTCCATACTTTCTTTGCACTGTGCCATTGCTTGCCTTTATGTAGTTTTGATACATGGGTAGGATTTAGCATTATTCCCTTAATATAAGAGTATTTTGGAGAATACTTGCAATATGCATACAGCCAAAGAAAATGAAGGGATGGCCATTATAGAAGGTTAAAAATAGAGTGAGGAACCTTTATTTAAAAGAATTTGTTATGTGAACATGATATTTTTACATGTTACTTACCTTGTGTACTTTGTAGTGGTTGCTGGGAAAAAATTTTAATCTTGTGTTTTTGTGGAGAAAGTACCTAACAAAGACGCTAATTGAATGGAACCCAACAGTGACCAGCACTGAACAACAGCAAATGATATGAAAAACGTCCCTAGGAAACATTTGCCCATTTGTATGCTCAGAATATCCAAAGTACATGCATTCTTTGTTAAAATATTATTAGCCCACATTACCTGTCAAGGACTGGTGATTGAATAATTCAAAAATATTTGCTATCACTTGCCCTTTGTATACCTTCAGCATCTTTCACCTGCATTCATGTTTGCCTGAACATCTCTTTGCCAGCGCTTCCTTTGCCTATCAACCTCGATATAATGTACAAATAGCCAAGCCTTCAAATTTCAAATGGAGACATAAGAACATAAGCAATTTGGCCAATGGGAGGAGACCATTCAGTCCATTAAGGTTTTTTTGTGTTTAGTTAAGCTGTCCCAATATCTCATTCAGGTACTTCTTAAAGGTTGTCAAGGTTTCTGCTTCAACTACATGGCACAGCAGTTTGTTCCAGAGTCCCACAACTCTTTGTGTAAAGAAGTGCTTTCTGGCTTCAGTCCTACATGCCATTCCCTTTAAATTCCCTTGGAATCCTCAGATTTGTGATTTACTGTTAAGATGAAAAACTTTTGCTGGATTTACTTTATCAACGCCTTTTAGAATTTTGAAGACCCAGATTATGTTCCCATGAAATCTCCTCTGCTTGAGACTAAATAGGTTTAATTCTCTGAGTTTGTCACAGTAGGACATGTCCTTAAGTCCTGAGATGCACTTGATTGCTCCGCTCTGCACAGCTTGAATATTCCAGAGAGATGTGGCCTCACTAGTGCATTATATAGTCTCAGCATAACATCCCTCAATTGATATTCAACAGTTTTTTTAAAAATAATCTAACATTTTTTTGCCTTCTTAATTGCTTCTGCATATTACTTAGATGATGAAAATGTGTCAACTTAAACACCTAAATCATTTTTAAGAGGTTGCATCCTGCAAGACAGCGCCTCCCAACTTGTATTTATAATTAACATTTCTTTTGCACAAGTGTTGCACTTTGCACTTTTCTACATTAAACTGCATTGTCAAAGTGGGGAGCCCTAGGCTTGTTTTATTTTTATGTGTGATGTCACTAGAGTGTAATTATATGCAAGTGACACTGCAGTGTTTATTTGGTCTTGCTGTAACTCATTCCTCAGTTACATAGATGATAAAGAAAAGCTCATACTTATGCACCAAGTTTGTAATTTTTCATGTTTTATTTTATTTTCTTCATCTTGTTTTTCTAGCTGACCCCAGCCTGTGATGCACTCATACAGTGTGACAATATTTTAATTTTCATTTTGCATGTTATTCCTTAGGTCACTGTGTATCATTAGGGCATTATATCCTATCCACATAATGTGTATAATTTACTAAGACATATCTGCCAGCTGTACAGCAACAATTTGTTTCTTATATATGGGGGCAATATTGAGGCACCCAAAAAGACAATGCATTGCTTTCCAAACAACAAGTCCTCAATTACTAAGAAGCTAAAAGATGTCCTGAATGAGAAAAAGAGAGCATTCAAATCTGGTAACAAAGACGCTCTGAAGGACATACAGCATGTTCTAAAGAAACTGTTCAGTGAGGGAAAGGAAGCTTACAAAACTAAAACAGAAAACAAACTCACTCAGAATAATATAAAGGATTTCTGGAATGGACTGGGCATAATTACTGGGTTCAAGTAATCCAGGGCTCAGGTTGTAGAGGGAGATGTGGACAAAGCTAACTCCTTGAACCAATTTTTTAAAAGATTTTTCCCTTCCACTAACACCTTCTTCCATTGACCAGTCTACCCACACTAGGGGTGGGCAATGTCAGTCCTGGAAGGCCACAGTGGCTTCAGGTTTTCATTCCAACCCAATTGCTTAATTAGAAACCAATCCTTGCCAATCTCAGACCTTATTTAATTTCATGGCTTGTTAGTCTGCAATGTAAGGTTCTTAAGTCATAGATTTTTTTTTTCCTTTCCAAGGATATCATCCAATTGATTTGAGGCCTAAAACAGATAATTTTCAGTCTGTCACATTTTCTGTTAAGTGATTTATTAAGTAAAACAGTTCATGATGAATCCACACAGATGTAAATGGAAACAGGTTAGATGGAGAACTGCTGGCTGTTTTGTCATTTACATCTTATTGCTTATAAGGAGCCATTAAAAACAGTGAAGGCAGCTCCCTAAGACTGAAATAAGCAATTAAGGGCGAGGAACCTTAACAAGCAAGACCATTAAAATGAGGGATCAAAATGTCACTTAAGCAATAATTGCTTTATCAGCAATAACTGACTTCTCATTAAGAAACTGGGTTGGAACAAAAACCTGCAGTCCTTGGCTATATGAGTCCTCTTGTGGTCGACCACCTGGACCTACTGCAGTTTGCCTATCAGACAAAGATTGGAGTGCAGGATGCAATTATCTGCAGTATTTGCTCCACAAGGCTTATTCTCACCTGGACAAAGCAGGCAGCACTGTGAGGATTATGTTTTAAGGTTTCTCCAGTGCCTTCAGTACCATCCAGACATCCCTGTTAAGGAGTAAACTCAAGAGATATGCAGGTGGAGGAGCCTATGGTGTCCTGGATAATGGACTATCTGTCAGGCAGACTGCAGTTTGTGAGACTCAAGGACTGTGTGAGCAAAACTCAAGCACCACAAGGAACAGTCCTGTCTCTTTTTCTCTTCACTCTGCATACTTCAGACTATAAATATAACACCAGGTCCTGTCACTTCTCAGATGTTTCTTCACTTATGTGCTGTATTGATAAGGGGGATGAGCCAGAGTATAGTAGTCAGGTGGAGGACTTTGTTTCTTGATATACAGAGAATCGTCTGCAATTAAGCATCAGCAAAACCAAGGAACTGGTTATTGATTTTAGCTGCTCCAAAGAGCCTCTATGTCCGGTAACTATTCAAGGAGTAGAAGTAAAAGTGGTCCACTCCTAGAAGTACTTGGGGATCCACATTAATGGCAGGTTGGTCTTGTCTCAGAAACAGAGGAACTATTTAAGAAAGGGCAGAACAGGCTCTTCTTCCTTAGTTAATGGTGTTCCTTTAATGTGGAAATTGACATCCTTCACATATTCTATCTATCTATCTATCTATCTATCTATCTATCTATCTATCTATCTATCTATCTATCTATCTATCTATCTATTTATCTATCTAGCTATAGCCCAAAATCACACAAGGAATACCTCAATTGGCTTTAACAGGCCTTGTGTTTTGACCACACCCTCAGCCTTGACTCTCTAAGAAGATAAGAAAAAAACTCCTAAATAAAACTTGTAGGATGAAAAAAATTAAAGAAATCTTGAGAACAGCAATTCAGAGAAAGACCTCTTCCACATAGGTTGGACGTTCAATGTGTGTCAATAAATGGGGTAAATACAATACACAAAACAGAAGACAAGTAGTTCTCTTCACAGAAATGCACCAGTACAAAATACTATACCATATATGGATACTATAGAATTATACAAAGGAAACATCTTAAAATTAAGATTTCTCAAGTGTTACTGTATATTGTGTGATCTTCAAGAATCCTCCTAGACTTGACGTGATTTGAGTTTACAGCCATAGTTTAGTGTTCTGTATCTATTTAAAATAGTATGCTCTACGCAAAATATCATAGTAAATAAGGACCACTCACCTGGCTGTATCAGCAAATGCCACTGTTGTTAGCTGTTACTGCATTTGATCTTCTAAATTTATTTTTGTTCACTTTGAAATAAAGTAAGCTTTTTCTCACTTAATAAAAACATTTTCCCAAAGAAGCCCACATTAGGTTCAGCTCTTCATGACCCTGTACTGGAAACAGAGCATTCAGAAAATGAATAGCTCTCATCAGGCTGAGATTGTGACTGACTCACCAGGACTGTTTTTGTCTGTGATTACACCTTATATTGCAGTCTGTGCATTTGTTCGTCCTTCATCCGATTTGCTGAATCACCGTGATGCATAATAATGTAATATCGCTAAGCATATGCTTACTGGCTAAAATGGGATCTTAACAGATGTGGAAGTGACTATATTAATTGTAGGATTTTTTTTGTTGTTGTTTTAACAACAATTAATTATTTGTTATTTACAGAAGCTATGATTAACATCAACTAACTGGGAACTAGAAGACTGTCAGTGAAGGGAAACTTTCACCGCATAAACTTTAAAGATGCATTGTTGGAATGTCAGATGCATTATTTATTAGAAGTATGTTAATGATTAGATTTTAAATCTTAAATCAGGTACTGTCAGAGTTGAAAAAAGAATTATGTTTTAAAATTAAAGTATTATCTCCTCAGGCTTAAACAAAGAAATTGATTTGTCTGTATAGAAATTAAAATCTGGAATTTTTTTATAGTATCTTAAGCAGTAGCAGTAATAATGCTGCAGCAATACATTGAGACGCAGATAAGGAGAAAGCACTCCATCTATCCATATAGTGCTGCACGTGTTTTCAGGGTCCGGGGGTAAATAGATAGAATTAACCTAAAAGACAATTAATGCAAACATCCCATTTACATTATAGGACAAAGCCCAGCCTGCTTTTAACAAAGAATGAGACACAGATACAAAAAACAAAGTTGAAACAGGGCATAAAAAGCCTGGCACCTAAGTGTCTCTAGACAAGAAATTATCCATAATGTTATCCTTGTCAAAGCCACTGATACATTTCTGTTTATAAAATGACCCTTGCTGTGGAGATGCTATTGTGTGTTTTATAGGCATAAATAAACATTGTGCAACACACAAAAATACAGAATTTTTTCTTCATTATATAATGAAGCATGAAAAAGGGAAACCAGATGACATGTAAAATGGAAAGAAATGAGGAGAAAACTAAATCTCTGGAGGTCAATAAAAATGACTGCTTTTGTTTTGTTCCCATGCTTTTCACTAAAACAGAAAAAGATAAAAGCCTTTATGAATGTCTGTGAACATTGCTGTGTCTCATGGCTGCTGAACAAATGAAATGCTATGGGCCGAACTTTGATTTTCTTTACCATTATGAAATTAAGTTTTTAATAACTTTTACTTCCGCAGATGCATGCTGACACATTCCTATGTGATGCCCAAGGTGCCTGCATTCCCAGGACATCAATAATTATGTACCAAGACTGGACTAGTAAAAAATGGACACAGAGAACAATATACTGAGTTTTTTCCACAGCAATAAAAAAAAACATTGTTCAATAAAAGTGCGGATAATATCTTCAATAGAGGCATAAAGCATAAATACAAGTGCTCTTGTGGAAGATAACATCCATTAAACAAATAGATCCAAAAGAATCTTAAAACCAAGCTTTAAAACACAGAGTAAAAATTGTGCTGTCTGTCTCTCTGTCTGAGGACCAGTGTGTTTCTCTCTTCCGTCTCTTCTTCTCATACTCTTGGGTCTAAGACATTGACAAGTTTAGCCAACAATCTTTTGGCTTTCGTCCCAGCCACCTCAGGTGATAACCCACTAGTAGGCCTGAAATATGGCTCCATTGTCCCACCACCATCCCTCGGCATCTGAGAGATGACCCTCAAAGCCTTTGGCTGCTACTGCCATTCCTCTTACTCCCTTCAGTGCCACCCAACCACCATACCTCCTGTCCATCGCATCGGCTCAGTCTCACAATTTTACTCCTTGATCACACCAACCTTATATCCTTGATTTTCTCCCATTTGGTTGTCTTTCTTTTTAATTGTTTTTGTGCCTATCTTCACTACCCTACTTACAAGTAGGTCCCTTATGTACTCTGTGAGTGTAGATGCCTGCCTTAATAACCCACAGGCCTGTCAATGAAAAATGGTTGGGCTGATTGCACTTACAAGTGAACTTGCAGTCAACCAGTTTCCAACAGAACACTCCACGGCCACACGACTTTCCATTGGTTATGAACCCATACATACAAATCTTGAACTGCACAGGTTTTATAACAAAATCACACACTGCCATGAGTCCCTGATGCACTTTACCACACTCTGCTCTAACAGGTCTGACAGTGCATTGCATATTTGATAGATGGTCATTTATGTGCCACAGAAATAAAAATCTTGATTGCAATCATCAGTCTGGTCAGTACAGACTTCAGTCTAGGATGTGAACTGAAAAAAAAATGAACACCAGACTTTAACAGGTAGCATTTCATATTATCTACAGTATGTTCTTTAATTGGTAACATGTTGGTCTGCATTTTAAACCAGGCACCAGGAAGTAATATTTGTAGTCAGTCAGTCATTGTCCAACCCGCTATATCCTAACATAGGGTCACGGGGGTCTACTGAAGCCAATCCCAACCAGCACATGGCACAAGGCAGGAGCAAACCCTGGGCAGGGTGCCAGCCCACCGCAGAATATTTGTAGTGCTTTCAGAAACTATGCAGACCCCTTCTCATTTTACACATTTTGTTATTTTGCAGCTTTGTGCTAAAGTCATATAAAATTATTTTTTCACAATACCCCAGAATGGCAAATAAAATACAGGATTTTAGGATTTTTTTGCAAATTTATTAAAAATAAAAACTGATATATTACATCAACACGAGTATTCAAATCCTTTACTCAGTACTTAGTTGATTTTGGCAGCCTGAAATGTCCTTGTTATGACATAGCAAGATTTGCACACCTTAATTTAAGATTTTCTGCCATTCTTCTCTGCAGATCTGCTCAAGCTCTACCAGGTTGGATGGAGGTCATTAGTGGACAGTTATTTTCCAGAGATGCTTCATTGAGTCCAGTTGGGGCTCTGGCTCTAGCACTCAAGGGCATTCCCAGAGCTAACCCTTAGACACTTCTCTGTTGTCTTTGCTTTGTGCTTGGGGTCAGGTGAACCTTTAACCCGGTCTGAGGTCCTGTGGAGAAGGTTTTCATTAAGGATATCCCTATACTTTGTTCTGTTCAGCTTTCCATCAATCCTGTCTAGTCACAAAGTTCCTGTCACTGTAAAACAACTCCACAGCACAATGCTACCACCACCAGAATGGTATTGCACACGTGATGAGCGGTGCCTGGTTTCCTCCAGACATAACGCTTACAACTGAGGCCAAACCATTCAAGCTTGGTTTCCCCTAGAGAATCTTTTTTCTCATAGTCTGAGAGTCATTTAGGTACCTTTTTGCAAACTCTGTCAGGCCTTTATGCCCTAAAGTGTAAATTAGCGGAACGTTTCGATTTTGCTTGTCCTTTTGAAACTTAGCCCTGTGGAGCTCAGCCAGAGTGACCATCAGATTCTTGATCACCTGTCAGTTGTTCAGTTGGACCTGGTAGAGAGCTTTTGAAAGAGTTGCAGTTCTTTCAAAATTATTGCATTTGTAGAATTCTACAGGTCATTGTACTTTTGGCAACTTTCAATGCTCCAAAAATATTTTGTTGCCTTCCTCAGGCCCATGACTCAACACAATCCTGTCTCTAAGCTCTGCAAGCAATTCCTTTTGCCACATGGTTTGGTTTCTGCTGATACACATTGTCACCTGTGGGACCATCTGTAGACATGTGTGTGTGTGTGTCTTTCGAGTCCAATTAATGGCACTGAGCACAAGTGGACTCCAAACAAGGTGTAGAAACATCTCGATGATCACTAGAAAGGCATGCACCTGAGTCGGATAGTCGCAGCAAAGGGTCTGAATGCTTGTTTCAATGTAATATTTCATTTTTATTTTTAATATAACCACATAAAGTTCCTAAAATCTTTTTTTCACTTGGTAATTCTGAAGTATTGAGTGTTGTTTGATGAGTGAAAAAATAAATGTAAATGTTTTTAGCACAAGGCTGTAAAATAACAAAACGTAAAAAGTGAAGTATTTTCCAAAGGTACTGCATCTAATACTTAATTTGTCAACTTTTAATAAGCATCTAATGATGCAGGAGTTGACCAAAGAATCTTAATAGGCTGAAAGGTTTCTTGTCATTTATTAAACTTGTTATATTTTTACATAAAACAGAAATCCAGTCATTGATAGCTACACAAGATCATCACAACATGTATTTTAACAGAAGAAAACAAGTTTCATTTTCATCACTTAGGCAAGAAATGCATTTATTTAATATGTTCCCATTGATTGGACAACAAAAGACAAAGTTTAGGTCTGGCCTTTGTTTTCTGCCTAGAATGACTTACATATGGCATGCTGCCCCATTTGTGTCATTCTGTTGTCGAATTAAACCTGTACAAGAAAAATAATCGGATATGCGGCAGTGTTTATACCACTCCTGCACTATGACATGTGTTGCAGTCTATTGTATGGAGATGCACTATGATTTTAAATAGTTTAAAATAAGGATGTAAAGATTTTGCCAGCCGTTAAGCATCCCACTTAAGCAAACAAAAGTTAAAATGGGGGATATGTTGTGTAAGTGCCACGTTGGATGAACTGGAGTCCTGACTGGGATGGAAGGTGAATCTTTGCCCAGCCCAGGAGGTCGTAATGGAAGGACAATGTGAGAGAAGGAGTATCCTGGATGGGATGGTTGATTCCTATTCCAGTTTGGACAAAAGAATAATGGATGGACTGGGGGATTCCGAACAGTTCATCCCCTAGTATGAGAGGGGGTAGTGCCCCTCTGGTTTTGCCCCAGTCTGGACACCTGTAGGGTTGCCTGAGACTTGCAGTTTGGAAAGGTGGCCCTGTCAGGGTCGCTGAGTACCACCAGATGGTTCTGTTGGAAATACAATTCCCTGGTTTGGGAGGCTTCCACATGACCCAAAATGCTTCTGTTATGCGAGGCCATGGCTCTGGAAGTACTTCTGGGACTGTATAAGGAAGCCAGAGTTGGGACAAAGAGGGCAAAACTCAACTGGAGGAGCGAAAGGAGGTATTGTGTTCTTTGGATATTGAGGTATGGAATTTGAAAAAGAAAGGTATTGTGAATAGTAATAAAAAAACAAAACATTTATTTGCACCCAGGACCTTGGTGTGATTGTGTCTGGGGTTTGGGGCTTGGTTGTACCCCTTGGAGGTCACAGATGATCTACAGAATTGGCTTTATTTCAGTCTCATCCTTATGAAGTATAATGTATATACTTCATATATTTAATAAAGAGAAGTCGCACCCTCCAAAAACTTGCAGGCAGTACACAAGAACAGAGTTAAACATTCACAAATGAAGGTCAATTCTGAATACCATTCCTGGATTATAAATTAACTATCAAGAAGCAGTGTTTATTAATGTTTCAGTCATGTATACATTGCCAAAACGGTTTAGTCAAATTTAGGTTTGCATAAATTCTCAAATAATTTGCTGCCTCATTATATAAAAAAGGTGATTGGGCAAAGTCATTACCTATAGACAAGCAGGCTGATCACAGGTAAATTATACAAAGAAATTACTAAGTAAAGATCAAATTACACACATAAAGAAAGTCTGTATTTGTGAATAGTTAGACTGGATTTAAAGGGGGATGACTGTCTTTTACTATAGGCTGGAATTCTATCTAGCAAAATTTTTCTAGTTACTAATAATCTAACATCAAATTTAAAAAAGCAAAAAGAAACGAAGAGGACATTAAGACAAAAGGCAGAGTGAAAGTCATAAAATAGAAGCAGTACTGTCCTGCTGCTGTAGATTGGACATGCAAACAACAACTATTTTATAAAACATTTTAAAAAGAAGGTTCATTATTTGTGACAACATATCCACTACAGGAAATACCAAGTGCCACCACTACAAACAGAATTCCTACACTGCCTGTCAAGCTGATGACATGACATATGGCTCTGTTTGCTTATTACTTTATTAAATGCTGCCCCTGATCTCATGTAGGCTGCCCAGCATTTGGTCACAGGTTGTGAAAGTGATTTTGTAATGTAAAATTGTTTTTATTTTATTTGTCAGAAGATGATGGAAATTATGAATCTGTTTTCTAAATCCATTTTTTGATTATTCAAGTGAGGCAGTTTTATCCTGTCCTAGAGTTTAAGGCTTGATCCAACCCTAGATGTTTATTCACATTATTACTGTTTTATATTTTATATGTAGCTGTGTTTTCCCAAAATTACCAAAGTTCAGCTCTAGTATGCAAAATGGGATTCTGGCAAAAGCTTCACATGTTGAAATGATTCCACAGACAAAATATCTTTGTTTTAATTACTTTAGTAAAATTTCAAAGTAAAACAGTTCACACAAAAATAAAGAAAAAATTGGTATTGCAAAAAAAGAAAAGTTCTGTTTTATTATATCTTGTTTGTTTCTTTAAGTTCTCTCATACAGTTGAACCATTTCTTAAAGTTCAGAAAATTGTATGTCTATCCCATTTCTATGCTATAAATGGGTCTTTCAGTGCCCGCTAGCACTGGGACCACATATTCTAGACGACAACTGACTCAGTTTAACACACTGTATCTTGGTTATAGCAAGAAAGTTCAATCTCTTATTACCTTACTGGGAGTAAAAGGCTATACCATTGTCTATGGCAATAAAAGAAAATTATATTCTATTTGACATAAGCAAACACTAATATGAGTTTAACTTAAAGCATTAACTTTTTAAGATTGGCTCTTACAATATGATTAACAATAATAATAATAACATGGTATGGTTTATGGTATCTTCTGTCATACAGTATATCTCCAGTGTTATTTGTTTTTATAGTATTTTATATGTTTTGTCTACTTATTAATTATTAAAATATATGTGCAATCCCTAACGATATGGATATGATCACCCAGTCTTCCTTAAGGTTATGGAGAAAGTGTGCTTTAAAGTTCTCAGATCTAACAAGGAGACGCTCTACAGATTGGGTTTTCTTGTTCAGCTTGGCCCTTAACATCATCAAATAAAGAGCTTAATGCAGACAACCGTTGTAAAATAATGAAATATGCAATTTAAGGAAATTGTTTTCTTTAGATTCCTTGCAAATGTGCCTCAGCATTGATATGCATTCCATGTGCTCAGACGCTGTCACTGCCTCCCTTATTTCTGGAGATGACTGCAGTGACTATAAATGTGCAGCAGTCTTTTGGTGAATGATTCCAGGTGCTGCACATCTGACTCTCTCTGCCTCCATTCCTCAACCAGCTACATTATTTTGGAAGCTACACTAAAAACCATTGAGTAATTTGCACCAGATTTGTGTGAATTATGTGGTAACATGCATCAGCAGAGATGGCTGCCAACTTTAGACGCTGTGATTAGACATGCTCGGACAACTGAGCTGCAGCTATTTTGTGAGGCTGTGCTCTGCTCCAGAACCCTAACTAATATTAATATCTAAGACTACAATGAAGGACTGCTTAATAATGAATGTTTTATTTTTTACTCTATGTAGTTGGCAATATTATTGTGAAATGCATCTTGCAACAGCTTTTATACAATATATGCATTTTATTGCTTAATTATGAAAAAAATAAATAAATAAAAATAAACGGTAACACTTTACATTAAGTGTACATAATTACACTGTAACTACTATGTAATTACCTGTATAAGTACAGTGTAACTATGAGTTATTACTCCGTACTTACTGTGTAATACAAAGTAAGACTATAGTTAATTACTCAGTTGTCATTGTTATTCCACAGTTTATATAATTACAATGTAACAATTTATCACTGATCCAAAAACAAGTGTACTTACATAGTTACATTGTACCTGTACTTTCAAAATGTAATAAAAACATTAGGGTATGTAACTACAACTATGTAACAGATGTTCCATGGTCTGGGCAATTATAATGGAGAATTGCAGTGATAAGTGCATAGGTTTTAGATGATATTTCAAGATCTGTTTTAAATGGTGAAAACACCTTTGCAAAATGGTTAACACTTTTGCCTCACGGATCCATTATCCGGAGATGGAATTCTGTCTGGAGATATGTGTGTAAAATTAGTACGTTCTACCCATATATCCCTATGTCTTCTTCATGGGTTTTACTGCCACATCCAATGGACGTAGGTTGGGTTATGTGGCCATATGTGTGAGAGCGTGAGTGCTGGTATGTTTGGCAGTGGGCCCTGCAATGATAGGGCTCCCCATCCTGAACTTTTTCCTGCCTCACGAAATATCATCGAAAACCTATGCAGTTATCACTGCAATTCTCCATTGCAATTGCCCAGACCATGAAATATCTGTTACATAGTTGTAGTTACATACCCTGATGTTTTTATTACATTTTGAAAGTACAGATACATCGTAACTATGTAAGTACACTTGTTTTTTGGTTCAGTGATAAATTGTTACATTGTAATTATATAAACTGTGGAATAACAATGACAACTGAGTAATTAACTATAGCGTTACTTTGTATTACACAATAAGTACAGAGTAAGGTGCTTTACAACCACAAAAGCAAGTAAAGCCTTCTGCATAATTTACTCAAGAGCAGGATTAAGAAATAACTGAGAAGTCAATCTAAAGTTCCCACATATTACAGTTGCACCACTGATTATTCAAACAACAGCCACTTTTCAAACAAATACAGATGTCATTACACATAAACAATGTGTTCCTACCATACACTCTCCATTAGAGAGAGGTTTAAATACAAATGGCAGACAACAGTGACATAAGAAAATAGAAACCTTGAAGCAAGAATACATAAAGCTTCATTTTCATGCTCTTACATTGTAAAATTCCAGCAGCAAAGACTACGGGTTTACAGGGAATTATTATTTTTAATGGTGGAATGGACTGTTAAATACTGTTGGTCAGAATATTTGGAAGACAGCAATGTTAACTTCAACACTTCTGCAATGCTTATGACATTTTCTTTATCTGTACTAGAGGGTTCTGCATCCTTCTCGCTTCGTTCACCAACCCCCGTGAGGGCCCTACATGCTAGTCATTTCCCAGATCTGCTGCTTGAAATGAATTGTGCTTTTGGATCAACACGAATATCAACTCTGTCTTTGATATGTTTGTCCTTCGCTACTATTATCACTGACAATTTGTCACATGTTGGTTTATTCTATACTAGCAAAATACCTGCGCTTTGCAGTGGCGAAGTACTGCCTTAAAATTTTTATTAAGAAGAAAATGAAACCTTTTTAAACTGAGGGAAAATATACCAATAATTATTTGTTAAGGATCTCTTTGTATACCACATTGTCATTTCAGCCCTCTGGTTGTAATATGACCAAGCTGTGCGTTGAGCTTACTCTTGAGCATGCAACATACAGTTGGCCATGTGAAAAGTAATCTTGTTTCAAATCTCACAGCTTGGATTGCTGCTGTCATAATCGGTTTGAGTTTCATGGTTTATTTCAGTTATGACGGTATTTGCAGGACTTGTGTTGAAGTGACATTCAGCATCTGTCAAGCGTTGTAAGCATACAACCGGTTTCATCGATAACTTCACATCCAGCTTTTGAGAGTTTAAACATTCATAAACATCAAAGTGTCCACTACTGAAATGGTCACCTGTGAATCTAAGATGTTTAAGAGGCATTGGCGGTTGTCGAAAGGTTTAAAATATTTGGCCATTTCGGTACACTTGAAAGCGACAACCAAACAATTCAGCGGCAGCCATCAACTCACATGCAGAACCATAGGTGAAGAGCTTAAGCATTTCACTCTTATAGTGCTCCTTTGTAGTATAATTATCTCGTGTACCGTCATCAGTCCACACCTTGAACCTGTCCCAGTCATTCAATACATAAGACACGATGTTCCTCCGGATATCAAGAGTGAGGCTGATATGGCCGTGCAATATGTAACAAAGAGAATGGAAATGGCAGGTGCCATCTCCGGGCATGGAAACCACTCGGTAAGTGACAGTTCTTTGATTGATTGTGATCACCTCGATAGACATGTTAATAGGGGTATGGTTGGAACGATAAAGGAAATGGGTACCTGAACAATGTAAAGTAAGTCTAAAATACCTACACAATGACTATAATTGTAATAAACAAACAATAAAACAGCGGAGAAACCGTGGATTAAATAAAAAGGCTGTAGTTATCAGCATGGAGACGTGAATCCCGTGGCGAAGCAAGGAAGGGAATGTAGAGACCGGAGCGACGGATGGCCTTATATAGGCAGGCAGCCAACAATGTGGGAGGCGTTGGGATGGGGGACCCAACGCCACCTCACACGGTGACCGAGCTGCAGGCTATGGACGTATATATATGTACATAAGTCAGTTAGTGTTGGGAACCCGCGCACCAAATTTCTTGAAGATGGGCCCATAAGTAACAAAGACCGTTGGAAAGTTCAATTTGGCGACCAACAGTGGCGTCATACCACTGAAATAAGTATGTACATTGGTTTCGGTTAGCGCAGGGAAGCCGCCTACCAAATTTCGTGAAGATGGGGCCATAAATAAGAAAGTTCAACATGGCGAACGTTGTCAACCGTTATGACCGTTACGCTTAGAATTTCAAAATGAAACCTGCTTAACTTTTGTAAGTAAGCTGTAAGGAATGATCCTGCCAAATTTCAGCCTTCTACCCACACGGGAATTTGGAGAATTAGTGACGTTGGAAAGTTCAATATGGCGGCTGAGAGTGGCGTCATACCACCGAAATAAGTACGTACATCGGTTTCGGTTAGTGCAGGGAAGCCGTCTACCAAATTTTGTGAAGATGGGGTCAGCCTTCTACCTACATGGGAAGATGGAGAATTAGTGACGTTGGAAAGTTCAATATGGCGGCCGACAGTGGCGTCATACCACCGAAATAAGTACTTTCATCGGTTTTGGTTAGCGCAGGGAAGCCGCCTACCAAATTTTGTGAAGATGGGGCCATAAATAAGAAAGTTCAACATGGCGGATGTTGTCGACTGTTATGACAATTACTTGTAGAATTTCGAAATTAAACCTGCTTAACTTTTGTAAGTAAGCTGTAATGAATAAGGCTGCCAAATTTCAGCCTTCTACCTACACACGAAGTTGGAGAATTAGTGATGAGTGAGTGAGTGAGTGAGTGAGTGAGTGAGTGAGTGAGTGAGTGAGTCAGTCAGAAAGTCAGTGAGGGCTTTGCCTTTTATTAGTATAGATACGAGCGTGATTTTTTGGATTCATATAGAAATCCAAGAAAACTTCTTTGTCCGTGTTTTTCATATAAATTTAATGTAAAGTGCGATACTTTTGGACCTATGGATTTGTATCCATTATTGGCTGTAGAATTTGTAATACGTCGCATCGTTTAACTCTTTCGATCCTATGTTGCATCACTTCTCCATGATCATAAATATAAACCTGACCGAATTGTGGTTTCTTTGAAATTAAACTTGTTGTAGCTCTGTTATATCACCTATGTCCATATATTCAATCTCTTTTCACTGTTTTGTTATTTCACTGAGTAATAATTTCCATTTGTTAGCATTAATGCGATCTTTACTATCAGTTTTTTGAGACTTGAGACTTAAATGAACTATTTTAATTGTTTTCAAGAAGCAACAGATAACAAATGTTTTGTAAAAAAATATTTTCATATACTGTATCTATTCAAAATGTTATGTAAATTTTAGGATATGTCATCAAATAAACTAAAATAGAACATTCTGTGCTGTAAGCCCATCACCGCGCACTGCATAATTACAGAGACCTGTACTATATTTAATTTCCAGCCTGGCCAGTTGTCTATGTGGTGTGTGAACATTCTCCCATGTAGCCAGCAGCCATTCCTCATACACTTCAGAAAAGGTAATCCATCTGAAGCTAAGAAGGTTAAGACCTGACCAGTACTTACACAGGAGACCATCTAGGAAAAACCAGGGCTGTTTCTAGATGAGGTGTTGATGAATCTAACAAGAAGTCCTTATCCTGTGGTTTGTGTGTGGATCCCAATGCTCCAGTGCAGTGATGGGAATACTGTGCTGCAAAAATGGTACCGTCCTTCAGATGAGACTTAAAACAGAGGTCCTGACTCACTGTGGTCATAAAAAATTCCTTGGCATCCTTCGTAAAGAGTAGGGTGTTTCTCGATGTTCTGGTTGAATTATCTGCCACAGCCTGGTCATTCTGTCCCCCTAATTATCCCTCTTCTCTAATTGGGTAACTATCTCTCTGACTCCTTCACCACCTAATAGCTAAAGTGTGGTGGTCTTCCTGGCACAAAATGACTCTGTCACATCATCCAGATGGATGCTGCACATTGGTGATGGCTGAAGTGGCTCCACTCTGTCTACGGCACTTTGAGTGTCTTGAAAAGTTCTATACAAATGCAAAGTCTTCTTCTTCATTGTCTGTGTGGATTTTCTCTTGGTATTCCAACTTTTTCTCACTTAACCAAAGATGTTCTGTTGCATTAATTGGTGACATAAAATTAAGTAGGTATGAAAGAGAATCTAATATGTGGTAAATCACAGGAAAAAAAACACCAGAAACAGCTGGACAACCATTAGTTTTTTGAATGTGAAGTAGCAAAACTAAAATCGATATCACTTAATGAGCATAAAGTCTTAAAGTAAGTTGATCAATAAACATTTCTTTCAGGATTAATCCAGACTATCTGTCTGATGTGTGGCTCAACCTTAAATAACATGGGAAGTTTTATTGCTTGTCCATTTGGTAATAGCATAAAATGATAGGAATAATATCACAAAAGGGAGACGTCAGGGAGATCCCTAGAAAGTAAGACATTGTGAATGTATTTAGTTAGTATTTAAGTAGTCACTGAATAGAAACTATGATAAAACAACATTAACTATGCCTATATCCTGACAAAGACATTATTATTTCACTTTGTTCTCACTTGTGGATTTAAAGTAAAGCACAGCAATGTGATGAATATGTGAAGTGAAGAAAAGTAGAAGGAATACATTTTTAAAGGGGTCTCACCTTTGAAGGTTTGTTTCCTCGCCAAAGAACCATTTCAGTAACCCACTAGAAGTGGAAAAAGATGAATATACAGGAGAAAAAGAAGACACTTTTTAAAGGGAACCATAGTTTATTAAAATGTAGAGCTTACAAAATGATATTTATAATTAGACTTTTTATACTCTCTGGATACAGAAGATGCTAGCACTAAAATAAATTAAATACAACACTTTAAATTAAAGCAAACAGATTTCCCAAGGCAGGACTACAGAACCTTAACATGTTAGAATGCAAAATGCTGCATGTGTATTGGCTTTAAAAATATTCACCCCCTTGTAGGTTTTCATATTTTATTTTCATATGACATTGAATCTCAATGGATATAATTAGGCATTTACTATCAAAGTAATAATAGATTGGTCTAAATTAATTACAAATTTAAAAAACAAAATAATTGATCTCATTGAAGGAGTTACAAGGTACAATGAAACAAACAACTACTGTTTCTGAGGTGCTTCACTAGCCGCAGCATTATCAAAGAGTGGCTAATTGAAACAAATCTACATGAAATCTCAGAGTTTGCCACATGGCACATGGGAGACTCAAGTCAGCTGGAAGAAGATTCTGTGGTCTGATGATGCCAAAGTTGAGCATTTGGGCCATTAGAGTAACATATACTGTACAAAGTTGGCTGACAGCTTTATCCAAGGCAAATTACAACATCTGAGATACAACTGGTTACATTTACATTTTTTGTTTGTCCAATTAGATCACAGGCAGGTGAAGTGACTTACCCATGGTCAATAGCAGAGTTTGAACCACATTTGAAGTCTAATGCCTTAGTCATTAAACAATACCATATGGTCCATGCAGACTAAACACATGCATGTTTAAAACATACCATCCTTACCAGGAAACATGGTGGTGGCAGCATCATGCTGTGAGAATGCTTCTCTGCAGCCTCTAAAAGGCTTGTAAGGGTAAAATGAATGAAGTAAAATACAGCAATGTCCTGGAGGAAAACCTAATGCAGTCTGCAAGAAACCTGCACCTTGGAAGAAGATTGATTTTCCAGTAAGACATAAAAGCAAAACTAAACAGGAATAGCTTATAAACAACAATGTTAATGTCCTGGAGTACCTGCATCGAAATTAAAAGACTCTTTATTGTGATAGTGCATCTGAAAATCTGTCTAAAGAAATTACAAATAGAAACACAAAATAATTTATATATACTGTATATACATTCACTTTGGTCTGAACACACACCAAAATGACTGAAAAGGAAGAGAAATTCTGACTTGGCTGTCCCAGTCATAGTGAGCATTATTGTAGATGTATTGCTGTTGGTATAATGGAGCCCATGTAGCGTTCCTTCACACACTTCTGTTGAATATTTTGTTGGCTGAAAGTCCTCAGTGTTAGTGAGTCAGACAGAGAATGTGCAGCATTGTTCATAATGGCACTGAGTTATGTTTTATTCTCTCTTTTACTGTCACTTCCAGGGGTCCAGGGTGTGTCCCATTACCGAGCTTGCCCTTTTAATTAGCTTGTTAATTCGGTAGGCCTCTCCTGAAGTGATGTTACCAGCTCAGCACACCACAGCATAGAAAATTGAAATGGCCATCAAATAATTGTAAAAGGTGTGAGGGATGTCAGCTACCTCTTTGAAGGAGCAAAAGTCTACTAAGGAAAAAAAGCCTGCTCTGCCCTTTCTTATATAGTTCCTCTATGTTCAACCTGTCATTGATGTGGGCCCCTAAGTACTTGTAGGAGTGCACCACCTCTACATAAGTAGTCACCCTTTATTATGACACACACCTCAATCACCACCGGGTTTTAGAAGTCCCATCATTAGTTCAATCGAGACTACCTGTCTAGGGTTTCATTTGATTGTAGTCTAAATCCACCTTATCTAGAAGGTCCGACTTGTGGTGAGTCAGCAACGTGGCCAAACCTTCACAATGAAGATGAAAGAAGTTTTACTTATGTAGACTAATCAGATAATATACAAATAAATAGCAGAGTAGCAACTAAAAATGAAGTAAGAAGAATTAATAAAGTATCTAAACACGTTAGCAGTTGGACTGTACGGGCTATCAACAGTCTCCCCAAAAGGTCATTATGTTTCCCACAATTCTTTCTTTTTATTGGCACACTGAGATATAAGGAAGGTCCCATAAACACTGATACAAAATTAATTGACAAGAGTTCACTTCCAGGCATTTCCAATTTAAATGCAGGTCACCTTCTTGTTGTGCATATCAGTATCACATGTAGTACTGCATATAAAAGCAGTCAGACCGTCATGTCATTTTCTAACCCATTTAATCCAGACCAGGGTCATGGGGGGGTTGCTGGAGTCTATAACCCAGCTAGAATAGGGCATAACGCAGGAAAAAAAAAACCTGGACGGGGTGCCAATTCATCGCAGGACAAAGCAGTAAAAATCCTCTGTTTGTTTTGCAATTCACACTTCCTTAAAAAGATCATATCTATGTTACAAATTAGTGAAAAAATATGTAATTGAGCTGTAGTGCCATTGTAGCCTTAGTTTTCATCCCAAAGCAATGGCATGCACTTCTCATTTCCATCCAGTCTGCTCCTAATGTGCTCATTTCAGACATTTTGAATACACTGCATATTGGAAGTGCTGAGGTATTTTACTCCTCTGCTCTCCTGTTTCTATCCGCCATTGTACTGACCTAATTAATCTTCAATCAAGTTTCGTTATTTAAGGTTTTTTTTCCTGCTAAGGTACTACGCTTAAATTTTAATTTTGCTTTCTATTACTTGTTAATTTTTTATTTTGTAATCATTGCTATTTTATGGGTTACTTTTGCAAGTCACCTTGAACTACACATCTACTATATACTGAACAATAAAAAGGGTCATGAAAATTCTATAATACGCTACCGTTTGTCTGTCTAGGATTTTACATCACCTGTAACTTGCAAGGGGGTGGCATGGTGGCACAATGGCCTCACAGTTAGGAGACCCGGGTTCGCTTCCTGGGTCCTCCCTGCGTGGAGTTTGCATGTTCTCCCCGTGTCTACGTGGGTTTCCTCCCACAGTCCAAAGACATGCAGGTTAGGTGGATTGGCGATTCTAAATTGGGCTTGGTGTGTTTGTGTGTGTCCTGCGGTGGGTTGGCACCCTGCCCGGGATTGGTTCCTGCCTTGAGCCCTGTGTTGGCTGGAATTGGCTCCAGCAGACCCCCGTGACCCTGTGTTCGGATTTAGCGGGTTGGAAAATGGATGGATGGATGTAACTTGTAAGCCGTTTGACCTATTGACGTGAAATTTGGTACACATATACTACGTGACGTCTACGATCTGCTTTTGGGGTTATGATTGACCTCCAAGTCAAAGGTCAACCCAGGAAGGTGAAGGTCAAAAATCAAATAACCTGTAGTCTGAAATTTGGTACACATATACTACGCTGAAACTCTGCACTACAGCTTTATATTAAAAGCGAAGAGTTTTGGAATTATTACTCTTTTTGTTTTTATTTCATTTTATTGTAGAATCAATTCTTGGCAGTGGGCAGCAAGGCAGCCGTGTGACAGATGTGTAGGGGTGCGGAGTATGGTCAAGTCAAGTGTATTCACTGCATGTTATTGTGCAGTACGCCATTACTGGTATAAAAACACTTTTGATTGTGTGCATACATACTGTAAACACAGAATGGGTCATGAAAATATCAAAATAAAAGGTATATGTTGCAATATCCACAAGAAGCTTTATGTATTTTGATGAAGGAAATGCTTTAGTTGTGATTAATGTATGTTTACGTACTGTATGTTTTGGCCAAAAATATATCCAAAGAACATATTGGTCCATCGTGTACATTTGCTGTGTGGTGTATGTTAAGTTATTTAATGAAATAGCATTGAAAATAGTGGAATTTTAGTAAAAACGCTACAGCAGATTTACGTAATATCACACTGGCTCAACTCACAATTTTCCCGTATACACATTTAGATATAACTGCTCAGCTTGTAATGTTAAAAATTACACTTGAAATGGCAGTTGGCAACTAATCAAAAAGTCTATTAATCTTTATTTTCATTTCATAAAGCACAATTCTTTTATAAGATACTAGCAAAATACCCGCGCTTCGCAGCGGAGAAGTAGTGTGTTAAAGAAGCAATGAAAAAGAAAAGGAAACATTTTGAAAATAACGTAACATGATTGT
>JANRMT010028174.1:50501769-50609721 GCA_026402145.1 Polypterus bichir lapradei | reverse complement strand
GTGCCGTCTTAGATTAAATTCTGTAATTACAGCCACATTAGCTCCACAAATGAGACACACGGGTTTACCGGCAATGTCAGTAAACATATACTCAGCCTCTCATCGGTTTTTAAAGGCTCTATGTTCAGAATCACCTTTTCTCTTCGGCATCGTGTGGGCTAGCTTCACAATAACTTGCACCACTTGCACAATCAAGCTAGACTTGATTAACGCGGTAAGTGTTCGGCAAGGCAGCTGAAGCGCTGCATTATGGGATCTGTAGTTTATTGTGTTACCAGCGCTTCATATACCCGAGCCATTAATAACAATAATACAGTATATAAAATGATCTCGCGGGCCGGATATAATTACACATATGGACTAAATAGAACTTGAAAAGATATATTTTTTCGTACACCGAGCCCGCGTGCTATTGTGGTTTTGCCTGCATGCCTCAATAAGTCACCCTCCCCTCGCTCTTACTTTTTTACAGTTCATCTAATGAATACACTGAGTATGGCTTTACCAAAACAATCATTGATTGCGAATTAAGTATTCATTATTCGAGTATATAGATCGGGGTATATATATACATATATATATACCCGCGTATCGCAGCGGAGACGTAGTGTGTTAAAGAAGCTATGAAAAAGATTCGTTTCTTACTGCATCAATAAACAGCTCGTCTTCTTCTTTATCTGAGACCTGACACACTGCATGCACGGGTTTTTTTTTTAACACTGTCTTCCTTTAGCGGGACATTCACTTTTTCCACCATGTGCTTTGTTTCTGCAGTAGCTGCAGTTATGAATAATATGCTTGTATGTATCAGACGCTTCATATTTTTTTGCTGCCTTTTCAATTGTGTAATTCGGTTTTTGTTCAGCGCTCTTTGGAACTGTTGCTTTTTGTCTGTGCACTGCGTCAGTTCACATGAGTCGCTCGGTGTACATGCATCGAAGTTTCCCAGCTGTGCTGGTGCCATGTCTTGCTATGTCCATGGCTGTATCTAATGTTACCTAAGTCCCGGCACTTAAAACTTTCTCTCGCAGTTTCGCTGAGTTTGTGCCAAACACCACCCTGACCATCTCATCTTCCTCTGCATAAGCACATTCCTTCACCCGTGAATATTTACCCGTGGCAGTGTTTCTATTGGATTGCCGCTGACGGACGGCCTTATATGGGCAGGCACTAAATTACAAACGCTAGCGGCAGCCTGTCTATGAACTTAATTTAAAGTTTAGGTTTACATCGTGCTTTGTTTCCGAAGTAGCAGAACTCATGAATATGGTTGTATATGTCACTCGCTCGCTTCTTATTGTTTCGCTGCCTTCTCAATTATATAATGCATGTTTTCTTCAGCGCTTTTTGGGCCTCTTCCTGGTTTTCTACCTACTGCGTGATTACGTGGGAGGCGTGATGATGTCACACGAAACTCCGCCCCCACGGGTTTCAAGCTCATCTCCATTACAGTAAATGGAGAAAAACAGCTTCCAGTTATGACCATTACGCGTAGAATTTCGAAATGAAACCTGCCCAACTTTTGTAAGGAAGCTGTAAGGAATAAGCCTGCCAAATTTCAGCCTTCTACCTACACGGGAAGTTAAAGAATTAGTGATGAGTCAGTGAGTGAGTGAGTGAGTGAGTGAGTGAGTGAGTGAGTGAGGGCTTTGCCGTTTATTAGTATAGATTCAGTGAAGGCAATGTATTCAACATGCACGAGGTCAACAAAAAGTCTAGCACTAAAAAGAAATAGGAGACTCTTTAAGCTTCTTTCTTTTTGGAACAGATGAAGTTATGGCTATGCTACAAATTCTAGTTTGTATTTTGGACTTTGCTTTCAGTTAGCACTCAGCCCATATGTTGAATATGAAGTCATATAATAGGTGTGGCGTCTTCTATAATAGAAAAAAAAATAAAACAAAGGTAGGACATCCCAATCAACGCCTATACACTCTGTGAGATTTTTTAAAGAGGTTTTAGGTCATCTGTATTCTGAACTTGATCATCCAAAAGGCAAATAGTAACAGTTTTAGTTGAATATAATATTTAGACAACTCATCCTCTTCAGGGTAGAAACAGTGCCATCACAGAGGTCAAGAAGTGGAAGAAAATGGAAATTATTTAGTAATACATTCGCCTACGCTGAGCATGAACGCATTGGTTGAAAAATCCTTCAATGGGTGGTGACACCGCTGGCCAGGGGTAAATTGTAAAACTGTAGCAATTGGAAAATTGTACAAATCACCATTTAGATGCATAAGGTAAGTAGCACTACAACAACACAAGCAACTCTTCCATGTATGCTGCGTAGGAATATTATTTTTCTTCAGTGAAGGGTGGCCAATGAGGGAATGGCATATTGTAATGAACAGAATCCAATCAGGACAGGGCTACGTAATAAGCACAAACAAATCAGAGCGAGATTAGAGTCTGGGATTTTAAAAGTCTATATTTTCTTCTTTTCACATTGCAACACTGAGCCAGTATTTTCAGGACTACACAGCTCTAGAGAGGATTTTCAAAAGTTTCATTTTTGGGGGTTATAAATGATGGAGCAGTGTGGATGAAAATGGAGATTAATTTTTGTGATTTTAAATGAAGACATAGTAGTGTGCATGTAGCCTAAGAGTACATATGCCTCACATATATTTTTCTTGTAGTGTAAGAGATTGTTAGTGATTGATACATGAGTATACTGCTTTGAAATTAGGTTTATAAATACTTTCTGCCTCAGCACATTTGTATAAACCATAGAAAACAACATTAATTTGGAACATCATGATGTAACTTATGGAAATTCACAATTTTTACAGTATTAGTTTGTCATTATATTGCGGCACCTTTTGTGGTCCTTGCGTACCATTTGAAATATTTTGTTTTCTTCCACTTGATTTTGAAGGAAATCTTTGCAGCTGGTCAGTCTGCAGTTCGACTTGGTGAACAACATGTAGTTCCCATTGAAATGTATCGAATTTTATACAATACGTAAGTTTGATATTCCTAGTGAGACATAAGAAAAGTGTGAGAGCAAATGTGAAATTGCATTAGTTGCACATAAACAAGAAAAACTCTTTAACCTTGGCATCAGGCTCTCAGCATATATAGTGTGGGAGTCATCGCTAAGCTATATATTATGTTAATAATGTATAATTAAAGACAACAAATAATTACATCAAAGTAAATTATGATCTATCAATGTACGTTTCTTAACCCCTACAAAGTCATGTAGAATACTCTGAGCTCCAACATGATTCCCTCCGTTGTGATTCATTGGCTCTTTGTTATTGTTTGCCTAATTTGGATTTAATTAGCATCATTAGTGACTCTGACATTCCAAGTTCAATTTTATCTTACAGCAAGCAGTTGTCAATTTTGAATTCTGTGTAGTATTTATCTTAAACCTTTTCAAGGCTAATTAAGTGTAGGATATTTTAGATTACTGGAACCAAACTGTATAACAACCTCTTGATGATAATTAAGGCTGTTAGAGGTGAATGTGAAAATGGTTGTTTTTAATCTTTTGCAGTGCCCCAATGAAAATGTTCTGCACTGACTTGAGGTCAGGCCATTTCTTAAGCTTTATTCTGAAGCAAATAATTAGAGTTATGAGTTGTTTTTCCATTCAATAAAAATAACTCATTAAATTGTACTGCCAGCAAGTAGATTTTCATATTACAATATTGCAGAAAAATGGCTGTCATTGCTAATAAGATTTTTTTTGTAAACCCCTTAAATTGAAGCTGAAAGTCTATACTTCAATCACATAATGATTGCGCTATTCCAAATTCATTATGGTGGTAGTATTATACTGCTGTAATATTTACCATATTAGTTTACCCGTTGTTTCTTCTTTTTTCATTTTGTATTAAGAGAGACCAAATATACACTCAGTTAACAAATTATTAGAAACATCATACTAATTGGGTAAGGCTGGATACGGTACTTTTGCTCCCAAAACAGTCTCGTTTGTTTGTGGTATGGATTCGACAAGGTGGTGGAAACATTCCTTTGAGATTGTGATGCACTTCCTGCAGATTTCGCCTGCTGCGAATATCCCATTCCACCACATGCTAAAGGTGTTCTATTGGATTCAGATCTGGTGATTGGGAAGGCCACTGAAGAACACTAAACTTATTATCATGTTAATGAAACCAATTTGATCCAACATTTGTTTAAAAATTATTCAGCAGAAATACGCTGAGAAACATAACAGAGGCTCCTTCATACCTTTGGAAATATGCTTTTACAAGGTCAATGATTACCCCTAAATTCATTACCTCCGACGTGACTTTTAAGCCTAAGGGATCAAGTTTATTTCTAATGCCCTTGCTATATCCAAGATTTATGTTTTTTCTTTATTTAGTTTTAGAAAGTTACTACTCATCCATTCAGAAATATTGCTAAGGCATTGGATCAGAGAGCCAACAGCATCAGGGTCATCCAGTGCTATTGATAAATAAAGTTGTGTGTTGTCTGCATAGCTGTGGTAGCTCATCTTGTGCTTTGAGATAATCTGACAGAGTGGAAGCATAATAGATCCTTTTGATACCCCATAAAATATCATGGGTCTCTGAAGTACAATCACCACAACTAACAAAGAATTTTCTACTCTTTAAGTAAGACTGAAACCAATTTAAGACTCTGCCAGAGAGGCCCGCCCATTGTCTAAAGTGATTTATAAGAATACTGTGGTCCAGGGTGTCAAATGCTGCACTCAAGCCTAAGAAAATAAGAACAGATATTCAGCCTTTGCCCACATTAACCTGCAAATCAATTACTACTTTAACCAGCGCAGTTTCTGTATTATGGTTTGTTCTAAAACCTGACTGAAACTTATCAAGAATAGAAAGTTGAATCACATAATAATTTAGCTACATAACTACCTTTTCTAGAATTTTACTTAAGAAAGACAGGTTAGAAATTGGTCTAAAACTGACAAAGACAGAGGAGTCGAGATTTTTCTTGAGAAGGGGTTTAACAACCGCAGTCAAAGTGTTTTAATGGGAAAAAGTAGTGGTGATAGAATCAATGCCCTACATCAGGGGTTCTGGGGGACCCCTGTGGCTGCAGGTTTTTGCTCCAACCAGATTCCTAATCAGTGACAACACCTGATAGCACTGATCTCTTTTAATTAGCTGGTTTTATTTATATTTTATTCTACATTCAGAAAAGCACAGCAGCATGATTTTTGCATTTATAAGAAACATTTCTTATAAATATTTCTGTTTTTGCTATGAATTTGAATGCTTAATTCTCTTTTTATTATATCTCACCCTTTCTCTGTGCAGTTTGCTCCCTTCATTGAATCTTAATAATAACAATTAAAAACAAGCAGAGAAGAAACCCAAGCAAACAACACTCGATCGTGAAAGGCTGCAACTAATTTTGCGTCAGCCCCACAAAGTAGTAAATAACGGATTAATTAAACAATAAGAACACCTAGAATGACAATCAAGATGAAAAAACTGTTAAAAAGAAACAAATACATATAACTGCTTAGTACATTTTACTACTTTTTTTTTTTTTTTACCAAACTTAGTTTTCTAATTTGTATATTTTTCCCCAAAGCAGAGAATCTGGGAAACAACAGTTCACTTAATTAGCAGAGGAGTCCAATTAAAAACAGACGCTGGTTGGAACAAAAACCTGCAGCCACAGTGGTCCCCCAGGACCGAGTTTAAGAACCCCTGCCCTACATGAGTAGGTTAGAGTTGCTAAACAATGGCCTCGTTTAGCAACTCTAACCTAGTCATGTAGGGCATTGATTCCCAAACTTGGTCCTGGGGACCCCCTGTGGCTGCAGGTTTTTGTTCCAACCAACTTTCGTTTTTCATTAGCCTAATTAAGTGAGTCATTATTTTCCAGTTTCTGTGTGTTGGAGCCAATGTAGAAATTGCAAACTAAGCAATAACTAAGCAATAACTAATAAGCAGTTATATGGGGAATATGTACTTTTTTTAAGTCATTAACAGTATTTTCAACCTAATTTTAATTCTGCTTTTCCAGGTGTTCTGGTTATTTAATTGATTATTTGCTAATAAGCGGGTCTGACACTGAAGTGGATGCAGCTTTCATCATCGCAGGTGACTGTTATGCTAGTTGTTAATTGTCACTATTAGGGTTAAATGAAGGGAGCAAACTACACAGGAAAAGGGGAAAATAATAGGAAAACAACAAAAGAGAGTAAAGCATTTATAACTTTAGAAAAAATAGAAATATTTCTAAATCTACTCTATATATATAAAATCCTAAGCCTAAAAGTGCAACGATTTTATGTGACCTTTTTATGTCACATTTTTTCACGGCTTATTTTAAAACCTACACATATATGTTTGGTATCATTCTTTTCACAATTTATGTGATGTTGTTAGATTTTCCGATTCTTATTCCATTTTTAAATTCTAAAGTAAAAAATATCATTATTATCATTATTTCTCTCATCTCATCTCTCATCTCTCATACTCAAGAAAAATAATCTTGACCCCTCTGCTTTTGAAAATTTTAGACCCATCTCTAACCTGCCCTTTTTAAGTAAAATTCTAGAGAAGGCAGTAATTATGCAGTTAAACGACCACTTAAGTAAACATGCTATTCTAGATAAATTTCAGTCAGGTTTTAGAACTAATCACAGTACAGAAACTGCACTCGTTAAAGTAGTAAATGACTTGCGATTAAATGCAGACAGAGGCCATTTATCTGTTCTCATCCTCCTCGATCTGAGTGCCGCGTTTGATACCATTGATCACAATATTCTTAGAAATCGCCTTAGCCAATGGGTGGGCCTCTCTGGTAATGTCTTAAATTGGTTTGAATCCTACCTGGCAGGGAGAAAATTCTTTGTTAATTGTGGTAATCACAACTCAAAGACGCATGATATTCTATATGGGGTTCCACAAGGCTCTATCCTGGGTCCGCTTCTTTTCTCAATCTATATGCTTCCGTTAGGTCAGATTATCTCAAGTTACAACGTGAGCTACCACAGCTATGCTGATGACACACAGCTGTACTTATCAGTAGCACCTGATGACACCGACTCTCTCGAATCAATAACACAATGTCTTACTGGTATTTCTGAATGGATGAATAGTAATTTTCTCAAGTTAAATAAAGAGAAAACTGAAATTGTATTGATTGGCAAAAACGGATTAAGTGAGGTTATCAAAAATAATCTTGACGCATTAGGATTAGAAGTTAAGACCGAAGTAAAAAACTTAGGGGTAACCGTTGACTGTAACCTGAATTTTAAATCACATATTCTTCAGACCACTAGGACAGCATTTTTTCACTTAAGAAATATAGCAAAAGTTAGACCTCTTATATCATTGAAAGATGCTGAGAAATTAATTCACGCTTTTGTTTTTAGTCGATTAGATTACTGTAACGCACTCCTCTCAGGACTACCCAAAAAAGACATAAATCATTTGCAACGAGTGCAGAATGCAGCTGCTAGAATCCTAACTAGGAAAAGAAAATCCGAACACATCTCTCCAGTCTTAATGTCACTACACTGGTTACCTGTGTCTTTCAGAATTGACTTTAAAATTCTGCTTATAGTTTACAAAGCCTTAAATAATCTCGCTCCATCTTATATATCGGAATGTCTGACACCCTATATTCCAAATCGTAATCTTAGATCATCAAATGAGTGTCTCCTTACAATTCCAAAAGCTAAACTTAAAAGAAGTGGTGAGGCGGCCTTCTGCTGCTATGCACCTAAAATCTGGAATAGCCTGCCAATAGGAATTCGCCAGGCTGATACAGTGGAGCACTTTAAAACTCTGCTGAAAACACATTACTTTAACATGGCCTTTTCATAACTTCACTTTATCTTAATCCTGATACTCTGTATGTTCAATTCATCATAATAACTATTCATGGTGGCTCTAAACTCCGTACTGACCCCTACTCTCTCTTCCGTGAAAACCATAAATACAAAGAGGACTGTTTCATTTATGTTAGGTAGATTGCCCAGAGGGGACTGGGCGGTCTCATGGCCTGGAATCCCTGCAGATTTTATTTTTTTTCTCCGGCCGTCTGGAGTTTTTTTTTTGTTTTTTCTGTCCCCCCTGGCCATTGGACCTTACACTTATTCTATGTTAATTAATGTTGACTTATTTTATTTTCTTAATGTGTCTCTTATTTTTCTATTCTTCATTATGTAAAGCACTTTGAGCTACATTTTTTTGTATGAAAATGTGCTATATAAATAAATGTTGTTGTTGTTGTTGTTGTATCTATTATGCACTACGAGAAGCTAAAAGTCATTAGCATTACAATTACAATGACTCATTCATGTGGCCCAAGCAGGTGTACTTCTCTGCTGTTGTCAGCGTATAACGTTGGACAACAGAATACATCAATTTTCTGATTTTTAGCCCTTAATTTTGGTATTGCTATTATACTGTTTGATTCTTCTTCTACATGTTTTGCCTATTTTTAAACATTTCTTGCTAACGCTAGCCATTGAATAAACACACAGGTACACAGCAACACACAGACACTTGTCCTTTGATTAAGGTGGATAACATGGATAAATTGAAATTATTTCCCAATAATTTGGAAATTTGTAGTACAGAAAGTGTGGCAAAATTTTTGGGCAACAATTTCTAAAGCCAATGGCACATTACATGACTTCTAGTTAGAGAGGATGTTAAATTTGACAACTTCAGCTGCTCATCTTGTTGCCACAGCATGTCATGTTTCATGACTAGAAATTGCAGAGGATGTCAGACTTGATAAATGCAGAACTACTTTCCTGCACAATTTCACAAGCTTTCCCTTTTTCCAGCAGCCAATAATGCGCTGCCCGATGGAGCTTGTGCCAGTGCAAAGGCATTACAGGTATGAAGTTAATCTGAATATCTTTTCCATTCCAATTATTTTTTCCATTCTGCTGTGGTATGTAAGCCACATGACATCAGATAAGTCTATCTTCTGTTTGTCAGGTCCAAAACACCCATGCTGCTTGTTGAATGCAGCTGTGTCATATACATGGCATGCCACTTCTAACAAGCACACAAGCCCACCCTTCCAACTCAAGACAAAATCTTGTATGTGTACGATCCACAGACTTATTGGACTAAATCGCTAGTTGTGTCAAACTATAAGATTGTAGTAATTCCATTTTGTCTAATTCTTAGCATTAATGTACATTATTTGATGAAAAGTAAAATGCCTACAATGAAACATTTTTCACTGAAAATGCCTACGAGCAATATTAGACAAGATGTGGCACACATTCCTGCTTTCTAAATTGTTTTTTTTTTTTTATTATTATTGCAAGGGTAAAGGGAACAGGCAGACAAATCGCAAAAGCAGTTGCCAGATGTAATGACACAATCGATGTTAAAATCACTGCTGCACTTGTTTTGTGAAATATATAGAACATTGCCTTTGTTAATAAAAAAAAAGAAATTTAATTTTGGCTTATCACTGTGTGTAAATTAGAAATGGCAATTAAAGTGCTTTGCCAAGCCATTCTGGAGTCTATTACAACTAACATTTACCATTGCAAATGCTTTAAAGACATCTTGCTGTGTGATCACAGCAGTCCAAATGACTGTTTCTCCTTCATCATTACACTCCTCTATGTCTTAGTAAAATAGAGTACAAATGAGTTTTTCATGTATTGTGTAATGGTTTGTTAATTTGTCATAGAATCATTATTTTATA
This sequence comes from Polypterus bichir lapradei, assembly GCA_026402145.1. Lineage (NCBI taxonomy): Eukaryota > Metazoa > Chordata > Cladistia > Polypteriformes > Polypteridae > Polypterus > Polypterus bichir. The sequence continues at coordinate 50,600,067 of JANRMT010028174.1, read as the reverse complement.
CAGGCTGAAATGATTTTATCTCCAGACAAACCATCTGCCAGATTCTCATCAAGCCTATTACTTCTTGATGACTATTAAATGTGCTTAAAGCTTTAATCCATTCTTGCTTCCCACACAAGTGTAAAGTGAGTGTACCTTTAGATGAATTTCATGTTATAAGGAAATGGTATTTTTAATTTGTAATTTAAAGATGTTATTCATTTTATTATTTACTTTAAATGATAGATCATTTATAAATGAAGATATAGAGTAATACAGTGGATTCAGAAAGTATTTAGACTTTCCACTCTCTGTACAAATTATTGTGTTGTAGGTTTAATTTTAAATAGATATATCTGTCTTTTTTGTCCCTCAGTTTACACTCAGTAATCGATAATAACAAAGTGAAAACATGCTCTCTGAAATGATTGCACATTTACTAAAAGTCAAAAACTGAAATCTATTATTCATGCAAGTATTCAGTACTTTGTAGAAGACCCTTTGGCAGCAGTTACAGCTTTGTGTCTTCAGGGATCGGACTCGACAAGGTTTACACACCTGGATCTGGGCAGTTTATTCTGTTTTTCCTGGCAGTTCCTCTCAAGTGCTATTGGATTGGATGGGAAGTGTCTGTGAACTGCCAACGTCAAGTCTCTCCACAGATGTTCTATGAGGCTTAAGTCTGGGCTTTGGCTGGCTGATCAAGTACTGTCAGAGACTTATTCCAACACTGGCTGTACGCTTTGGGTCATTGTCGTGCTGAAATGGCAACTGTCATCCCAGTCTGAGGTCGAGTGTGCTATTGAGCAGGTTTTCTTTAAGGGTCACTCTGTATTTGGCTGCATTCATTCTTCCCTCAGTTTTGACCAGTATCCCTGTTCCTGCCATTGAGAAGCACCCCCCTAGCATAATGCTGCCATCACCACACTTCACCGTCAAGATGGTATTAGGTAGGTGATGAGCAGTGCCTGGTTTTTACCTGACATAATATTTGGAGTTTAGCCCAAAGAGTTCAATTTATATCTCCTCAGACAAGAGAATCATTGTTTTCTCATTCCCTCAGAGTCTTTTAATGTTATCATAAGCCTTTTTTTTAAGAGTGCCTATCATCTAAGTACTCTATCATGAACTCCTGATAGGCGGAGAGCTGCTAAGACGGTTGTCCTTCTGACAAGTTCTTCCATCTCAGCAGAAGAGTTCCAAAGCTCTGTTAGAGTGACCATCTGTTTTTTTTTTTTTTTTTTACCAGTTACACAGTTTGGCCAAATGGGCAACTGGCCATTACTCCTTCACAATTATTGAGGCCATTGTGCTGCTGGGAGACCCCAAACCTTTAGAAATGGTTTAATCCCCTTGCCCTGATCTACTGTATGCCTCACCACAATCTGATCACGGAGGTCTATAAAGAGATCATTGGGCTTCATTGCTAACAAGCATTGTAAATTGTGGGACCGAATATTCACAGATGTGTACCTTTCTAAATAAATTTGCTTGTCACAGGTGGACTCAATCAAGTTCAGAACTCAATACATCTCAATAAGAATTAAAGTGAAAGGGAAGCACCTGACAATAATTGCCACAATAAAGGGTCTGAATATTTCCATGAAAGAGAGATTTCAATTTTTGAACTTTCTGAAAACATCTTTTCATTTTGTCATTATGGGTTATTGAGAGTGAACTGATAGTCAAAAATGGCAAATGTATCCTTTTACAATAACAGTATATCTACAATACAATAAAGTGTGCAGAAACTGAAGGGGTCTGAATACTTTGGGAATCCACTGTAGATGTATTGACAGAAATCATTTTTAGGTCTTTTTTGCATTCTTCATTAAAAACATTGATCTTAAAGCAATTTAAAACAGTGTTAAAGGAAGAAGAAATTCAAGTTAAGTACATTTACTGTATATATGAGTAGAATGATGCAATACTTAAAATAACAAGACCATCAAATTGTATGGTTCAGATTAAGCAGATCGAAATAAATAATCAGCAATGCATCCATTGATTTATTTTCCAAAGTTGTTTTTTTCATTACAAGATCATAGGGGATTGCAGACTTTTTTTTTCTTTTTTATCTTTTATTGAATTTATTAAAAGTATGTAACATTCCATACAATCAAGTCAAGTAAAACTACTGAGAGCAGTAAAGAGGGAAATGAGTAGTTCTCCCCAATATAAGTGCTTAATCTAAAATGTTCTGTCAGGTTTTAAAAAGTTTTGCACAGATCCTCTAAATGATAATTTGATTTTTTCCAATTTCAAATATTAATAACATCAGTTACCCACTTACTTAACAGAGGTGGGTTAGGATTCTTCCAGTTGAGTAAGATAAGTCTAGGTGCCAATAGTGAAGTAAAGGCAATTACAGTTTGTTTGTCCTTCTCCACTTTAAGCCCATCTGGGCGTACACCAAACACAGTTTTAGGAGGGATTGTGACTCCAAGGCAGTCTGAAAGAAGTTTAAAAATTTTTGTCCAGATTGATGTTAATTTGGTACACACCCAAAACATGTGGCCCAGTGAAGCTGGAGCTCGATTGCAACATTCACATGTTGAATCTTGCCTTGGAAGACAATTTTAAACAAGATAGATGTGCTTGATAAAACATTTAAGTTGAATAATTGAATGCTTTGCACATATGGAGCTAAAGTGAATTCTGTGCATGGTCTGCCTTCCACTCTTTTTCTGAAATGTTGAATAAGAGATCCTTTCCCGCTGTACTCTGGGATCTTTAAAAGGAAGGGACTTTAAAATGGTTTTATATATTGTAGAAATGCTGTCTGAGTCTTCAGGACTGATCTATATCTCTTCTGAAATAGAAGTAGGTGGGAGGTAAGGAAAATTGGACAGATTTTATTTAGTAAAGTTTCTACTTTGGAGATAATGGAAAAATTGTGTTGATGGGAAACTAAATTTGGAGTATAATTGGTCATAGGATGCAAAGACATTATTTATATACAAATCTCTAAATTATTTAATCCCATATGTTTTCCAAACATTAAAAACTGTGTAACTTTGAGAGGGTGGAAAAAGGTGGTTATCATGTAGAGGTGCCACAGATAAAATATTCTCTGACTTGTGCTTCCTATAATTGGTTCCATATTCTGAGTGAATAAAGGACAATTGGGTTGTTAGTGTATTGATGACACTATTTCCTGGTGTACAATGCAAGGAATATGAAGAAATATTGCAGAATTTAATTTCTATTGTAGGCCAAACTAGTGTATGTTCATCTGTTTTTGTCAATATCCAGGTTTTTATAGCTTGTATGTTTGTAATAAAATTGAAAATTAGGTAAAGCCATGCCGCCTTTTGAATTAGGTCATTGTAGGGTTGCCCTTTGGATGCGTGGATATTTTGAATTCCAAATAAACAAAGTTATGACTGAATCTAATTTCTTAAAAAATGTTTTGTTAATGTATATGGGGATGTTTTGAAATAGAAACAGAAGTTTAGGGAGGATATTCATCTTGATAGGGTTAATTCTCCCTGTTAAAGTAAGATGGAGGGTGGACCGTCTATGCACGTCTTGTTTAAGTTTTTCCATGCAGACAGAAAAATTTTGTTGAAAAAGAACTTTATATTTACTTGTTATTTTTACCCCTAGATATTGAAACTGATTTGTAATGATAAAAGGGAAGGTGTCCAATCTAATGTTGTTTGCTAGAAAATTCACTGGAAAAAACACACTTTTGTTCAAATTAATTTTAAATCCAGATATCTTTTGAAATTCTGCTAGTACAGTTAGGGCTGCAGGCACACAGTGTTGTGGGTCTGATATATACAGTACCATATCATCTGCATATAATGATTTTTTTCTGTTCAGGTCCTTGTCTGGAAACACCCTTAATCTCTGATGCATTTCGAAAGTGAACAGCCAGTGGCTCAATGGCGATTGTAAATAGCAGTTGTGACAAGGGGCAACCCTGTCTAATACCGCGTTCTAGTTTGAAGTAATCTGAGATAATATTGTTAATACAAACTGAGGCTCCTGGACTGGTATACAAGTAGTTTGATCCATGTACATATGTTCAGTCCAAAGCACAATTTATTTAATGTGATGAATAGGTCAACTCATTCAACCGTATTGAATGCTTTTTCTGCATTCAAAGATAATAAGATCTCCAGAGTGTTAGATTTTATGGGTGAATATATTACATTAAACAGACGTCAAAGATTGGAAGCCAAGTATCTACTTTTAATAAATCTGGTTTAGTCTTGTGATATTACTGAAGGGAGCACTTTCTCAGTCCTTCAGGCTAGGACTTTGGAGAGTATCTTAACATCATTATTCAGAAGTGAGACTGGTCTGTATGATGCACATTGTAATACATCCTTATTTTCATTAGGAAAAAAAGTAATTAATGCTTGGCGAAAAGTTTCAGGTAGAATTTTATTGTCTCTGGCTTCTGTAAATGTTGCTAATTTTTGATCAAATTTAGCAGGGTAGCCATCAGGATCTGCTGCCTTCCCACTCTGAAGTGAGTTTATAGCGTCTAGTAATTCTGATAGTGTCAGAGGTTTATCCAATTCCTCTGCACTGAGAGTATCTAGCTATGGTATCTGTAATTGTGACTGTGTCTTGTGTTCTTTAAACTGAATAGAATATAAGGACTTATAGTAGTCTCTAAATGTGTGCATTATATTTTTATAGTCAATGATGTTGGTGATTAGTGATAATGCATTGCAAACTTTTTACTTGTGGATTTGTTGAGCTTATAGTAGATCTTATTAGATGTCTCTCTGTGTTCATAGTACTGATGTCGTGATTTAAAAATGAGTTATTCCATTTATTATGTCGTCGAGAAGTTGAGTTCTGATTACAAAGGCTGTCTTTTCTTAAAAAGTACTTAATTTGGAGACCTGGCGTGTTCTTGGTCTATTCTGGTAATTTCATTGATTAACTCTGATGCCTTCTTGGTTTCTGATTTATTTTTGTGGGAGAGATATGAGATAATCTGTCCTCTTAAAAAAGCTTTCAGAGTTTCCCAGAATATTCTACAGAAACCTCTGAGAATGCATTTGTCTCTAAACAAGAATATATTTGCTTGGTTATAAATTCTGCACAGTTCTTGTCAGGTAATAACTGGGGGTTAAGACGCCAGCTGAGAGTATGTGGGGCATAGTGATGTGAGCTCCATGTGCAGAGGGGCATGGTCAGAGATAACAATAGCATTGTACCTGCAAGATTTGATTGTGGGCAAGAAATTGCTACCTATAAAGAAATAATCAATTCTTGAGTAACAATGATGTATTGGTGAGAAGAAGGAAAATGCTCTTAGGTTAGAATTTAGAAATCGCCATCGGTATGATAAATTATGATTAAAAACTGTGCGATTATTTTTGCTGTGTTAGATGTTATCGCCCCTGTAGATGAAGACCCATCCAGGTCTAGATTTAAAACAAAATTAAAGCCATTATAATCTTGTAAGTGTTCAAGTTAGGAATAGATGCAAATACATTTTGGATGAAGTCTCTGTCATTCACATTGGGTGCATATATATTTATCAGAATCACTTTAAAATTAAACAAATTACCCATAACCATCACATAGATTGCAGACTATCTTAGCAACATTGTATGAAATGTAGTGGAGGCAACTCAGTCCTTCACAACAAACACAAAGTATATTCTAACAACCTTGCATTATGGCTTCAGCATAACCTACACAGCCTTAGGAGGTGGGAGCAGATAAGAGTGCTTGCAGGACATCCTTATAGGAATAGGGAGAACTTGCAATTAGAGATTAGGCTAAGATAAAAAAAAACATGGGTCCTGATGTTATTAAGACATACCCACACAGCAGGATGTGCGCCAAGGGTACAATTTGCAAAGTAGGTGTGCCCACACCAGAATTTGAACCCAGTATCAAAGGCAGCAGCACTGCATGTTATGCTAAGAAAACAGGTCTTTAGTTTTAATTTGAATAAGCTTTTCGTGATTAAAATATGATAAATCATCTTTAGGGATTTACATGCTTTATAGCTTATGATGCCTTAATATTCCATAAAGGTATTTGGGAAATTAAACATGAATTGATTTTTTTGGTTTTTATTGTGTTTATGAAAGAAATGAGGAATTCTAACCAGATTCTCAATAGTGTTTCAGTGATGAAATCACTTTTCCCCAATTTCTTCAAATGGCAAGTGTCTGGAAATCCCGAACATGTTTTTTCGACTAATATTTTAGACCAAAGTAGTAAAACTGCTGTTAAGACCCGTGACCTTCTCATATAATCGCACATCAGAACACATGCCACATGGCCCCCAGAAAAAAAGCAGCCTGACCTCTGCCTTTGAGATTTTGCCCCAGCTTACTTTTTAAATTCCCACAGCTGTCTTGTTGGTTTTTCAAGTCTCAAGTATAACACTGTAAAGAATGATGTAGAATTTGACCACTGACCTTGACACATGCAACTCTGTACATGTTACAATGCTTAACAACATTTAATCTGGAAGAACCGTTTTTTTTTTTTTTTTTTTTTTTTTGTTTGAGTTGGGAGAAAAAAACAACCTCCTTAGAAAAGACAAAATCCTCCATCTTTCAACTGCTTCATTGTATGTGTGTGTTCTTTGTTTCTGTCACTGTACTTGCACCTTGTCTCTACTTCTTCACACTTCATCTTTGTATAGCTTTCTCTAGTTAAAAAGACTAGGGAACCTATTGAAGGCTTCTTCAAATTGTCTTTCTGAGCCATAGTTGAAATATTTGCATTGTTATTAAAAGGGACACTAGTAATCATCTTTCCAATCTGAATATGTTTTCAACATTTTTTAATAATTTCCAACAAATGTAAACATAACACATTAGATCATAAAGCATCTTCTTATTCTTCTTCTTCTTTGTCTTTCAGCTTCATCCATTAGTGTTTGCCACAGTGGATCATCTTCCATATCTTTCTGTCCTCTCTCACCACATCCATAAAACTTCTCTTAGACCTTCCTCTTTTTCTCTTCCCTGGCAGCTCTATCGTTAACATCCTTCTCCCAATATACTCAGCATCTCTCCTCTGCACATGCCCAAACCAACGCAATCTCGCCTCTCTTACTTCTCTGACTCTCCCAACCGTCCTACTTCAGCTGACCCTCTAATGTACTCATTTCTAATCCTATCCATCCTCATCACGCCCAATGCAAATCTCAACATCTTTAACTCTGCTACCTCCAGCTCTGTCTCCTGTTTTTTGGTCAGTGCCACCACTTTCAACCAGTTGTTATTCATCTCTGTACAGTGTGGCATATTAAGATTAATATTTATGCTAACTTCATCCCACTTCCAAAGATGCAAAGAAAAGTTTAGTGGATGCTGAACCACCCCAATAAAAACGTTTTTAATTTCAAAACTTGTCTTGGTGCAACCTGATTATAGATATTGCATTTGAGTAGACATTTTATAATAAGTTATCACGTGAAGTTTCTGTTCTTTGGTATTAAAGAGCTTCAAAAAATGATGTCAGTAAGACTGAACCTAAACATAACAGAAGTTTATATTCATGACTTCTTTCTGTAACATCCTTTAGTAATTGTATGTAGTGTATAGTACAAAATGCAATGTGGAAACCAGCTTGTTCCCTTTCTTCACTAAAATCTAAAGATTTTCTATGTGGTTATAAACAATTTTAGTAAAAGTTTTATATAATACCAATAATAAACTAATGGGCCTCAAATTTTGGACATGTCCCTTTCTTATGGAGCAATATAATTACCTGATGGTTTCTGCTGGAGATTATTGCTGTCTTTTGTCGACATTCTGTAAATATTCTGCTAGGTCTTTAATGACATTTCCTCTACCGAGTTTAATGATATCTATTGATGAGAAGCCTCAAAATGAGACGCCTCCTTCAGCAGACATTTGAGCTTTACACGGCGCAGACCAGAAAGTGCAGAATCAGTTGGCCTCACTGGGCGTCTTCTAAGTGCTGTGGAGGAAGACAGAGACTATAATACCATTAGCAACAGTGCCCACTCTCCTCCTGTTATGTTTAGGATTGGTATTACAAACCTCTGATGAGCACAGAAGGTGCATGTGTGACAAAATATATAACGTTCAATGAGGAAGTGTGTGTGTCTGTGTGTTTGTTCTTTATATGATTCTACACACTTGGTCCAATCTCAATTAAATTTTATACATTTACCTTACACATACAAGTGTGTGTACGCACACAGGTGCTCACATGGTGCTTTCATAGGTATGACTTGGACATCTTCAGCACATGACCTAAGGCTGTGGTTGGCCCTAAATGCCTTAGTAATAATTACTGTGTGATTGTTAGCAAACATTTTTACTTTCATATATCTTCATGTAGCTGATGCATCAATGTTTTTGTCTTGTGTTTTTTTTTTTTTCCCCTCTTTTTCTGCAGGTCTAGAAGCGGATTCTGGTTTATTTATTGTTTATTCTATACGAAAATCCCCCCTTCCCCCTTTACCTCCATCTCCTCCTTTTCTCTCTTCTTTTTCTTTCATTTTTGTCTCCGTGTCCGGTTCGAATCTTAAAAACATCTGAAAATATTTCTAATAAAGTTTTGGTATCAGGCGTGGCGTCAGCAGAAGCTGTAACGCTCCACCTGAGAGAAAAACTGTAAGGCTAGTCGCCAGCATTCAGACATCAATTCTGATTGCTTCACAGCCGAACAGGACACGGTTAAAAAAAAAAAAAAAAAAAAAATGTATACATTTATGCTACTCTGTCAGGAAGAGACAACAGACAGCTTTAGAACCCAATATTTTGACTCTGAGGGTACCATAGTATATTGCCTTTTCCCTGATTTTAAGTCCTGAAATAATTTATTTTAATTTCTATCTGAGATGATACACTTTAAGAAACAACATTTATAGAAGTTAGATAGATCTGCCTTAAAATTACTTACACAGCTTTACACATCATATATATGGAGTTATCCATCCATCCATCCATTATCCAACCCGCTATATCCTAACACAGGGTCACAGGGGTCTGCTGGAGCCAATTCCAGCCAACACAGGGCACAAGGCAGGAAGGAACCCTGGGCAGGGCGCCAGCCCACCGCAGTATATATGGAGTTATCACCTGCAAAAATCTGCTTTTTAGGCCTGCCACACACTTTCTAACACTGCACTGTTGACCACAAGCCTTACCAATAACACACAGCTGATTATTTAACAAATTCTAGGCAATACACTATAAAATATGTACTGTAATTATTACACTGTATATATTATACTGTACTGCAACAGTAACATAGTGAGTCTTTGCATCTGCTGATGTAGCTGTAGCAATGACTTCACAGATTTCCTGCTCTTTTTTTCTTGATTTACTGTCAACTTGTTAAAGGAATATTCCACCCAAAATTGATATTTTTTTAAATGTTTCATAACTTAAATAAATTTTTAATCACGTTTTCATAGAGAAAGTACATTTTAATATTCAAGCTGAATGGTTCCTGACAGTGACTAATTCTGGGCAACAACAAGCAATGTGAAAAATGGCCAAAAAAAAAAAACAAACTGTTGCATAATCATCTTGTCCAATATTCATGTCTATAGTGAAAAAATGTGTAAAGTTTTTGCTAAAATATTATTAACAGTTACTTTCTAGAAAAGATGTAATTTATAATAAATAGGAATGATTTGATTCCCAAAATGATGTGCAAGATTTTCCTCTTCCACTAATTCATTGGTCATGAAACCTGTCTTTAATTCAAATGCATAGCAATGTGGGAATGAGATCTTTACTGTGTTCTAGTAGCAAAGCTTGCACAAAACTTTCCATTCATCTTGTATGGATGACAAACCCACAAGTAGGCAGATTCACGAACTGTAAACCTGCAGATCTCAAGTTGTACAGGTATACATATATATATATATTATATATATAGTACATATTCTGGCCTAGGCTTTGACCAGCAGAAGGAGCTATTGAAATGACAGCCATGCACTAAGAAGGTGTGTGTTACATGGTAGAAGGAAAAAACGAAGCATTGTATTTTTGAGAAAGTGGCTCATGACAGGCACAGGTGGGCTGAAACCTACCTTGGCAGTACTGGCCATAGGATAGCTTTTGGGAGACTGTTAATTATTGTGTACTTTTTTTTTTTTTAAATTAGTTTTAAATTACACTCACTGATAAAATTATTAGGGACACCTGCACACTTATATTTCTACTTGCTTATCTTATCAGCATATTATGTGGCAGCAGCGTAATGCATAAAATGTTGCAGATGCAGGTCAGGAGCTTCACATGTTCACATCAAACACCAAAAAAGGAACAATGTGATCTCAGTGACATGATTGTTGGTGCCAGATGATCTGGTCTGAGTATATAATATATATATATATATATATTGTGGCGGACGGCCTGGCTGGGACACCCTTTCAACACAGGGGCTTCACCCTACGTTCCCTGGAACACTTGGTGGCAGCCCCCCTGGAGCTCCTCTCTGTTGGGCTCCATGGCCACCGTCCAGGGGAGCTGCATGGCTTAACAAGCCCATGTGGGCTGGACTGCAGTCACACCCGCTATAAAAGGAGCCTGCAGCCACTACTCGAGGCGCCAGAGTCAGGAGGAGGAGGACGAAGCTGCCCTGGGAGGAGTGGAGGAAAGAAGAGTGTGACTTGGGGTGTGATTTACTTTGAATTTGTGTTTGAGGACTGTGTAGGGCCAGTGGGACACGGGGAAGACGTGTCCCATGCTTGAAGAAAATAAAGACTTTTTGTTTATTTTGCCCATGCCTCTGGTGTCAGTCTGTGTCGGGTAGGAGCCAATGAAGCGCCTTTATCACAATAACTGTTAGCATAGATATAAAGTAGATATACTGTATATAGCTGTAGAGGCAGAGACAGAGGGATTTCCCTACTCTGTCTCCAAGTATGGCCGCTCCCTACTTCCCTTTATCCATGAGGTTATTGGCCAAACCAGTAACTAAGCACTTCCCTTTAATTTTCCCTTTAAGCTTATCCAAATGTTTGCACCGCTGTTATAACCATTAGTGTCTCAGTTACAAAAAAATTACCCCAAATGACATGCATACCTTTAAAATATGATTTAGTATGGACTTAATTCTTTTAAAAATGCAAGGTTTGACCTCACAGTTTTACAGTTGTTACCATATTTCAGTCTTTGGCTATGTTAATATGAGTTTTTTTTTCTCTCCAGCTTAAATTGTTTGGTAATGAAAAATGTTTTCAGTCAAGCCAACAATCACAAATTATATTACAATTGACCACTGCTTATCTGAAGTACAAGCTCAGTTACTGATTAATAGAGCACATTATATTGTCAGATAGGTTTGAATGTTGGTATATTTTAGCTACTTTTGACTTCTAATGTAGCATTAAAATATTTTGAATTGATTACTTTATTTTTAAGAACCAGAAGAGCATAGTTTTTGGTATGTTCTATTTCTTTTTTTTATTGTTTTTTTAATCCTCCATTCCCCTTTTATATTGTATATTTTAACATTCCAGAGAGAATCTAGGCCTGAAGCAAAAGCTAAGAGAAAAGTCATATGTGGAATGCCACTTTCAGTGTCTTTTTCTTTTTTAAAATTTTATTTACAGTTTATTAATGAAGTATTTATCGCTTTTATATATCTGTTTGCAAGCTTTGTTTGGTGTATGTGGAGTTGCAGCACACAGTCCTGCTCCACTTAGCATGGCCTCCTCAATAATCCTCTTAGAAAAAATGGCTAGTGCAACAGTGAGAAACAACTAAAATTGGCAGACATTTTGAGGTCTGAATTTGGGAGTTCACACAAAAATTTAAACTTTTGAGAGCCTTTAAATGATGTACCTGTCAAAAATAAATTGCTTATTCGAAGTGGTGAAAAAGAAGAATTGCGTTTGTGGACTTTCTTTCCCCTTTCAGAACTCAGCCCATGAGAAAGCCAAGCTACTGGAAGACTCTGACTCTTGCATAAAGAATAACAAGGTGAAACAGGATAAGGATTAGTACTCCAGCTAGAGTGGCTCTGTTTATTGCAATTTCTTCACAAGAAGGATGGAGAAATATGCAAACTAAATCTGGCAGTTTGGCACCCTCTGGAAGTGACGAGTAAGCAATGCAAGAGCACCTTTTATATCTTTTGCGTCTCTGGTGAAATGGCAGCTCCTACTGAGCGGTTGTCCCTCTTATCCTGGCCGGGCAGAAGAGGAGGAGCACATGACGTCAGGCATCTTCAGATGCTGCTCTTCTACTCTAAGGAGGAAAATGCATAAAAGAAAGTTCCACCGTTCCATGTGAACCATGAAAAAGTCAGCGTAAATTACTCACCATGCCTGCATGTTCGACACTCTAAATCTGATGAGAAAAAGAGCAAATTCTACCAAAAACTGAGAATGTGCCAGAGCAAAAGATTTTTATAATCTGTAAGTCTCAGGTCCTAACGTGATGTACTCGTTAAGTTCATTTTGAAATATCTGCACAATGCACATTTATTCATTCATGAGTTGATTGATTGGTTGATTGGCTGGCTGTGTTATTTGTCCTGCGAGTCTATATCTTTTTTTTATGTTGTTGTTGCTGTATTCTTCTAATCTAATCTAATTTAATGTGCTATCATGTAACCAAGGTGACTATTTATGTGCTCTAAACAGTTTGTTTAGAGAGAACCTACTTAATCTTAAAAAACTCTTTAAGACATTCATTATAGTCATGCATGTCTATATTGTTCTCAAGAATTAAATTAGTGTTTCTCGCAATACCCATCATTTTTCATTTGGTTGGTATCGTTTCCCACAATATCCTTCAGGTTTTTGGTTGCTATGTGCAAAAATCAGCTTTGGAGCACCATGCTGAGCAAACAGCACACTCTAAAAGGGTGGACAGACAGTAGGAGCATGAGAAATATGAGACTGCCATAAAAGCAGACCACGAGACATACTGGTAAGAGTTCATTATGGTAGGTGAGGGAACACTCTGTTATCCCATGTAATAAAAGCACATTTAGCATTTACCATCTTGTACAATGGTGAAATTCACAGCCTCTTTACAATTTCCTTCTTTTCATTAGCATATAAGTTTGAAGAATTCCACACACATAAAATTTTCCAAAGGAAGATATAAAATGAGCTTGGTTATTACTCAGTCCTGCTACTGAGAAAGAACAACGTAGTTTTATTTAATTTACACAGCCACGGGAGACTTTTTGCTAGCTTGAAATAATTGCCATGTGCAACAACAAACAATGTATAAGGATTGGAAGTTAGTCAAGTTGTTAAGAAATTCAATCTTTGTTTCCTACATCTCTAGATGAGCTGGCACAGGAAAGACAACATGCTGCAGTTTAACTTTTATTATGTCAGAAGAGAGTAGCCACCACTGTAGTGTTGCCATCATTATAAATAAGACACCATTTTAAATTAATACTATATCCAGAGACAAATAAAGTCATGAGAAGGCTAACTGATACACTTTTTGAGGACAGTACTATGCTACCAACATGGCTGTCAAACGTTCACCACACTTCACCCTGTTGAATGAGTGAATATATGAGCCAGAGTACACATCACAGGATGAATGGGATAGTTTTGTTAGAAACATAACTACAGAAAGACAGCAAGGTCTTCTTTTACTCTCTTCTTGGTATGTCTACTGTATAATGGCTTCTTCTTCAAACCTGCCCAAAGGAAACAGGTCTATCTTTATGCTTAATGCTGTGCTCCAACTTTCCAATGTGGAGGTTTCATACTTCCCATGGGTCTGGAAGATTTTCTTTGACTCTCCAAATTAGCTGTACCTGTCTTCATATGTACATTTTGAGGTTGTACATTGCATAAAGAAGTATTAAATTCATAGTTTTGACACACAAATTAGGAACATTTAGGACCATAAATGTCAACTGTAAACATTTTAGAATCAGCAGTATTTTGATGTAAGCATTACTTCCAAAATAATTTTATTATAATATTTGAAATGTTTTGATAAAAACAGACCATTCACCTCAAAATAACATTTCTAAAATGTCATGAAGTTGAGTAATACTATCAACTGCACAACTTGTTAACTTATTCCATGCTACTACCTGTTTTTCTTGTTAAAAAATAATTTTAATGCAACTGCTCGCATCTGTTCTACTTACAGTTTTCACAGCTTTAAGCACATCTATCTTATCACATTACTTAAGCCTTCACCTTACATACACCTTAAAAGATTAGACTCCTTCATTCCTTCCCTTCTTCCTCACAGCCTGCACTCCAAAGGGGTGTATTGATGATTGGGATGAGAAAGAGGACAGCAGTCAGGTGAAGAACTTTTGTTTCTTGGTGCAGAACTGCAACCTGATCCATCCATCCATCCATCCTCTTCCGCCTATCTGGGGTCGGGTCGCGGGGGTAGCAGCTTAAGCAGAGAGGCCCAGACTTCCCTCTCCCCGGCCACTTCTTCCAGCTCTTCCGGGAGAATCCCAAGGCATTCCCAGGCCAGCCGGGAGACATAGTCCCTCCAGCGTGTCCTGAGTCTTCCCCGGGGCCTCCTCCCGGTTGGACGTGCCCGGAACACCTCACCAGGGAGGCGTCCAGGAGGCATCCTGATCAGATGCCCGAGCCACCTCATCTGACTCCTCTCGATGCGGAGGAGCAGCGGCTCTACTCTGAGCCCCTCCCGGATGACTGAGCTTCTCACCCTATCTTTAAGGGAAAGCCCAGACACCCTGCGGAGGAAACTCATTTCAGCCGCTTGTATTCGCGATCTCGTTCTTTCGGTCACTACCCATAGCTCATGACCATAGGTGAGGGTAGGAACGTAGATTGACTGGTAAATTGAGAGCTTTGCCTTACGACTCAGCTCTTTTTTCACCACGACAGACCGATGCAGAGCCCGCATCACTGTGGATGCTGCACCGATCTGCCTGTCAATCTCACGGTCCATTCTTCCCTCACTCGTGAACAAGACCCCAAGATACTTGAACTCCTCCACTTGGGGCAGGATCTCACCCCCAACCCTGAGAGGGCACTCCACCCTTTTCCGGCTGAGGACCATGGTCTCAGATTTGGAGGTGCTGATACTCATCCCAGCCGCTTCACACTCAGCTGCGAACCGCTCCAGAGAGAGCTGAAGATCACGGCCTGATGAAGCAAACAGGACAACATCATCTGCAAAAAGCAGTGACCCAATCCTGAGTCCACCAAACCGGAACCCTTCAACACCCTGGCTGCGCCTAGAAATACTGTCCATAAAAATTATGAACAGAATCGGTGACAAAGGGCAGCCCTGGCGGAGTCCAACTCTCACTGGAAACGGGCTCGACTTACTGCCGGCAATGCGGACCAAGCTCTGACACCGGTTGTACAGAGACCGAACAGCCCTTACCAGGGGGTCCGGTACCCCATACTCCCAAAGCACCCCCAACAGGATTCCTCGAGGACAGTGAGAACTGCAACCTACCATCAGTAAAACCAAGGAAACCGCCTATATTTAGGGAGTGGATGTAGAGGTGGTCCACTCCTACAAGTGTTTGGTGATCCATTAAAATAACAGGGATCATAAACATCGTAACATAAAGGGACTATACAGTATAAGAAAGGGCAGAGAACACACTCTTTTTCTTAGGAGACTGTGTTCCTTTAATGTGGGCAGTGACATCCTTAATGTCTTTTACATCTCTGTGTTGGCCAGTGCAAATTTCTATGCTGTGGTGTGCAGGTGTGCAAGCTCAGTTATGGGATACATTTTGGACCCCCTAGAGATCGTAGAATTAAAACAAAACTGAGTGCCATTATGAACAACACTAACATCAATTACTTTCAGCCAATGAATTATTAAGCAGAAGTATGTCAAGAAACGCTACTGTGGCTCCTTTATACCAGCAGCAAAATAGTTGCATAACCCCTCACTGTGACTGTGACAGCCAAGTCAGAAGATTTTTTTTTTATTTCTAACTATTTAAAGACTTCTGCATATTAAGCATATTAAGAGTCAGAAGATGTGATTTATTAGATTAGGTAATGGTAATAGAAATGTATAAAAACAAATGAATTGTTTAATTGATTGCTCACTACATGGACTGAGACACTGTGCAAATAAAGAAATGTTCTGTATTTCATCTGGGCTCCATGACTGCCTTCTTTTAAGGTAGAGGAAACCTTTTTACCACAACACTAGTAACATCACTTCAAGAGAGGCCCATCAAATCAGCCAGCTAACTAAAAGGGCAAGCTCAATTATAGGACACACTCTGGGTCCCCTGAAGGTAGCAGCAAAGGAGAGAATTAAAGCAATACTGAGTGCCATTTTGAACAATGCTGCACATCCTCTTTCTGACACACTAACACAGAGGACATTCAGCCATAAAGTTATTCAATAGAGGTGTGTCAGAAAATGTTACTGGGGCTCCTTTATAGCAACGGCAATATGTCTGCATAATGCCTCACTGTGACTGGGACAGCCAAGTCAGAACTTTTGTTTCTTTTTAATTTTCTTGCTTTACAGTCATTCTGTTGTGAGTTCAGATCAAAGTGTATGTGAATATTTATTTATTGATTCCTTTACTTATCTACCTATTTATGTACTTATTTATTTAAAGAGCTTCTGTAAAAAGCCAAATTCCCCCTGGAGGCAAATATCTATCTATCTATCTATCTATCTATCTATCTATCTATCTATCTATCTATCTATCTATCTATCTATCTATCTATCTATCTATTTAAAAGTCTTGGAGTCTAATGGCTATTCCAAGTATTTCTTCTGACACTGTTATGCCCTTTTTGTAATACAGAAAACAAAATGGTTCATAATACTGCAGCTGAGGAGTCTTACAATTGTGTTGTATAAATTAGGCACAACCTCTTAAGACTCACAAGGGTTGATCAGCATGCTCTGCCCCACCATACTTCATGTGCACAGAGGAACATAATGTTTAGCCTTGTCAAATTCTATCATGCGCATCCACAAAGTTATACTGATTTCATATTTTTGGTTTTGTTTGGGATACCATTAAAACTAAGAGAAACTAAAAACTGGAAAGCTGACCAAGTAGAACCTCTTTCACCATGCTTAAGGAGCCCTTTTACACCTTATCAGAGGAACAGCACATGTGATGATAGAAATGGTGAAGATCCAAAACAAGGATAAATATAAGGTGGAAAGGAATTACACCTGATGTCCATGTATAAGAACTGTGCGATTGCTTGTATGTAAGTTGTATAAACTGTTACATGTTATGGCAAGTTAAGAGGTGTTCAGGTAATGTAATATTTTGGGTACTGTGGAGAACTGACTTAAACCTCTTATTTTAGACTCTATGTTAATGCTGGATGGGTTTCAACAGACAAAGTGGTAAAAAGCAAGCACATTAAAATTAAAGGTAAATATTTCATCCAGACATTGAAATGTGCACTGTATTTGTCCATGTTTCTGCCCAGGTTACATAAGCGACATTATTCTGGCTGACTCAGCAACAGAAATGATTTGCACTGTACCAATATCTTAATGATGAATTATTCTGAATGCTGGTGACTTCCCACAAGGAATCAGCATGTTCCTTTCACAGACGTTGCAAGCTGGTCCTGCTGTATTCAAATATTAATGACATTAAATATAGACCCTAGTACAATCTTAGTTCATTTTCACTGGCACTAACAAACCTGTTATTGACAGCCGGCTCTTGCTTATTATCCGATCCAGAAGTTCTTATGTGTGTTTTTGGAAGTGTGTGTGTGTGTGTGGGGGGGGGTTGTTCATTTTCATTTTAATATTTATTATTATATATAAAAAGTATAATATATACTCTTTCAGAACATGCTGGTTTTTATTTTTCCTACTGCCCTACTGCCACAATAAATCCCAGCAATTTTTGGTATAACCAAGAAAAAGTGCAATCACTTTTAGCTCTCCGTAGATTCTTCTTCTGACACTGAATGTTTTCTAAACATAACTTAATGTTCTTAAAAGACTATTCCATGTTAGTAGCATGTTCTATAGGTACAAATAGGAGTTTATGTCCATCACGAAGAAGAACAGCTTTCAAATTTACTTTAGAGGACTCAAAGAACAAGCAGGAGAGAGTACTAATAATATACTGATAGTGCTTGGTTGGGAATCTAAAAATGAACTCTGTCCTTGTTCATCTAAAGGGATTTGCATTGTAATGTTGAGCATAAGCTATTACTCTACCGCCAAGAGAGTTGAATACTGTTTGGAGATGCTGTTAAACTCTGAAATTGGGGACTGGCAAGGCACAGTTACTGTATGTGTTCACTTTGGTCAATGAAAAACAAGTGTGTTCTGCCCCACTTGTCATAAGAACACATCTAAATTTTGTCTCAAAACATATACAGAAATGTCCACCCATGTGTTGAGCTGTGTCACTGCATTCCTTTAAGAGAAGGTGGTGTAGCTACTCTCAAAGCCCACCATGAAATTCTACAAGCTCACTACTCCAATACAGTAAAACTGAAAAAAAAAACAAGCTTTGATGCAGACTAGTGATGAGTAAAACGATTCGTGTGAAACTGAATTTGCAGCAAAATTTACAAAATAGATGGTGTTTCATTTCCAGCTAAATTTGTTCCATTGACACAAGAAGAAAGGTGTTTAGTTCCTGTCTGAAACCATTTACATGCTTCGGTTTGTCATTTAGTAGTTAAATGAAGATCTCTAATGGAAAAAAAACAATATCCTGTCACAAGAGACAATTTGTTAAGGCTATCAGAAGTTTTCTGCCGGTACGATCACCATTTTCCTAATTATAATAACAGTTTTGGCAACCATAATCTTAAAGATACATCAGAGACAGAAAAGAAACTCCAAGGTCCACAGAATTTGAAAAGTGCAAAGGGTAGCTGCTGGTTAACAATGTGATGGGGTTTGAGAAAGAGTGTTGTGAATGAAAGGCATAAATATTGTCACAATTTGTCACAAAGCCTTTATCTTTAAGAGAAGCCATTGGCGTACCATTGTCAGGGTCATGACCTTGACTTCATCAACAACCAGCATTAAAGGTCTGCCTTTTTCTAGGCACCTTATCTGATCTGCGTTCCTTACTTTCATTTTGAAATTGTGGCTTTCTTTTTTTATATTGCATGGTTATGACTTATTTCCTGTTATTTGACTTTGATTTTGCCTCTTGTCTGGGTTATGGTCACTATGGTTTATTTTAATTTTCTTTTGTTTTGGCCTTTTGCCGCTTCTCCCTGTATACTCACAAATTCAGGTCTCCTGTTTCCCTGCTGAGCCAGGACAATATAATTGATTTGAAAAGGTGTACGCCTGATTACACACATTGCAAAACTACATAACAAATTACAAGTAAAGATGGAAATTTGAATAAGGCGTTAGGAAGCAATATTTAGTTTTTACCCCCAAAAAACTTTAAAACTCCTAATGAATTTTAGTGTCAATTGCATGTGATTGTATGCAAATCAAAACTTTCCTGTTTTACTCATCACTAATGCAAAACTTTTGGAAGTGAGGTTGTCTCCTTTGGAGCCATTATACAGTACCAGCTTGTCTTCTGGAAAAGACCAGCTCTTCTCAAATTATAAGAGTTGATGATCACTAAAATAATATCTAATTGATCTATTAAGTAAAGAAGCACAATTAAAAATAGACATTGTGCCTCTTCAAAGAACATTACAGCATTTATCTAATATAGAATAAATCACTAAGGACTGTGTGTCCAGTCGCTCAGAGCAAACTGATTGGTCAGTTTGGCTTTGATGTGATTGGTCAGTTTGGCTTTGGTGATGCGATGGGAGAGGAAGTGTGTATGTGAGACACATGAGGAGGAGAAATGGCATGGCAGTGTCACCTTCAAATACAGCAAGTATAAAAGCAGGCAGGATGCAAGAATGCCACCTGGAAAATAATGAGTCTGAGAAGCAGGATTTATGGGAAAACACTCGAGAGAGGTAACGCTGGTGAAGAAACACTTCACACACATGCGAATACTGAGGAAAGGCTCTGAAAGTACATGTAGGCTAAGAGATACTAAATATTTTGACATCATTCTGTTACTCGTCTTTAACAGGTACTGTGTCTAGTGATGTATAAATTCTGAATCAGTGTGGAAAGGACAAACATTTGAGCATCAGTTGCCCAACTGATGTCCCAGAAATTCAGAGTGGCTGCTGTAATTGTAAAGATGGAAAAACAGAGGGGTACATGTAAAACTCATCCAAATGGGAAATTAAACCATTTCCCTATAATTCTAATTTTAGTCATGGAAACTGTTATGTTATTAAAACCTGAGATGACACACTAAATAACAGGTACACCATGTGAGACATATTGGGCCTAGGCTGTAAACACTGCTGCTTGTCCAGTATTGTCCTAATTATTATTGGTTTCTTGTACGACATTCATTATTTGTGTGTGTGTGTATGGATTGCTCATGTGTAAGTCTGTTAATATGCTACTCTTTATTTCACAAAATGAATAATGTTAGGATATTTTCTGTGTCCTTTGTAAAGTCTGGATAATAAAACATTAAGAATGTTTTTACCATCTTGAGCTTAACTTTAATTATGAAGACAGTTCTAACCAACCTTCTAACCTCAAAGATGGAATAAATACCCATTTATAAATAACATCACTTTTAAAAGTAATTATGAAAGTCAAGCTGGATGAATAGCATTGCTCGGTAACTTGGCCCATTTCATAAATATGTTTACGCAAAACAATGGTGCTTGATTATAATGATTGAATTAGGATGATTGCACAGCTTGAGCTATGCTTCACTAATACAGATAATTATTTATTTGCATACTTTGTATTCAGAAATGCATTATAGTTTGGTTTTTGAAAATGATGAAGTATCATGAAACAAGATTCATTCTGCAAAATAATATATTAGGCTGTATGGTGCGCACATTAAAATCAAGGCATAATAATAAGGCAAGTGGTTATTATCTCTTACCACCTCCTGACAACTTATCTATACTTTAATCTGAGAAGTATAAGTGCTGCAAACAATATTTGAATATACTGTAATTATCATTTAAATGTTTTAACCTTGAGAGCTTATAAACAGTATATGCTGAGTGTTTATGTCTTCTCCAGTTTTCACCTAAAATAGTTATATGGTAATGGTGAGTATGCATTGCTGTGGACTGATTGGGTTGTGCTTGAGCTCAGTGCTGTCCTAGTAGGCTCTGGCTCCCTATGACCAAATTTAAGGTTAAGGGGATTTTGAAAGTAAAGAAATAAATGTTTATGTGCCTGCAGATCTAACCATGATAAATAAGGATGGAAAACTGGATCTTATACAGTATACAGGATTTGTTTACAGTATCAATTAAATCTGTTTCTTCATTTTGTAAAAGTTATTTCAAAGTCAGAGAGGCGAGATTGCGTTGGTTTGGACATGTGCAGAGAAGAAATGCTAGGTATATTGAGAGAAGGATGCTAAGGATAGAGCTGCTAGGCAACAGGGAAAGAGGAAGGCCTAAGCGAAGGTTTATGGGTGCGGTGAGAGAAGACATGCAGGTGATGGGTGTGACAGAGAAAGATGTAGAGGACAGGAAAATATGGAACAAGATGATCTGCTGTGACAACTCCTAACGGGAGCAGCCAAAAGAAGAAGAAGAAGAAGTAAAAGTTATTCTTTCCATTAAAGAGTTTAAGGGTGGAATGGCATAAACATTGGGTACAATATACTGGGAAGGATGCCAATTCCAGATCAACATGGGTCATAAAGTGTATTTTGAACATTCATGTTATTACAAGAACATCCTTGCTCTTAATAATGATCCACACACAGTTTTCACAAGAAGCTATTAAAAGAAACACATTGGCCTCATAGGGCAGCATGGTGGCGTGGCGGTAGCACTGCTGCCTCGCTGTAAGGAGACCTGGGTTCACTCCTACATGGAGTTTGCATGTTCTCCCCGTGTCTGCGTGGGTTTCCTCTGGATGCTCCGGTTTCCTCCCACAGTCCGAAGACATGCAGGTTAGGTGCATTGGCGATCGTAAATTGTCCCTACTGTGTGCTTGGTGTGTGTGTGTGTGTGTGTGTGTGTATGTGCCCTGCGGTGGGCTGGTGCCCTGCCCGGGGATTTGTTCCTGCCTTGCACCCTGTGTTGGCTGGGATTGGCTCCAACAGACCCCTGTGACCCTGTGTTAGGATATAGCGGGTTGGATGATGACTGACTGACTGACATTGGCCTCATAGGGAACTGGACTGGCATCCATCTTGTTTACTCTGCACAACTCAGACTTAGGTACAATTCTAACTTCTGAATATTGATACCATCCACAGAAATTTTTCAGTGACTTTGCAAGTGTTGGGTTTCTCAGCGCTAGGCAGGAGAATGATCACAGGGACCAAGTGAAGGACTTTGTTAAGCAGTACTATAAGCAGGAGTATTGATCTCTTCTATCTGTTCTTCTGTCTATCTTTTATATCTCTTCTATCAATCTCAATCTCTCCTGCTACTACCAATTCTAAATCAAGTTTCTTTCAAAACAGGATTAGTAACACTTATGATACTAGTACCTTGTTCTCTGCTTTCACCTCTCTCCTTAACCCTCCTCCACCTCCACCCACAACCTCCTTGACTGCTGATGAATTTGCAGCCATTCTTCAGAAAAAGGTGGCTTTCATCAACTGTCAATTCTCATCATCCCAGACAGTCACTCTGGTCCCTCCTAAACACATCACAATATTCTTCTCTTTCTCTCCTCTCTCAACTGCTCACTTTTGCAACCTCCAGTCTAGTTGCCCCAACTTCATGTCCACTTGATCCCATCCCATCAAATCTCCACGAGAGTATCGGTCCCTCACTCATTTCTGCTGTTACACACATCATTACCTCATCACTTAGCAAGGGAACTTTTCCTTTATTGTTCAAACAGGCCTTAATAACACCTCTCAAGAAGCCCAAACTCTTGTCCATCTTATGTTGGTAATTACTGACCACTCTCTCTCCTCTTCTTTTTATCCAAAAACTGGAACGGGCTGTCTCTAACCAAGTCTCCTCCTTTCTTGTAAAGAACAGATTTCTTGATCCTAATCAGTCAGGTTTCAAGAAGGGCCATTTCACTGGAGCTACAAACACATCATCTGTTCTCATCCTGATAGACCTGTACTCTGCTTTCGACATTGGTCAATCATCAGGACCTCCTTGCCACAATCTTTGATCTTGGCATCAGTAAGACGTCCCTCAGGCGGATTGAGTTCTGCCTCTTGGGAAGATCCTGCTGCATGTCCTGGTAAGGAGAGATGTCAAGGGTGCAACTAGCAAGGATAGGTGTCTTCTTTCTACATACCTCCTCACTAGGCCCTAACGTCCTGTCGCATGATTTCTCATATTAGTGTTATATCAATAAACACATAGTTGTACCTGTTATTCCCTCCATAGGACCACACAGTATTAGACAGAATCTCTGTATTTCTCACTGATATTGCAACCTGAATGAAGGAGTACCATTTCCAGCTGAACCTGGCAAAGACACACCTTCTTGCTATCCAAACCTGTCCATCTAATCAGCATCCAATCTCTGTTCTGCTTGGCTCATTATTACTAATACCCACCAAGTCAGTAGGCAACCTTGGTGTGGTGATCAATGATCAACTATCCTTCACTCAGCATGTTGCAACAGTCTGTCGGTCTTGCAGATCGACTCTATTCAACATTCAGTAGACCAGACCGTATCTGACTGAGAATGCAACACAAGTCCTGGTCCAAGCTTTGGTCTTGTCATGTGTGGACTACTGCAACTCTCCGAATGCAAGAGTACCAGCATGTGTCACCAGTCCTCAGCACATCTGGTGTTCAGCTATTCAAGGTGGGCATATATTACTCCTCTTTTCATATCACTACATTCACCACTGTAGCAGCACATATTGAAATCAAATCCTTGATGCCTACTTATACAATAGTCAATGGATCAGTACCTATATACAACGAGACACTTTTGAAGTCCTCTGCTTGTCCTTGCTCGCTCAGGTATGCCAATGAACAGCCTCCACTGATGCCAACTCAACCCAGATCTGCTTCATATGTTGCTCCCAGCTGGTGGAACAAGTTGCTTACCGCTATTTGAAATTCTGACTCCCTTGATGTGTTTAGGAAGCATTTGAAGACTCTCTTGTTTGGTGAATTTCTGTCTAACTGATACCGTTAGGTTTTTTGTAACCAAGAAATTGTAACTTTCTTGCACTTTGTTCTGAGCTCTTCAGTTGTGATGATCAATTTTGTAAGCTTGCCCTGTAGCACTTGTTCCCAAATAGTCCCCTAGACTTATGTGTACTCAATTTGGTCGCTCTGTTTTATAAGTCACGTTGGAAAAAAAAACATCTGCTAAGCAAATAAATGTAAATGTAAAATGGTTTAAACTGAAACACCTGCAACTCAAAATCAGTAACATAAAAGAGATGACTGTGGACTTCAGAAAGGTCAACCTCCCTATTCTCCCAGTTTTCATTGATAGCGAGTGCATGTAAATATCTCAGCCTGCCTATGATTGACAGGTTTGAGTGGAGCAAAAGGTTGTGGAGTGTCTTAGACAAAAAGAAAATGAACCCTTGAAAAACAAAGGCAGGAATCAAGAAAGCAGCTACCTTGAATAGCTGCCTATTTTAAAATATGACTCCTTTAATTTCCCCTGCTTGACATTAAATGGTTGCTAGCTCCTTGCTAATTAAGCTTCAGGCTGTGCGTTACTGACAAAGAAGAGAAATAATAAGGGTGGAAGCAGAGATCTTTTGCGCACTGATATTGAAATGTGGTAGGTAAGAGGGGAATTTGCCTCTAGCAAGTCAGACGTGTTTATGTTATTTTTCAACATTGTAGTTTTGACTGCGTGTGTTACATCTCCTTTCCTTTGGGAGTATTATGCCCTAATAATTTAAAAGATAAATTAGAGAAAAAAGCACTTGTGTTCTACATCTGTACAGGTTATCAGGTTTTCTAAGGGGTATGTAGGAATAATTGTCTTTCTTATATAATTTTTGTTGATCCTGTTTTATTGCCTCATTTGTAGCACTGAGGTCACTTGCTTTTCTTAGTTTATGCATTTGTTTCAGGCCTACTCATTGAAGAGCTGTTCAGCTAATCGCTGGGAGGGGGTATAGATATAAGTTTTGAGACAAATAAGACATATCACTTTCAACATGCTTGTAAACCTGGGGTGAGTGGAGGTGGGGACACCCTTGTGACAACTGAGAGATGAGAAGTGTCGGTACTGCATATTGGTGAGTACTGTCAGACTTCAGACTCTACCAGAATGCACCGTAAAACTCCTGGTGCTCCAAACAGAAAAATGTAGAAGTGCCGATACAGTATATGGGTAAGTATTGGCCCACTTCAATGCATATAAACAGCACACTCAGTGGCCGCTTTAATGAGCAGACCTACCTTGTACCAGATAGAATCCCACTCATCTCCAAAGTACCCTTAATTACTAGAGGCATAGATTCACCATCCATCCATCCATCCATCCATTATCCAACCTGCTATATCCTAACTACAGGGTCAGGGGGGTCTGCTGGAGCCTATCCCAGCCAACACTGGGCGCAAGGCAGGAAACAATCCCTGGGCAGGGCGCCAACCCACCACAGGGCACACACACCAAGCACAATGAACCGTAAATATTATTTAATCATTTTTCTTGCACATTTTTCAAGCACACGTTCATGCTGTGAGTCTCCCAGGTATCAAAATAAGTCAAAGTATCTGACCTAACCAGACACATTAAAAAATCTCAAATGCTTGAAAAGGGTATATGAGTAAAATGTGAGTACAATGAAAGTTCAATTGGAACAATCAGAAAAATGTAAAAACTATATCATAACACACAGGGAAACAGCAACAGAGACAAACGACAGACTTCTGACATTATAAATTGGGAATCTGACAGTAGAGGAAGAGGGAAGAATCTAAGAATTATTGGAATGCTGGAGAATATAGAACATAGATATCCTATTAGGTTTATTTTGCCATATGGGGGGGATCCTCTTTCTGGCTTTGTTAAAGTAAGCAGTACCACCCCTACAATGACAGTGGCACTGTCGCTAACACTGTTTTCTTTTTCACCAGTAGTTCTGACAAACAGCCCCAGAAGGACACCTTCAGCCCGAGATGGCTCTGCCCATTCTGGTCAGGACACAATAAAAATGAGTAGTATCTAGAAGATGGTGGCTCATTGTGGAACCCAACAGCAAGGGAGACAGAGCTTTTTTTTTTTTTTTTTTTGCGTCACCTTTAGTTGGCCTTTTTGGTTAAACTTATGATTAATTGCGTTGCACACAAAGATCAAAAGATGTTTTTTGTTTATTTCTGTGGTTTAATGCCCAAGATTAGACAAGGCAGACCAGCTTGTGCAACAACTATTCTTGCTGGCTCTCTCACAGTCTGTCCACTGGTCACAATATACATATTGTGTCTGGTGTACGGGGGTCTCAGTGAGGGGAAACATAAAACCTTCAACAAGAAGGTAACATATATTTAAATTAATGAGAACCATAGATTGTTGATTCATAAAGCATCCTTTTTGTTGTTTCTGAGATAATCTCTGACCTAAAGGTTCACTATATTATTGTCGTCAGCAAACTGAATGAAACTCTGAGGCAATTAGGAATATATACCTGTTTTTATCTGCAGTTCCTGATACGTGCAATCACAAGCTTATAATAGCCAGGAATTTTAATTGTTCATTAAACCTCAATTTAGAAGTTAGTTAGTGATTTTAGTTACTGTCAAATTACTAAAAATGGGAAAAACTACTGAAACCTTTTTAGAAGGATTTTACAAAAAAACTCCTAAGTTATATCTGTAAATGTTATCTATGTTTGCTAAACCAGAGGAAAAGGTTTTACCTAAAACACTACAGAAAATGTCAATTTTCATTTTTCCCAAGAAAAGCAAAAGCCCATTTGAACACTGGAAGAGGTGTTGGTGAGGCCAGCAGGAGGTTCATACCCTGTGGCCTAAATGTGGATCCCAATGCCCCATTTCAGTGATGGGGACACTGTGCTGTAAAAATGGTTCCATCTTTTGTTTGAGATGTAAAACCGAGGTCCTTTCTCTCTCTAGTTATAAAAAACCCATGAGCATCCTTTGTAATGTGCAGGGTTTATCCCAATGTCCTGGCTAAACTACTCACTACGGCCTAGTCATTCTGGCCCCCAAATCATCTCCTTTCTGTAATTCTCTATCTCTCGCTACTTCACCACCTGACAGCTAATGTGTGGTGAGAGTACTGGCACAAACAAATTACATTATTTACAGTCATATGAAAAATTTTGGGAACTCGTCTCAGCCTGCATAATGATTTACTCTGCTTTCAGCAAAAAAGATAACAGTGGTATGTCTTTCATTTCCTAGGAACATCTGAGTACTGGGGTGTTTTCTGAACAAAGATTTTTAGTGAAGCAGTACTTAGTTGTATGAAATTAAATCACATGTGAAAAACTGGCTGTGCAAAAATTTGGGTACCTTTGTAATTTTGCTGATTTGAATGCATGTAACTGCTAAGTACTGAGTACTTGCAACACCAAATTGGTTGGATTAGCTCGTTAAAACTTGAACTTCATAGACAGGTGTGTCCAATCATGAGAAAAGGTATTTAAGGTGGTCAATTGCAAGTTGTGCTTCCCTTTGACTCTCCTCTGAAGATTGACAGCATGGGATCCTCAAAACAACTCTCAAAAGTTCTGAAAACAAAGATTGTTCACTATCATGGTTTAGGGGAAGGCTACAAAAAGCTATCTCAGAGGTTTAAACTGTTAGTTTCAACTGTAAGGAATTTAATTAGGAAATAGAAGGCCACAGGCACAGCTGCTGTTAAACCCAGCAGGTCTGGCAGGCCAAGAAAAATACAGGAGCAGTACATGCGCAGGATTGTTTAGAATGGTTACAGACAACCCACAGATCACCTCCAAAGACCTGCAAGAACATCTTGCTGCAGATGGTGTATCAGTACATCGTTCTATAATTCAGTGCAATTTGCACAAAGAACATCTGTATGGCAGGGTGATGAGAAAGAAGCCCTTTCTGCACTCACACTACAAACAGAGTCGCTTGTTTTATGCAAATGCTCATTTAGACAAG
Source organism: Polypterus bichir lapradei (assembly GCA_026402145.1). Lineage (NCBI taxonomy): Eukaryota > Metazoa > Chordata > Cladistia > Polypteriformes > Polypteridae > Polypterus > Polypterus bichir. Next base: position 50,572,121 of record JANRMT010028174.1, on the reverse strand, counting down.
CCAGATTAATTTTGAGACAAAAATTTGTTATTTGGTCATAGCAAAAGTGCTTTGCATGGTGGAAGAAGAACACCACATTCCAAGAAAAACACCTGCTACCTACTGTCTAATTTAGTGGAGGTTCCATCATGCTGTAGGGCTGTGGGGCTAGTTCAGGGACTGGGGTCCTTGTTAAAGTCGAGAGTTGGATGAATTTAACCCAATATCAATAAATTCTTCAGGATAATGTTCAAGCATCAGTCACAAAGTTAAAGTTACGCAGTGGTTGGGTATTCCAACAAGAAAATGACCGAAAAACAGTGTTCAAACTCTACAAAGGCATTCATGCAGAGGGAGAAGTACAATGTTCTGGAATGGCTGTCACAGTTCCCTGACTTGAATATCTTCAAAAATCTATGGGATGATTTGAAGCAGGCTGTCCATGCTCGGCAGCCATCAAACTGAACTGGAGAGATTTTGTATGGCAGAATGGTCAAAAATACAGTAATCCCTCGCTATATCGCGCTTCGACTTTCGCGGCTTCACTCTATCGCGGATTTTATATAAAAGCATAACTAAATATATAACGCGGATTTTTCGCTGCTTCGCGGGTTCTGCGGACAATGTGTCTTTTTACTTCCTGTATATGCTTCCTCAGTTGGTTTGCCCAGTTGATTTCATACAAGGGACACTATTTGCGGATGGCTGAGAAGTTAACAAATCAGAGCACGCAGTTAAGTTCTCCTGACTGAGAAGCTAACCAATCAGAGCACGCAGTTGAGCTCCTGCGTGCTGAATGCAGTGTTAACCAGGAAGTCTCATCTCGCTCATTCAGCATCAACGTGTTTCGCTGTGTAAAGAGTTGTGCTCTTTTGTGTTTATCTTTGTGCATAGTCAAGCCCTTCATTATGGCTCCAAAACAATCTGCTACTGCTTCAGGGGCCGTGCCCAAGCGCAAGAAGAAGATGTTAACGATTGCCGAAAAGGTAAACGTTTTGGATTTGTTGAAGGCTACGATTCTTTTTATTTAAAAAGTAGGAAAGGAATATAAGATCTACGGCTGCAGTGCCCTTTTACCCAGGGTGCAAAACGAGTTGTAAGTGGATGTAATAAGGCAGTAGTCTGGATGGAATCTGCTTTAGGGATTTGGATTGAAGACTGCCAGAAGAAGAACAACGGCAGTGCTACACAATCGCCTGAAGTGGCTCCTTTACAAGGGCTGTAACGTTCTCCTTTGTTGTGCAGTAAAATTAAACTCATTGCTATCGGACAAGTCATTGTGTCCTTGTTGGTGAGTAACCATAATTAATTTTCTTCTTACAGTGCTTAGTACATGTACGTACGTTTAGTGTCACTGTACACACATTTACTTTATACTATTTTTCTTGCATTGTACGTATTTATTGCTGGTGAACTGTCTATTGTAATGGCTGTAACATATGTGATATCGGAGACACTCAATATCTTTAAAATAATATTTAGGTTTTACTGTATATAAACAGTGTGTTTATATACATAATTTCAATGAATCTTACCTAATATCTAAGAGAATACAAAGGGATTATGCTGTATAACTCTGCGGGGAATATTTATAAACAGTGCGGGTGAGTTTATAAGGGCTTAAAATATATAAAAATAACCATACAAACATATGGTTTCTACTTCGCGGATTTTCACCTATCGCGGGGGGGTCTGGAACGCAACCCCCGCGATCGAGGAGGGATTACTGTACCTCCATCCAGAATCCAGACACTCAACAAAGGCTATAGGAGGCATCTAGAGGCTGTTATATTTGCAAAATGAGGCTCAACTAAGTATTGATGTAATGCACCTGTCTAATTTTGTTATGATACATGTTGCATATTTTCTGTTAATCCAATAAACTTAATGCCACTGCTGAAATACTACTGTTTCCATAAGGCATGTCATATATTAAAAGGAAGTTGCTATTTTGAAAGCTCAGCCAATGATAAAGAAAAATCCAAAGAATTAAGAGGGGTTCCCAAACTTTTTCATATGACTGTATTTGGCTGACACCTTTGTCCAAAGCAGCTCACAACATTTATGATATAATTGGTTACATTTCTTTAGGTTTTCCAATTGGAGCACAGGCAGGATAGGTGACTTCATCATGGTAACACTGTCTCAGTATTGGGATTTGAACCCACAACCTCAGTGTTTGAAGTCCAAAGCCTTAACCACTCCACCACAATGACTACCTATCATCCAGGTGGATGCTACACATTGTGGTGGTTGAAGTGGTAGTGAGAAAAGCACTATATAAATATAAAGAATTATTATTATTATTACATATCCTACACACTAATTTTCCTACTAAATATTGATTATAAGATTTTCCCAAAAGTTTTTGCAAAAATAATAGAAAAAGTGCTCTCTTGTATTATATCTTAATATTATATTGGATTTGGTAAAGGCAGACAATTACTAACAAAATTCTGTGTTTGTGTGCCCTGTGATTGACTGACATCAGGGTGGAATTTTGCCTAGAGCTCAGGGTTTACAGCATCTAATTAATGTATAGAGCATGTTGAGAAAAATCACTGATGGATAATATCCATGAAGAAATACAGTCTCTGGTTAGTTATGTTATGTCACTTTCTGACAGTAGTGACAATTTTTTCTGATTTTATGTTTCATTAACACCTCTATTTATACTGTAAACAATAAAAATACCACTATTCAGCAATTTAGTTATTATGTCAAACTTTCCTTACATAGCCTTATATGTGATCTAAATTACATTTTATTGTACACAGATGGCACGGTAACAAAGTGGTAGTGCTGCTGCCTCACAGTAGGGACACCAACCTTTGCATCCCAGGTCCTCCCTTAATGGAGTTTGCATATTCTCCCTCTGTCCAAAGACATGGAAGTTAGGTAAACTATGAAGTCTAAACTGGCTCTAGTGTGTGTTTGGAGTGTGAGTGTGTGTGTTTTCGCTCTGTGATGGATTGGTGCCCTATCCAGGGTTTGTTCCTGCCTTGTGCCCTGTACAGCTGGAATTGGATACAACCCATGACCACTTGATTAGACAAGTTAGAAAATGACATGACATGTTATTGTACACAATAGTATTAATTCTGATGTTGCTTCTCAAATTCCTGCCTTCAACTTTATGATCTTTTGTGGCAAGACATAGGAAGAGGAATTAAAGAGGATGCTTAATGATATGTCAGTGAGTGCCTAATCACAATTATGGCTGGTACATTGCTTACCTGTGGCTGTGGTACTGTCATCAGAGCTGCATTCAACCATAGTTTAGTCAATAGTTTACCTAAATATGTTTCTTTTGTGTTTATGAAAGAATACATTTTAAGAAATGTGCATGCTAGTTTGATAGTGTACGAAATATACTAAAGCAGAAGAAATGAGATTTGACTGTGGGCAATGTAAAGGAAGTGTTACTCTCTTGCTTTATAACTGTATTGGTACACACCTCATTGATTCTAGCTCAAAAAAGAATGAAGGCTATGGTTCCACAATAAATATAATGACACAAGAAAACAAAAATTATATTATGTTCATTTAATTTGGTGATATATGATTTTGAATGTGTCTTGATGCATTCATATTCTTTAAGCCAGGTAGATTGTCTACTTTTCAGAATACGTTCATGTTAATTTTTTATCTGTGAAAGTGTGACAGAATATAATAACAGCTATTTACACCTTTTTTAAAATATTGCTTTGTATGAGAATTTTTTCTTAGAACAAATACTTAGAATGTTGCGACTAAAATCAACCCCCTGACAGAACACATGTGAGACATGTGTTCTGTCCCCTTTTGCTGCCAGAAAGACATTTTGTCATTAGCTTAAAGTGGGGCAAGGGGAGTGTGGAGACTTTCAATCCTTTCCTTAGCTATGGCTAAGATTTTATACAAGCTCGACTGTAGGGCTCTGGTTGTCCACCCAATTTAGAGTGATTCATGTTTATGGTTTTACTTTTTATGACTGTTGCTTTAAACGTCAGTTACAATTAGGTTTATTTTCCTTGCCACTGAAAATAAAGTGGTCTAGTGGCTATAAAAAAAGATTTTTTTTTATATTAGTTTGGGAGATTAAATAGGACACTAATGGTGTGGCAAAGAGACAACATTTACTGAGAATGAAATGATGTCTTTTTGTAACTTTTTTTATATGATTTAATTGTTTTACTTAATATCTGTTATGGCAGATTCCTGCCATATTATACACATTTCAAATATAAACTGGCTTCTTTTTTGCTTGTGTTTCTTGTAAGCCTATTACATGAATGACTAAGATGCGTGCATATCATACCAAAGATATTTTTCTGCTTTACTAAACTGGTGTGAAACAGGCTTGGCTTTTCTTTCTCTTCTTGTCCCTACCAAACTGCTTCCAGTTCACTGACGTTCAGATGTGTGTTGTCCTCATACAGAACCAGCATTTCAACCTGCTCTTGGATATTTGTAGCTAAATCTGTATGTGGACAGACATCAATTGTCAGAAGTAGTGGAGCTTTTACTGGGATTGGAAATGGGAACACAGGATGGGAAGGACCATCACAACACACCACTTACAAGATTATGGAATTCTCCATAGCAAACCTAAAAGGAGATTCCATAATAATGGATAGTCTTAATGAAACTGTATATGTCCTTAAGGCCTGGGTAGTAGAATCAGTATCAGAAAGGGAAGTAGAATTATTGACAGATTATTATTTTTCTTTGTTTCCCCTTGTACAAAACTGTTGATGTTGTTAAGAAACAGATCCAGTACCTAAAGTAATATCAAACCTTCTGCTTCACCTGGAGATCATAGACTGTGTTACTGTATATCCAAAGGTGTCCTATCATACCTTAATTTTTCCATTTTAGCACTAAATAAATAGGGATTCTTTGATTGTGACCTCAGATATTTGTGTTTGTATTCAAGAATGTATTACACATTCTTGGAAACAGAGTTGTTCAGATAAAGCAAAAAGGTTATATTCATTGAGTCAGTTCACTGTCTTTAAAGGATGTAAAATTAATCATTTCTCAAGTTTTTCCAATACTTTTGTGGACCGGGCTTCTAAAATGTTTCTAGTTCATTGACATTAAGACACCCCTTGAGTACCCGCACCTTCACATAATAAAATCACTTATGCTCACTGCTACTCAGGTCTCTCATCTTTAATGACACTAACAACCATCACTTGACAATTTAGCTGTCTTAATGCTGTGCTTAGGGTACATCCCAGGCAAACTCCACTTAATACAACTGTCACACACATGCACAGGGGACAACTATAACAGGGCTTAAGTGACTGTAATTCTACTACCACTCCAGGGATTTGCACTGTGTCCTAATGCTTTTTCTCTTCCTCCTCTGCAGACCGAATGATTGACGGCTGTAACACCTCTGATGTCCATCAACCTCACCCCACCTCTTTCTACCATAAGGACTCAAAACTGGAAACTCCGCCATCTTTGTTAGTTCTATTTGTTATTTCTGTTTAGAATTCATGTCTGAAAAGACGTTTTCCCAACTTATTGAATGCTTTTGTTTTTGGTGCAAACCTTTAATTATATGAGGTCACCAGGCTGGTACTCCAACTCTTTATTGTCTTGTCCTTATCTTATACAACCCAATAGAAAAGAAGATAACGAAAATAAATGGCAGTGCCATTGCTCTGAAAACCTTAGGCTGCTAAATGAGAGAAGCTCTGCCTTTCTTCTCAGCGGGTCCACAAATGAATGCCCGTTCCCTGTGAATAGCTTGTATATATAGGGACTTCCTCAGAAGGGTCAGGACTTTTGGGGCTAAACTCAAAACAATGTCAGGCAACTTAGAGGTTTTGCCCTTTGGAGCTGCAGATGGAAAAGAAGCAAAATTGCCTTCTCTCGTGCTGGGGTGGAACCAATTACATCGCAAGAGCCTAAAAGATGTCTCCCTTGTGTGACAGCTGCTACTTTGCAATCTAGTCCAGGGACCATTATTCTTAACTGACTTTTCTTTCTGCAAATTCTTGACAACCGTATATTTTATTCTCTCCAGGTTTTAAGTTGTTTCAGGTAAACCTGACTGGAAAATAAACAGTAATAAAAAAATCAAACCTAGTTATGTGCGAAACGGGCAACTTTTGATTTGCGTACAGTTTCCTGAAAGTAAAACAAAAATCTGTTTCGCAAAACTCAGTAAAAAGATGTTTTTGGGCTAAAAAATAAGTAATAATGCTCTCTTATCCTTACACTGATGCATACAATATGTACCACACCAGTAAAATCAATTCAAATGATGCCTGTTGTTCAAATCATCAGGAAGATGTGCAGCACATTTTTTTTAAATACGACATGCTGCATGTTCGCTTGCTGTTAGCAACTGCCCTATCTTAGTTGAGGATATGCATTCTTTCTGTAATTTTTTTTTTCACTAGAGATCTTTTTTAATACTAATTTTAAGGCAGACACTTGCCAAATGAATGCTTGAAAACACTTCCAGAAAGGAACTACATGCCTTTCTTCTTCTTGGGTATGGCACAAACTTCGCTGGAGGCGAACACAAATTTTGTCTGTGAAGCTAAACATTGTATTTCACTTTAAATTCACTTTCCCACAAATCATTTCAACAATTAAACAATATACGTCTAATAATGATAAAGAATTTCAGAGAAAATCAGTGAAATTTTAGTTTAGAAACTGACACAACATATACATGTTAGTGGGTTCAACGTTGCATTCCTCAATCTGTTTATTAAACGTTTGAAGACTTTCTCGAGAATTTCTGTCTAATTGATATTGGCGTTGGTAGGTTCTTCAATTTTGTTTTGGGGTCTTCACTTTTGCTGATCAATTTTGGAACCTTGCCCTGTAACACTTGTTCCCAAACAGTCCCCCAGATTTGTATTTACTCGATTATGTTGACTACTTTTGTAAACCGCTTTGGAAAAAAAACATCAGTTAAGCATGTAATTATGTATGAAATTATTTGCTTAATATATAAAGTAAATGCTTTCATTATTGTTACTAGGCTAGGGATCCACACTGGCAATCGGGAGGTTGCCGGTTCGAATCCTGTAAATGCCAAAAAGGACTCTGCTCTGTTGGGTCCTTGAGCAAGGCCCTTAACCTGCAATTGCTGAGCGCTTTGAGTAGTGAGAAAAGCGCTATATAAATGCAAAGAATTATTATTATTATTACTTCTAAAAGAAGCTAATCCAGTTATTTAAAACATCTTACCTATCTTTCTTAAATAAGTCGATTTAAAAAGCAGACTAAACAATTCAAAGATCAAACAAATAAACCCTAATTATAAATTTCATTTCACTGATTTCACTGGAAGGAAACCGCAGTTGAAATTTAGTTTTTAACAAAGCAAAACAAAACATATTTTTGTGGTCTCCTGCCCTTTGCTTGTATCAGTAATCTTAAACACAGACGATGCATAATGACTTTATTACTCAATTACATTTAGCAAAAAAAAAAAACATCACCTCAATGAAAGAGAATGTTGTGGCATACATTTACAAGGAAGAAAACCACACGGCTTCCAAATCCTCAGATGGGTGGTCGCTTTGTTAGCCTCTTACAATTCACACTCTCCCATACTCTCTCATTGTTACTTCAATTCACAGACATAGTGGGGCTTACTCACACCTTTCATGTCTACTTAGATTTCTTTTTTTATTTGTGAAAGCTTTCAAAATTATGCAGGATTGTGCTGAACTTCATTGCAGGAAGAGTTCTTTTCATTTTTAATTACTCCAATAAATTAAAAACAACAGTATAAGTTCTGTGTTATATATTTCTTTACATTCATTTTATTGAATTTGAAGACTTGATCGTGTGTGTTTTAACTTTCCAGAAAAGCAGACCTATCATATTTAACACCGTAATAGTTTTCAGTTGAGTTTCTTTGGTTGTTTACATCTTACTGATAGAAATCTTCCCTAAGACATTGGCAGACCTCTCCTTATCACACAGACAAATACAAGCAATCTAAAAAATAATTATTGTGCACTTCTCCATTACATTAGCGATTATTAAAATGAATGATTAAATAAGGTAATGTGAATCTTCATGATACAATAACTCATTATCAATTCACAATGGCAGGAATGAATAAGCCTGAGTCCAAATTTCAACTGTAACCTGTTTGCATTTTTAGATGACATGTTGACATGCAATAGACTTATATGAAAATATTATATACTAGATACAATTTTTTACTATTAAAAAAGCAAAGGCGAGTGAAAAAAGTAAATAATCAACTAAATAAAGTAAACCCCACACTTATCTATGTCTTAATGTGCCTACCTACAATGGCTATGTACTGCATCTCCTAGCTCATGTTGCCCACTCCTGGTACCCATTTTAAACCTTTGCCCAAACCACTGACTGTGTAGAATTGGCACATTCTGGTTGTGTCAATGTGTCTTTCCTCACAATATTCCTGGTTTTTTTTTACAAACTAGAGACATGAATATTAGGTTAATAGGCAATTTGTAAATGTCCCGGTGTGGAAGAGTTTGTCAGTGTATGCATGAGAGTGCCATACAATAAGCTAACAAAGCCCCCTCAATGGGTGATTACTTCCTCCTATTTGAAGCTAACAGAAGTCTGTTAGAAGTGGATTAATAATTTGGTGGGATGGCAGTCAGTATATTTCTCTTTATGCAATTGTGTCAATGAGATTAGTTTGTTTCAGCCTAATTATACTTTACATCAATGAACCCAATTCTAGTTTTATTGTTGGCTTTCCGCTTTAAGGAAAAATATATTACTAACTTTGGATGAGTGATTTCTTGTGGAGCTGTATACTTTGCACATATTAAATCTGGCAGTGATTATACCGTATGTCTTATTTGTTTCCTGCAATTTGTTATTTGTTTAAATGATGTCACAAAATCCATGTCCTATTTAATCTGAAAATTTCCTTGCAAGAGTAATTATAGCCAATGAAAAATTAAAAAAAAATATTTTATGACATGTTTGATGAGCTCTTCACTCATCGCAACACACTGGGCAGTTTTCTTGTTCTTAAATTACAAACACCATGCTTCAAATTCAGTATCTCTTACATCTTATGCTCCAGGGCTTTGGGGTTTGAATCCTGGTCTGACCACATTCTCTGTTGACTTCACACATGGTCTTCATGCCCATTTGAGGTTTTCCCTGGATTCTTTTTTTTTTTTCTAAGATGACAGACGTGTGCCCATAAGACTGAATGATGACAAGTCTTATATTAATATGTCTTATGGCCTGCTTATCATCAAATCATCTATAGTCCTCTATCTGGATGAGCAGGTTTGAAAACCAATGAATTTATTCCTATATAAGACTGTAATACTAATTGGCAGCACATCCACCTGTAGTTCATGTACCAAGGATGGACTAGGAATGCAGAGGTATGTATTTATTACTGTGCAAAAAGTACAAAGAGAAGATGTAAAATATGCAATATAAAATTAGACATATAAATAAATACAAATAAAACTCCATTGAGCAGTAAAACAAACTGTTATTCCACACGAGCATTAAGACTATTGGAGAGTGATTCCATACATTGGTGCTAGTGCAGGGTATCGCTGGTAACACATCTGTAACTCAATTCTATTTGTTCAGTAACTGTGTTCCATCAAGAGCCTTTCTCCCCTATGAAAACAACCCAGCAAAGATCTCACAAACTTTAAATAAAATATTTTAGTCTACAACAATGCCCTCGATGATCTACACTCTTCATAGATAAGTCTCCAACATACTAGACCTCTCACTATTATTCACTCACAAGATTCAGATCAAGGACATTTTTCCACTGTCTAGCAGTTCACAGTATAGCATTGCTACCCCTGAATGCAATATCAAATGTCACTTGCTCTGCTTCTGAATCTCCTGGCCTCAGCACTCTCCTCGCTCCTCCATGGCGCTCCTTGATTTTTTTCCAAGCAATCACCTTCTTCCAGCACACCCACTGTGCTCATCGCTCTTCTCCCAAGTGATCACATTTCACTCACTGCTGCTCTTGAGTGTTTTCCATTGCACATATTGCCACTCTCGAGTGTTGGCCTTCACCCTCCTTGCTTGTTCAGAAGCTCTGGATAGTGAGCAAAATAATGAGATTGCGAAGAAGAGCAGCTAAAAAGAGCTTCCTATTCTGGATTGCGGGACTCATCCACTGTGATAGGTCAAGTAATTCAGCGGTTTTGGGAGACCTTGAAGTAGAACTTCTACCTGTCTGAAACAAGAGGAATGTTATGAACTGAAAGTTCTGAAACATTAAGGAGTTCCAAAACCACTTCAAAAAAGGGTTCTCAGGGGGATTTACTGCCAAACCCTGGCATGATATAAGGGTAAAATAAAGAATCTCAATCCAAATCCAAATTACAAATCCAAACAAAGGTATAAAATAGAGCAACAGTTCAGAATCCAGGAATCATAAAAGCACAAGTAACTCACAAAAAATCACAAGAACTCACCACTTCGTAGCACATCCACAATGGACCACCCACAAAACAAACAAAACATAACACAGCCATTGATAATACAGAAAATAATAAACAAAAATGGCACTAACATAAAACAATGACTGAAAAATGAGCAAAAAAGTCATAAAACAAGGATTTGAACCCCAGCCAGAGGAGTAACCCTGGCTGAAATATAACATGGAGCCAACTGAGGTGGTTTGGTCAATGGCCTATTGTTGCCTGTCATGGGAGTTATACTGTATAAGACACACAGTGGGAGAAAATCCAGGGGCAGATCTAGGATCTATGAGATACTAGAGAAATCATACATTACATCTCACACTGCTTGGGAGTATCTGGAAATTCTCCAAGAGTTGTTGGAAGAGGATAGGGTGTCCTGAATAGTCCAGCTCAGTGTCTTGCTTCTGTTGTGATTTGGGTTTGTTTTTAACATTTTTATATGTGTTAGGCTTATTTTGTTAAGCTTTATTTCCATGAACATGAGGAAGATTTTTATTTTTTTTAATTGCCATTTTAAATATGTCAAAAAAATTTCTAACATGTACATCATGGCTTCTAAGGACTGTCTTGATGACTAGCATCACAAAGGTTTGTTAATAAATTTGAGTGGAGTAACAGGAATGCCCATGTCCGAGATTTTGGATACTTTGGAGACCTCAGAGGCAAATGATTTTAGATTAAAGTGCTTTTTCAAATTTGGATTTTTGTGTGGTTGCACAGTGTCATACCGAAGTGCTTTTCGATTTTTGTGGTGATGGCTCTTCTTCCAGTTAGTGTCTTTTTGAGTGGTGAATGCTCACCTTTCATTTTCGGGGAACTGATAGCGAAAGCTTGTCTTTCAGGTGCTGCAGTGCCTTTTCGAGTGATGAATGTTCACTATTAGGTACAAAGAACTTCTGACATTGTATTTTTGTGATGGCTGTTCACATAAAAATGAGAGTTCCTGCAAGAGTTGTTTTCTTGTGCTACAATTCGTCTCATAATTGCAGTGCATTTTTGAGTTTTTGTCTTGAGGCGGTTTGCCTTCTATTCATTGTACGAATTAAGTTAGTGAGCAAGTGCTATTAGGAAGTCTTTATTCTTGCTCTTTCATAACCACTCATTTTCTGTCTAGGTGTGTTGGCCCTAATTTTTTAATAACAGTTTTGATAATGGCCCATTGCATGCTAACCTGACAACAATTATGATTAAACCCTCTGGCTTAGAACAACAGATTGCAGTGCTCAGAAAAGTTTACCTTTGGTTAAGATTTTATCCCTAGTTTCAAGAAAAAACGTTCTCTTAATTTCATTTCTGAAGTAAATCTCTTGGTCAGCTTCATAAAACATCATGCCACTGAGAAACTTGGGGCAGCCAACTTGGAAAAGAAAACAGATGGAGGGGCATCCAAGGTGTAGGTTTTAGGTTTGTTTCATGTTTTGCCATGACTGGCATAACAAAGATAATTGGAGTGAAAATGATTTCAACGAGAAGATGATTTATTTGAAAACAACAGTTCACTTTCTACTTGTCGCAATATCTGCTAAAGTTTTAGCTTGCAAACCTGAGATATCTAGTCATGCCAGTCGACAGCTACATATTGTTACAGTTATGAGATTAGATTCCTAAGCATCTTAGTCAAAATATTACACCAGGCAGGCACAACTACAACAAAGTACATGAAAATCCGAGTCTGGAACATACCCAAAGCACGATATGTGTCAGGTTACATAAGATGAGGCACTTTGAAGAGTAAAAGAATCTAATTGCCCCTTGTGTGGCTTTTTTCATCCAGGTTCTACAACTTAATGTGAAACAGATTGCACATATTAAAACCTGAAGGAAATGCAGATGTACAATTTAATCAAAATGTACCTCTGAGGTGTAAAGAGGCAAAATAGTAACAAATACAATTTTACCATGAATATCATTGTTGTAAAAAGATAATATGAAAAACGCTTTTTATTTCTATACAGAAATGTTATGATTATGTCCTATATTCGCTTAATGTGAGGAAATCACTTTAGGATTGTAATGTGCAGCTGTATGTTATTTTAGAAATATTTTTAAATACTTGAAAAATTAACATTATTTGAAAATTACTATGTGAGTTTTTTTCCATGTCAATTTCAACTTTAACTTTAAAAATAGAAATTATCGTCCTCTTAATCACATACAAACAAGCAGGATACAGTAGAATGATAATTAAAAAGTCTTTGATGGGGTGTGCAGAGCAAACTTGGTTTTGTGTCCCCTTTTGAAACTAGACAAAGCTACCATTTTTTTGCTACTTTATTAGTTCATTAGTTTGCTCCTCCCCACAGCCAATCATTTTTTTCTCGATTGAGACATAGAAAGATTTTATAAAAAGGACCGGAAGGGAGAGACACGGCCAAAATATTGTGCCAAGGTTGTTACCAAAAACACTAAACCAACCTGCTGTCAAATCCTAAACCTTACCCAGTAATCAGAGTTCTTCATAATAAAGCTGAGTCTCAAATAACCATAAAACAAACAAAATAAATCACATGTAAAGCACTTTGCATCCAAATACATGATGACCTAATTATCATAATGCTGATTATGTCAGGGCTCGTGCATTCCCAGAGGATCATAGGATACATTGCCATAGCGATGAGGATGCTCTAAAACTAGAATGGTGATGCTCATAATCAAAGAAAATTGCATTACAGTATAGCAAGAAAATGTTCTAAACTTTTAAATGGAGAACCCTACAAATAATGACTTCAGAAATCAAGCCTCTGAGGCAAAATCCTTAACAAGGATGCAGCCATCACTCCAAAAAGCCACAGAAAACTAAATAAAATTTAAAAGAAAATTCCAAGTATAACACAATCATGTGGCTGAAGCACAGTTTATAAAGCATGAAAATATTATCAAGAGGTTGAGTGGTTATTTGACCAAAGTTTAGAATGTCTGTGACATATTCTAAACAAATCTAACCATGATAATATTTTTTGTGTAAATTGTGGTGGTTCAAGTGTATGGAAACAGCTGTCCTCATGGGATTTTTACTGTGTGCCATGTCATAAATCACACAATATTTCTAGCTAATCTCACAAAAATGATACTGAATTTAGTTTGCTCTATTGGCCTTCACAGTCCATACATCTAAATCCATTATGCCCAAAAATCTGCATTAACGATTTGATGCTTTTGAGTCAGCATGAACCAGAATTTTTAAGGAATGCTTCCAGCACCTTCTTTAATCTATGCATTATTCAATTCCTGCTGTTCCAGAGGCAGAAGGAAGTTTTGTAAATGCTAGATATGATTGCCTAATAATGTTCCCTATGAGTGTCTATTGTTGGTGGTTTCCCACAAGTCATTTTTGAATAAGATGAAAACAAACATGTGATACTGAAAGCATAAATGTTTACGAGCAAATAGTCAACAGAATGAGTTTACTAAGAGAGATTGCACGATACTTTGGCTGATTAGCAAAAGTAATTAACATATACTGTGTTGCGATGAGCACTTAGGGGTCATCTTCATCTTAAGAGCTCCAAACAGGTAAGCAATACCACCCCGAGCCAAGAAGGGACACTGTCACTAACACTTTCTTCCTTTTCACCGACAGTTCAGATGGACTCCTGCCAGAAGAGAGATAATATCACTTCCACATCCTTCAAAGCCCTGCCTCTTCCAGAAGGCCACTACAAATATTCAAAGCCAGAGGAAGTGTGCGTTCATTGTCAAACCTTCATATCCGGAGTGCAGACCTCTGTGAACCACATTTTCTTATTTTTTTTTTTACTATTTGGTAGGAGCCATTAGTATTTTGCACACTCATGTGACCTTTAGTTTCAACCTGATTTTGCTGATGCTGAGCCGCAGACAATTTTTTTTGTACCAACAAACAAAGTTCCCCACCTGATTCCTATACTCGAACTCATCTGCCTTATCGATACACTCCACTTGTGCAGAATTATGTGTGAATTCTCACGTGCAATGGAAACACCTAGTAACTGCCATTTTTTTTTCAAGATTTTGTTTTTTTTTTAATTTTTGAAGTTACTAGGTCTTTCCTGGTGTTATAAGGTAGTGGTGATGGACAAATATGTCTTCATTACGGTCACAGCACGATGGAAGAAGCTAGTATGTACAGTATTTTACATACTGGAAGACAAAAACTTAGCAACTCCACTGACCGATGAGGAAAGACCGCCTACCAATGAAAATGTCAGATTATGATCACATGATTTAAATGGCAGGTGTTGTTGATTTGTGCAAAAAATTAATATCGTGTATGTGAAGCTCAGGAGAAAATGAAATCTAGAGTTTATTAATTATAGGAGCAACATCATTTTCTCAATTTGACGAAAACTTGAAAGATGTGACATTTTAGGTTTTTCCATAGTTGGTGAAAATTTCTGCAAGTAACATGACCGGGTGTTATATTAATAGTCTGAGGTGTACAGGGCGAAGTGAAAAGGAGACAGGACTTTTCATTGTGGTTCTCCAGTGTTGCTCACATCTGAATCAGAAACATAGTCCTTGAGTCTCACAAACTGCAGACTGCACATCAGACAGTCCATTGTCCAGGACACCACAGGCTCATCCACCTGCCTATCTCTGAGTTTACCCTTTAATAGGTATGGCTGGATGGGATTGAAGGTGCTCAAGAAATCAAAAACACAGAATCCTCACAGTACTGCCAACTTTGTCCAGATGAGAATAAGCCTTGTAGAGCAGAAAGATAATTGCATCCTCCACTCCAGTTTTGTCTGACTGGCAAACTGGGTCCAAGAGATCTTTCACAAGAGGACCAACCATGGTCCAGAACCATATTATAGAGATTGGTAAAAGATATTCTAGAGATAAGTTCTAGCTTTTTGTGACTCTGATTAAATGGATCTCCTCAAATTAACACTTGTTGGAATATTTTAAATGGCTAAGAAACACTTAGCTGTATCTTCTTAGCACTGTGTTTTTCTCCTAGAACACAAAGTATGCTTATGATGTAGATGGCCAACTTTAATTACGAGATAAAACGGTATCATCACTCTAATTATGAATACTGATAAACAGTTTATGCTATGGGCTGTTAAGCCAATCAGTCTGTCCCAGTACTCCAAGCCCCCATCTTAAAGTTGGACCACTGGTAAAATATGTTGTTTACTAGCAATACAGAACACTTCATTTTAGAAAAATGTTTCATTTGAAAACTTAAAATTTCCTTGCACATTAAAAAATACCAGGTGATACTTTCATTATAATTAAATGAAAAGAGAATAAATTGACTTAATCAGGTATTAAAACCTTAATCCTTAACATTTAGTCCCCAAAAAACTGTTCATGCATCCTTCCATTAATACTTTTTTCACTAGCTTATTCCTATTTAAGGCTGTAGGATCACTGTGGCAGAGTGTGTCAATTTGTTATCTGTACACTTGAAACTCCTCAGATACATGAAAAGAGGCTGATGAAGCAAACGGCATCAAAATCTTAAGAAACAATTTGGGACCAAAGACAAAAAGATACAGGCATTGCAGAAAAAAAAATCCTCACATGATCTCTAGTGAGCTTCAGAGATCCACGTTTTTCGCAAAAAAACAGCTGAGGATAAAAGAGGCCATTTGTCTGTCAGTACTGTAGCATGAAGAGCAAGATAAGCAGAAACTTCAAACTCTGTCTTTACTAAAGGAACCCCTAAGGGTTTGCACCTGGGTGTTGCTTTTATTAAACGCACACCTTATTACGATGTCTGCCTAATGAAAGAGTTGACTATTATCAATTGACAGATGTCACACATGTCACTTTCAAAGTGCATACAACTTAGCAAGCTGAAACTCTGCTTGCTTTCATAGTTTTAAATGACAGAAATCTTTTATTCTCAGATGCTCTTGGAATGTGTGAAAAGTTGTTTACATGATGGTCTTGTATAAACTTAACACATATAATATACACACACACACATGCACACACACACATACAGTATATATAAAATATATTTGTATACACAGTCTTCCAGTTGTTCAGTAATAGGCATTTTGCTCCATGAAAAATGCAGCCATGCACAAACACGTGTTTTCAAACCTCCATGATATTTTTTTCCCAGAAAACAAAAGTTTCTGCCCAAAGAAAGAAGTCTATGAAACATCCACAAGATATTTTCGATATGTTTAGTTAACAGTGTGAAATACAACCAAACTACTGGAACAAAGGAAACTGACTATGAGTGTGACAACACCTTTAAAGTAACAGACTGGATCCACTGTACCTAATCTTTTCATAATTAAAAAAACAAAATTCAATCACGTCACCCTATTCATTTCCGCTTGGTTAAAAAGTGCCCACAAATTAATTCGATTTTCAACATGATGAAAAGATGCTGTGGTGATAATTTCTTCTCCAGGAGTAGTGAGCACATCATTGTGTTTGGAGAAATACCATTTCGGTGCATCCCCAGGCAAGCAAGCCATTTCTAAAGCCAGGGATTTTGTCTTTCTGGAATTTGCATGTTCTTCCTATAGCTAACTGTTTTTTTACCAGCCACTCCAGTTTCCTAGTGCATCCTAAAGATGTACATATTAGATTAACTGGAGACTTTAAATTGAATCTGATGCGGGAATTTTGTGCATGAACGTGTTAATGAATAGTACTTATGCATGATGCTTCCAATGATTTCTATATGCCAGCAATCCTGAAATTCAGATTAACAAATGGATTAACAAATTTTATTTTTCCAATATCATCAAGTCTCTCGTAGTTTAAATGACACCCCCAATGTCCAATCATCTATTCTATTTTCTGGGCGTTGAGGTGCCCATAGTGTGTGGCATGTAGCTTTCCATGCATTTGCTTGTCAAAATGTGATGAAGGGGGCCAAGACATCATGTTTTCTTATTATCAACCTGTTGTCTCAGTGCTTTACATTGTGCAGTATGTGTCATGAAAAAAATCACTTGTTTACAAGTTTTTTGTTTCATTCATTATTTCATGAATAATTTTAAAATTTCCCCATCATGCAAGATTTTTGAGAAATGGTCTGAACTCTTGCAGGGACATCAATGGATTGCTTTCTGCTCTCGGATGTGAACTCGATCCAACAGAATGGCGACTGTTTATTCACTCATCATTGCTAAGTTTAAAGGCCGTTTTGCTGCACAATGACAATATCTACCTTACCATACCTGTTCATATCAAGGAAACATATGAGAGTATGTAGCTGCTGCTGAAACACATTCAGTACTCGAGGTACAACTGGAATATATGAAGGTAGTTGCAGTTTTTCCCGGTCTACTGGTTCGACATTTACTGTTGTTTTCTTTGCGAGTTTGACAGCCAAGCAAGGGATTCACATTACATGCTAAAGGACTGGCCACTTTGCAGATAATTGGTTTCAGGGAATAAAATTGCACATGACTCACTGGTTGATCCGAAGAATGAATTACCTTTGCACATGAAACGTGGGCTAATGAAAAAGTTTGTTAATGCAATGAAAAAGCAAGGTGAAGTCTTTGAATACTTGCGACAGATGTTTCCACCAGTGATGCCAAGATAAAAGAAGGTCTTTTCATTGACCTACACTTTGATGGCATTCTGCAGGGTGCTGAACGTTTCACATGGACCACATTCAAGAAAGATGCTTCTAACTTTCTGGGCAACGACAAGACACCAAACTACGTCGAACAAGTTGAAATTCTGCTCCAGGCATACAAGTAGATAAACTGCAACAATGTCACTGAGGCTACATTTTCTTCATTCCCATTTGGACTTCTTCCCAGCCAACCTCAGTGCCGTCAGTGACGAACATAGTGAAAGGTTTCACCAAGACATTGCCAACGTGGAGAAATGCTACTAGGGAAAATGGAGTCTGTCTATGCTGGTAGAGTATTGTTGGACACTGATCCATTGGACAGTAACTAAAAATGAAAATCTGTGGCAAGACATTTCTAGTTTTCTCTTGTGTTGCTTACGTTGTAATATTGTAGCGTAGGCGTATGCCACTGGAGACATTACAATGTCACGGGTGTAACTGCAGTTTTCTTGAAATCCGTACGTGATACAGAAAATACAAATTTTAGAGGAATCAAAATTTTCCATAAAATTTGTTAGCCAGTGAGAAGGTTGCAGCTATGGATTCTGAAGACTAGGATAGCACAAATATAGAAGAGAAAATCCCCCTCTCTGCTAAATGCAAGGAGCTCATTTAAATTTTTTTTTCTTCTAGCTCCAGATGTTTTTACTGTCATGTAAAAACAAGCAAAGGGATAAATGGAAACTGTAGACTAAATAATTGCCATTTCAATCATGACAGTGACTTTATTTCATGCAGCAATATTTCTTTCTGTTGTCATTAATCAACTGATCACCTTATTAGTCAAGATTGGGTAATGTAATATAATAAGATTTATCTAATGTAAAATGTATTCTTAAGTCTAGAGATTGTAGTCTATTATAAGGTTGAAGTGTAATTTAATAGGTTCAAATAATAAAACCATATAATAAGCCAATATTTCATCAACTCAGAATGTTTTAACAGTTATAGGTACAAATTCTTCTTTTGTACTTGCTATAACGTATAGAATTTAGTAAAGCCCTAATACTGTTACAGCATTCCAAAAGCCTAAATCTTACATTAAAACTCTATCTCTTGTAAACCTACTTTATCCATTACTATGTCACAGGGGATGCAACGCCTCCCAGTGGCAGTTGTTATGAGGCAAAAATCCTCCCTGCACCTGAAGCCACAGTCACTGAGTCAGGGCCAGGGAAGGGTCACCCGTTAGCTCAATGTGCACATCTTTGGAATTTGGGAGGAAGCCAAAGTAACTGAAAATAACTCACAGACATCTTGTTTAGGCCAGGAATAAAACCTATGCAGGTTGGCTGAGGTCTTTAATACTTTTTGCCTGTAGTGCTTTGCAGTCCTGAGCTAAGCAGATGTTGTACCAAGAAGTAACACAGCCAGGTCAAGTCCAGTCAACTGGGTTTATTATCTATATATGTATATATATATATATATATACAGGTCCTTTTCAAAAAATTAGCATATTGTGATAAAGTTCATTATTTTCTGTAATGTACTGATAAACATTAGACTTTCATATATTTTAGATTCATTACACACAACTGAAGTAGTTCAAGCCTTTTATTGTTTTAATATTGATGACTTTGGCATACAGCTCATGAAAACCCAAAATTCCTATCTCAAAAAATTAGCATATCATGAAAAGGTTCTCTAAACGAGCTATTAACCTAATCATCTGAATCAACTAATTAACTCTAAACACCTGCAAAAGATTCCTGAGACTTTTAAAAACTCCCAGCCTGGTTCATTACTCAAAACCGCAATCATGGGTAAGACTGCCAACCTGACTGCTGTCCAGAAGGCCATCATTGACACCCTCAAGCAAGAGGGTAAGACACAGAAAGAAATTTCTGAACGAATAGGCTGTTCCCAGAGTGTTGTATCAAGGCACCTCAGTGGGAAGTCTGTGGGAAGGAAAAAGTGTGGCAGAAAACGCTGCACAACGAGAAGAGGTGACCGGACCCTGAGGAAGATTGTGGAGAAGGACCGATTCCAGACCTTGGGGGACCTGCGGAAGCAGTGGACTGAGTCTGGAGTAGAAACATCCAGAGCCACCGTGTACAGGCGTGTGCAGGAAATGGGCTACAGGTGCCGCATTCCCCAGGTCAAGCCACTTTTGAACCAGAAACAGCGGCAGAAGCACCTGACCTGGGCTACAGAGATGCAGCACTGGACTGTTGCTCAGTGGTCCAAAGTACTTTTTTCGGATGAAAGCGCATTTTGCATGTCATTTGGAAATCAAGGTGCCAGAGTCTGGAGGACGACTGGGGAGAGAGAAATGCCAAAATGCCTGAAGTCCAGTGTCAAGTACCCACAGTCAGTGATGGTCTGGGGTGCCATGTCAGCTGCTGGTCAGGAGCTAGCTATCAGGAGATTTTGGAGCACTTCATGCTTCCATCTGCTGAAAAGCTTTATGGAGATGAAGATTTCATTTTTCAGCACGACCTGGCACCTGCTCACAGTGCCAAAACCACTGGTAAATGGCTTACTGACCATGGTATTACTGTGCTCAATTGGCCTGCCAACTCTCCTGACCTGAACCCCATAGAGAATCTGTGGGATATTGTGAAGAGAAAGTTGAGAGACACAAGACCCAACACTCTAGATGAGCTTAAGGCCGCTATCGAAGCATCCTGGGCCTCCATAACACCTCAGCAGTGCCACAGGCTGATTGCCTCCATGCCACGCCGCATTGAAGCAGTCATTTCTGCAAAAGGATTCCCGACCAAGTATTGAGTGCATAACTGAACATAATTATTTGAAGGTTGACTTTTTTTGTATTAAAAACACTTTTCTTTTATTGGTCGGATGAAATATGCTAATTTTTTGAGATAGGAATTTTGGGTTTTCATGAGCTGTATGCCAAAATCATCAATATTAAAACAATAAAAGGCTTGAACTACTTCAGTTGTGTGTAATGAATCTAAAATATATGAAAGTCTAATGTTTATCAGTACATTACAGAAAATAATGAACTTTATCACAATATGCTAATTTTTTGAAAAGGACCTGTATATATATATATATATATATATATATATTGTGGAGCCGACCCGGACACAGACAGGCAGACATGTTGTAAATCACCACCACACGTTTATTTCCCTAATATTTACAAATATGGTCACTCAGACCCAGTCCAAA
Source organism: Polypterus bichir lapradei (assembly GCA_026402145.1). Classification (NCBI taxonomy): domain Eukaryota; kingdom Metazoa; phylum Chordata; class Cladistia; order Polypteriformes; family Polypteridae; genus Polypterus; species Polypterus bichir. The sequence continues at coordinate 50,551,013 of JANRMT010028174.1, read as the reverse complement.
TAAGTGCACAAAACACCCCAAACACAGTCCTGGCCACAAATGCCTTCTCTTCGGGCCGCCTCCACACTCTCCTCGTGCCTCGTCCTTCCGCCTCCCGACTCCAGCCCTGAATGAATGGAGACGGCCCCTTTTATAGGATTCCCGGATGAGCACCAGGTGTTCCCGGCATTCCTCCTCTGGCCACGCCCCAGCGTGGCGGAAGTGCCGGCTGTCCTCCCGGCTGCTCTCCGGGCGCCGTCATAAATCTTCCCCCCAGCACTTCCTGGTGTGGCGGAAGTGCTGGGGTAACAGGTCCCCAAGGCATTGGGGCGCCTCCTGGCGGTGACCACAGGCCCCTACAGGGTGGAGCTTCCATGCCCTGTACCCGTGGTCCCCAAAGCAACCCGGAAGGCAACCCCCACGTGATCCAGGGTGGGCACAGACCCACATCCGGTCCCTCCTGACGTCCCGGCCAGGTCATGGCCCCTGGCATCCCTGACAATATATATATATATATATATATATATATATATATATATATATATAGTACAGGCCAAAGGTTTGGACACACCTCCTCATTCAATGTGTTTTCTTTATTTTCATGACCATTTACAGCACTCCATCACTCTCCTTCTTGGTCAAATAGCCCTTACACAGCCTGGAGGTGTGTTTGGGGTCATTGTCCTGTTGAAAAATAAATGATCGTCCAACTAACCTGACTTCTGCACAAGACTACTGCTGGTCCCAACCCCATTGATAAAGCAAGAAATTCCACTAAATAACCCTGATAAGGCACACCTGTGAAGTGAAAACCATTTCAGGTGACTACCTGTTGAAGCTCATCGAGAGAATGCCACGAGTGTGCAAAGCTGTAATCAGAGCAAAGGGTGGCTATTTTGAAGAAACTAGAATATAAAACTTATATATATAGATAGATAGATAGATACATGGATATATATATAGATATAAATATATAAATATATAATATATATAGCAAGAAGTCCACAAAGGGAGAAAATGAATCATGTATCTTAAAATAATCTTTTATTCTTGAGTTTTCAACACCTACCAGGTGTCATCATCAAAGGAAAATGATTAAACATACAGGAATCAAAAGCAATATATAGCAAATGAGAAAGGCGGGTAGGTGGGTGTAGGAGGAGAGGTGGATTAGTAAGGTGGGATTCAGAGGGTGTTGGTCTTAAAGTCTTTTTATAATTTGGTTGTTCTTCTTTTAAACCTGCTTATGGTGGGTTCAAATCCAAATGTCTGTTAATAATGTTGTCATTTGATGACCATGATTCACCCAGGTCTCTGGAACTCTTAATATTTGCCTTGATTCTCACTTATGCTGTGTCACAGTTATAACATGTGTCCGGTTGAGCTGGTATGTGCAGATATCAGATACCCTGGGTCTTTCCTTCTGACAGCATTGCAATATCTTATATATAAACCTCTACGTGTGGAAATGTGCGTGTGTCTATCCGGCCCGGAAGTGGGAGGTGGAGTCGGTGTAAGGGCTCCACCTCTGAGGAAATAGAAAACTTGGTTAGCCACTAATAACACAAGTGAGGCCAGCACATCAGCAAAACGGAACCTCAGAAGAAAGATAAAGTCGCTTAGCCACTAACATCGGCAAAACAGTATCCCTTTTACTTTCCCTCCTGCCGCTAATGCACAAGCGAGACGAGCACGTCGGCAAAATGAATCCTCCTAGGAGAGAGGTCCAGAGTTGTTCCTTTTTAATTAACTCACATCTCAACATTTCAATTTTTTTGTGACAATTTCAATAGTTTCTAGGACCCCAAGCTTCTTACAGCATGGGCTTATACAGCTAGTTCTTGTATACTTGTTGCAAGTGTTTTAGATGTTTGTCTCATGTATACAGCAGGACATGCACTGCATAGTATAATATATACTATGTTCCATGTCACTGCTGCAGACACCTTGCTTTTGGCATTAAAAAGAACTGTCCACAGAGTGTTTCCAGGTTTATGCCTGATCTGGAAAGGATGCACGCCCTGGTTTCAGAAACGCCACGGCGATGAGGAAGATTGTACCTGATAGAATGGAAGATCGGGTTGGTGCCAACTGTTTACTGAGGTTTGGGACATCTCCTATGTAATCATTGTTTGATAAATGTGCAGGGAATATTGAGTTTACATGGTCGTGAAATTCATTCAGCTGCCATTCATTCAGTATCTCTTTAATATGATGAATGTAAGGTCTGCGTAGCGTATCCAAAGTATAGGTTTGAAAAAAGTTACAGCCACACTTTCAAACTACTGCATAAGGCTAGGAATCCTGACAACAGAGATCCCATAGGCATGCCTTCTTTCTGGAATGTTTTTAACATTTCCTATTAAAATGGAAGTGAGTTTTCCAGAAAAGTGATGTTAAAAGTATAATATCCTCTGTGGCCAGCTTTGTTCGTGCTGTTATGGTAGGGTTGTCCTTTAGTTTAGAGAGTAAAGTCTCCATGGCTAAATGTATATGAATCATGGTATATAGCGACACAACATCAAACCGAACAAAAAAAATAAAGGAACCCTTTGAAAACACATCAGATCTCAATGGGAAAAAAAAAATCCTGGTGGATATCTCTATTGATATGGACTGGGTAATGTGTTAGGAATGAAAGGATGCTACATCATTTGATGGAAATGAAAATTATCAACCTACAGAGAGAGGGCTGAATTCAAAGACATACCGAACATCAAAGTGAAAAAGTGATGCAGCACTTGTCCATTTTGCCAAAATTTCATTGAAGCAATCATAAATCGTATTCAGTAATTTGTATGGCCCCCACGTGCTTGTATGCATGCCTGACAACATTGGGGCATGCTCCTAATGAGACAACGGATGGTGTCCTGGGGGATCTCCTCCCAGACCTGGACCAGGGCATCATTGAACTCCTGGACAGTCTGAGGTGCAACCTGGCAGCGTCGGATGGACAGAAACATAATGTCCCAGAGGTGTTTTATTGGCTTTAGGTCAGGCGAGCATGAGGTGCCAGTCAATGGTATCAATACCATCATCCTCCAGGAACTACCTGCATACTCTCGCCACATGAGGCCGGGAATTGTCATGCACCAGGAGGAACCCAGGACTCACTGCACCAGCATAGGGTCTGACAATGGGTCCAAGGATTCCATCCGATGCCTAATGGCAGTCAAGGTGCCATTGTCTAGCCTGTACAGGTCTGTGTGTCCCTCCATGGATATGCCTCCCTAGACCATCACTGACCCACCACCAAACTGGTCATGCTGAACGATGTTACAGGCAACATAACGTTCTCCACTGCTTCTCCAGACCATTTCATGTCTATCACATGTGCTCAGGGTGAACCTGCTCTCATATGTGAAAAGCACAGGGTGCCAGTGGTGGACCTGCCAATTCTGGTTTTCTATGGCAAATGCCAATCGAGATCCATGTTGCCGAACAGGGAGCACAGGGCCCACTAGAGGATGTCGGGCCCTCAGACCACCCTCATGAAATTTGTTTCTGATTGTTTGGTCAGAGACTTTCACACCAGTGGCCTGCTGGAGGTCATTTTGTAGGGCTCTGGCAGTGCTCATCCTATTCCTCCGTGCCCAAAGGAGAAGATACCGGTCCTGCTGATGGGTTAAGGACCTTCTAAAACACTGTCCAGCTCCCCTAGAGTAACTGCCTGTCTCCTGGAATCTCCTCCATGCCCTTCAGACTGTGCTGAGAGACACAGCAAACCATCTGGCAATGGCACATGCAACCTCTGTAGGGTCTAGGTATCGCCTGATGCTACCAGTAGTGACACTGATCATAGCCAAATGTAAAACGAGTGGAAAAACAGTCAGAAAAAATGAAGAGGGAAAAATGCCTCCACCTTAAACCATTTCTGTTTTGGGGGTTGTCTCATTGTTGCCCCTCTAGCGCACCTGTTGTTAATTTCATTAACACCTAAGCAGCTGAAACTGATTAACAACCCCTTCTGCCACTGAACTGGCCAGATAAAATAGCCCAGAAGTTTCATTGACTTGATGCTATACTCTGATTAAAAAGTGTTCCTTTAATTTCTTTTGAGCAGTATATATTTTTACACACACACACATATATAAGTTTATATTATATATATATATATATTTATATTTTATATATATATATATATATATATATATATATATAGCGAAAGGATTCTACACAACACAGAGAAAAGTTTGGGGGGCCTGTATACTTGAGATAGGCTATCAAAACAAGTCTGTGGTTCAAAATGGCACAAGTCTTAACAGATTTCAGTCCAACACAGAACAGCACAGTCAGGAAAACATATCGATTTTAAAGCTGGGCAGGGAAAGTGATGTCATTGGGGCAGGAACTGGAAGTGACATCATCGAGTCCAGGTGAAATTTCCTGTGATTGGTCTGCTGATGAAAAAGAGAAAGGATCAGTGCACTCTGCCACCCCCTGGTCTTGGACTGGGGAGACTGCGGAGATACCAACTGTTGTTTGAGTTCTTTCAGCTTTATTTAAGAGTGGCTAAGAAAAAGTTACAGTTAAAAAAAAAACACCCATGATATCTCAGCTAGAGTTTGCCAGAAGGTACAAGGGAGACTCTGAGGTCAGCTAGAACAAGGTTCTTTGGTCTAATTAGACAAAAATTGAGATTTGTAGCCATCAGACCTTAACGCCATGTTTGGAGCAAACTAAACACTCCATATTATCAAAAACACACCATTAACACCATGAAGCATGGTGGTGGCAGCATCATGTTGTGAAGATGCTTCTCTGCAGCAAGCCCTGGAAGACTTGTGAGGGTAGAGGGTATAATGAATGTAGCAAAATAAACAGAAAACCTGGAGGAACATCTGATGCAGTCTGCAGGAAGCCTGCACCATTGGGAGAAGATTTGTTTTCCAGCAAGACAGCAACCTCATGGATAAAGCTAAAGCTACACAGGAATGGCTTATACAAAGAAATGTTAATGTCCTCAAGATGCTGTATCAGAGTACAGATCTCAATACAACTGAAAATTTATGGCTGGGCTTGAGAAAGGTTGTTCACTCACAATCTCCATGCAAATTGATAGAGCTTGACCAGTTTTATAAATAAGAATGATGAAAAATGTCAGTGCCCAGCGGTGCAAAGCTGATAGAGAAACTTGTGCACACAGACTCAAGGCTGTCATGACTGCCAAAGGTGCAGCTCCTAAATACTGACATGCAGAGGGTGAATACTATACTATACTATTTTGTGTTTTATATTTGAAATTAATTTAGACCATTTTGCAGAGATCTGTTTTCACTTTGACATTAAAGAGTCATTTTCCGTCAAAAATCACTGTGATCCAATGTGATTCAATACAACGTAAAAACTTACAAAGTGGATGAATACTCTTTATAGGTCCTGTGTACATACATATTAACTACAACTTATCTAACCAGTTTTGTGTGTGCTATGAAACCTTTGAAAGCAATGTATTCTTTGAAAAAAAAAATCACATCATGGAAAAAGTGGAATGCTCTTCAATTACAGTATGTACCACATTTTGATGTTTAATAATTTCTTGGGACAGATGCAGCCTGCTTTATTTAACATTTATTTTGATGCTGAGATGAAGTTCTGTTTAGGATTTGCAACAGTATGAGCCCGCTCAAAAATACGACACTTATTTTTTTTTCACATCTTCTTGCTTCCTCCAAATATGCACCAGTTTCTCAGACACATTGAGTTTTGTAGCAGCAGCACAGTTACCAATTTCTTTCGCCACCTCATCCATCCATTATCCAACCCGCTATATCCTATCAACGACTTTTGATTTAAAACCAGCTTCATACTTTTTTCTGATTGAATGCTCCATCGTAGATAAGGGATGCTCTTACGATAGAGGCATATGAAAGTGTGAGATACACAAAACACAAAACAGGGCAAACATCACTTCAGAATAGTTTGGGTATTACCGTGTGGTCACGTAGGCACAATGCATAGAAAAAAAAAGGCAATGTGCTCCCTGGTTAACTCTCTCAGGTGGGCGTTAGCATTTCATAATCTCTTCTACCAATAGCATACGTTTTCCGCTTTTGACTTATACGACCGACATTATAAATTATGGGAAATTATACGATAAAATCAAGCCCCGACTTATCTGCGGGAGAACTTAAACACTAGTATATACAGTATATGATTTTTCATTTTACTTATTCAGTAATATTCTTGCCTGATCTTATTTGTTTTTCTTTTCTTGTAATTTTCTTCTTGACATCTTTGTAAAGCACTCTGAGCTAAACTGTTTGTATGAAAATATTCTATATAAATAAATGTTGTTATTGTTATTACACACAAAGGAGGTGAAGATAGTGAATGAAATGAAAAAATACATGATTAGAGTTATGGGAATAAGAAAGGTTAAAAAGAAAGGTAGGAGAGAGAGGGTTATGGAGGACAACTATGTTCTGAGATACTCTGGAGTTCGTTCTGGATCTAGGGCTATGGAAGGGGCGTGCATTATAGTGACATGGAAAACAGACAAGAAAGTAAACAGTTGGAGAGCAGTAATTATTTATGTAGAGCTCAACCAGGAAGAGCAAATTACACTGGTGTAGGTTTAACCCCCCACCATGGCTGCTACTGTGAAGGATTTATTTTATTAGAGAGTGGTGAAGAAAATGTTTGTTGGTAGCAGAAACACTGTCATCATGGGAGATATTAATAAAGACCGCAGGAGAGACCATGAAGTTTAAGGGATGCATGGAGGAGAAGTATTGAGTAATTGGAATAAGAGTTGATTGAATCCTGTGTAGCGAACACACTGGTAACTGGCAATTCCGATTACAATCACATAACAGACAACCAAGTAACATTTGTGGTAGCTGGAGCAGATGTAAGAAGCATCATTAGTTGATTCCTTCGAAACACTCTTTGAGAGATATTATCATGATACTGTGTTGCTGATACATATATTGTGGGTAGCAGACATGGAAAAGTGAAACAATTTGAAATAATTAACTGGGAAGAGTTTAACAACCAATAGAAGGCAATTGAGTACCAAAAGAAATTAGGAAGGGTGGAGGAAGTCAAGGTGGAGCAGAGAAGTGGGTAAAAAACGGTGAAAGCATAGTGGCAGCTCTATAAGTCGATCACTATTCAGGTGAGTGAAGACAAAAGTTAATGTACGCAGAGAATTTACAACATTTTGGGGAGATGAAGTGACACAAGCTGTGAGACAGAAGAAGGAGACATGGAAGAAGTTCCTTAATGCTACCAATACCAGTGGTCAGTTGGCGCATGTACAGATAAGGAAGGAATTAAAGAAAATTGTAAAGATGGCAAAATGCAGTGCATGGATGAAATTTGGTAATGAAAAGGAAGTTGTTAAAGTGCATGAGGGGTGAATTTTGGAAGAGGGTAAGAATCCTAAGTAATTGACAAAATCAGCCTATAAAAGACACTGATAAAGTGTTGGAGGTATGGAGACAGCACTATAAAGAGAAGTTTAGGAACGAAAAGGTAACCCATCTAAAGTGTACAGAAAGACCAAACAAAAGGATGGAATTAGCCAAGAAGGAGCACAGGGTGAAAGAGGACATAGAGATGGAAGAAATGAGGGGAGTATTTAAGAGGATGAATAGAGAAAAGGAAGCATGATGGGACAGATTATTACCAGAAATTAGAGAGCAGGGAGGGATATTCTGTTGGATAGAATGTGAGAGATGATATATAAGGCTTGGAAAGAGAGTCAACTACCAAGTGACTTGGGAAAAATATTAGCATCTCACTGTTGGAAGGTGACTCCCAATACTGCTAGAACTACAGAGCAGTGCACCAGTCATTTATAGAAGCCAAGATATACTTTACTTAAGGACCTTAAAGGAAAGACTGAGGAACCAGAACTAGAGGAAAAGTAATCAGGATTCAGGCTGAGAAGGTAAACCTCAGGACTTGATCCCTTCCTTATGCACAATTTACAAATATATCATTTGGGTGAGGTCAGTATATCTGGCCTTTTTAGACGTTAAAAGTGCCTTTAACTCTGTACTCATGGTGGTAAGTTGCAAAGCTTTGGAGCAGATGAAAGCCCCAAAGAGTCTGATGAGAGCTATTGTTGTTTGGTTGGATGGCAAGATATACTGTATGGAATCTACTCCATGGAGTAATTATTAAAATCAGTGGACAGATTTACTTGATTGCTATTTATTGACAAAGTCAAACTGTCTTCTGTAAAAGGTACAAAGAAAGATTAGTCATAGGCTACTGGAAGATATGCCCAGTAGACTGCATACCCCGATGATATGATTTTAAGAGAACACATGAATCCATAAAACATTGAAGGAACTACATTTGAAAATCAATGCGTATAGAATAAGATAAAGATCTATATATATAAGTCAGAGGCAGAAGCTGAAAAAGGCACATTAAATACAAACAAAGAGAACTGAAGAAGTCATTAATGTATGAATATTTGGGGGTCCATTTTTCATTACACAGGCAAGGTTACTTAGAAGATATTGTATCTTGGTAAAAACAGTTACCATTGCATATTTTCAGATGAGCCTGACAATATTTGTCAAAAGAATAAAGTATCTTTGGTGAACCAAGGCAGTCCCCATTTTACTGAGGAATGTCATTTAGTGCCTGATGAAGAAGACAAATACGTCTGGCTCCCCCATTGTTTCCATGAAAAGCACCAACTCTGAACCAGCCTGAACTAGATTTGTGGGTTTGAAATAGACAGGTGGGCAGAATACACAGGATGTTTGGAATTGATTCAACTTTGCTCTGAAATTGCAAAAGAAGTCTTAACCAAACATTTTGAAGATAGTGCTGTCATTGAAATATTTATTGACTAAAACCTAGGGGTCATCAAGTTTCAGTTCATGTTGTACCTTAATTCTACTGGCACCATAATGTGGTAGCCACAATTGTATTGCAATAATCTCTGGAATGTTAATTAAGGCCTCCCAATTTGATGCTTACTTGATGTTTCTGGTAGTTGGTCTTTTTGAAAGTCCTTTCAGAACTATAACAAGTGTTATAAAGGTTTATTGACCAATGCAAATGAGAAAAAAACTAAGGAAGAAAATGTTTAAGCAAACCTTTGAACATTATCTGTATTTGAATTATATAGTGCACCTTCAGTGCAGTGTATCTGGATGACATAAATATTTTTTACCCATTCTGGATGACTTGTTTTACTTGGCAGTATAAACTGACATTTTTGAAGAAATAAATGCTACTTTGGACAGAAGAGATAAAATATTTGGGGGAACGTAGTTGGTCAAAGGCCAAGACCCACCACAGTTATGCAGGACTAATACTAAACTACATTGGCCATAACCCAAAATTAACAATAGGAACATTTTTCCTAAAAGGAGGCACCTCTGGGTGACTCCATAAATAAAGAGTTAAACAGTTCTCTAATTTCTCCTTACATTTTATTGTCCAGATAGGCAGAGCTAAGAAAGAACTGAGATGTACAACAGATCATCTAAGTAGCTGAATACCCCAACATTTATCTTGGCTACAGGCATCTACAGGAAGCACGGTATTCCTGGCTGAATGAGCTAAGTAACAATTTTGGTATTATCAGTTGGGTAAGAATTCACACTGGTTCCTAAACATGCCCACTATGAAGCATGCCTTTGAAATCCAACCGCTCCAATTCAACATGATCCACTATTTTTGTTTCTGGGATAGCTGATGCTCTGTCTTTAAAAATCACCTTACAAGAATTGCTTTGCCCCCTGTACTTGAGTTAAGACATGTGGAGGCTTTGTCACAAATGTGACCATCGATGCACTCCTATGGAGTCAGAGTCAAAATGTATGCCTTACATAGAGCTGAGACTTTTTTCTAGCAAACTATAGACCATTTTGAAAAGGGGATGAGACTGTCTAAAATATATTATTGGACTGGAACTGGAACTAGATATATGCTAGAGTGTTAGGTTCACTAAAAGCCATGCTGTCAGCATTTACAGCCTCAGGTCAAAATTCAGTCAAACAGTTTGAGGCGGTTGCAAAGATGACAGGAGAGAAAGAGAGACAGACATAGAGTTATAACTCGAAGAGAGACAAGTATAAAATTAAGAAGGCTTAAGGCAGAACTAGTGGCTTGGCTGCATATTCTTATTTGGGAACAAACTATTGTGACAGATAGGGTGCGCAGTCGTCCCCTTGAACCCTCAGATCAGACGCCAGACATCAGATAAAAGTCCAATAATTAATTTTATTTGGACAATAAAGTGCACAAAGCACCCTCCACTCCACTATACTCATACACAACCACAACAATCAATACAATAATCAAATCCTCCAACTCCCAGATGTGTTGTCACCCTTCCTCCCAACTCAGCTCACACACTGGGGTTTCCCACAGTCCTTTATAGTCCTTGACCCGGAAGTGCTTCTGATCCTTCAGTCCATGTGATTACCCAGAATTTCCGGGTCAGGTGAAAACTTCTTTTTCTTCAACCTGGAAGTACGTAATTTCTTCTGTCCCTGTGTCTGGGACGTACTTCTGGGCTGTATGGAAAATAATCCTTGAGCTTCCCTGCAGCGTCCTCTGGTGGCCCCCATGGTATCCAGCAGGGCTGTGAAGGAAAACTCCAAGGTCCATGATGCCCTGCTGGAATTTGGGGCATCTCCACGTCGCAGGAAGGGCTCCATCTGGCGGCGTGGGGGTATTGGCCAGGATGAATGGCCAGCCACATACCACACTACTTATGGCTGAAGAACCTCTTCATATTTTCCTTAAAAAAAAATAATCACCACTGACATTTCAAATTATGTTGTGTTTATATGGAAATGTAACATGTACAGTACATCATAATATCAAATACATTTTATCAATTTCTTAGTTGGGAAGAGTCTACAGCTATTAAAAGAGGCTATATTTGTAGTAGATGTGGCCTTACAATGTAGTTGTATCTGTTGTGATCTTCAATTTTTATAAATGCATTCAGTCAATTCTGATTATATTCCTGGCAATATTTATATGGAATCCACAGTTTTCATGTGCCCAGATGTTGAATATGTGGTCAGAAATTGTGTATACCTGGCTTATTTAAGAAGCATACAATTTGTTTACATTTTGCCACCACTCCATTTTGTTTTCCCTTTTCACACTGCTATTTTAGATCCTTTTATATTAGCTGGTTCCTTTGCTATAGTTCCCAGAATTCACTGCTATGAGCTCACTGGACACTTCATCAGAGTGACAGCTTAAACATCGTCTTTGAAAATGCTGCAGTATCTGAGTTTAATGGATAAACTCATTTCTCTGTGGAAAAAAAAATCGTATTTTTTTGCTCTTCTCAGTTCCTGAATCTCTGTTCCTGTTTTTTGACTCTTTATTTCGATTTTTGACACTTGATCATTTTGATTCCAGGTTTTGACCTTTGCCCCATTCTCTGACTATAACCGTCCTAGTTATTTTTCATTTTTCTTTTTACTTTTTGCGAGATAAAACAATATGATCTCCAATTAGATGTTTTTCCCCTTTTTCTGAAATCATTTTTAGTTATTCCTTTCAATTTCTCACTACAGATATTGGACTGTTGCAAATATGCAGCAAAAACATGGTGAAAAGTTGTTAGTAGATCTTAAAATACACAAAACTCCTAACCAGGACCTTTACTGATTAGCCTCAGAAACAGGCCTCACGTCAGGCAGCCAGACTCCAAACTCAACAAAGACAGGCCAAAATTGGACCTGGCTTTTTAAGGTTAAACAATATATTTTAAATGTTCCAGAAACACAAAAATGCCCTTTAAGAGAAAGAAAACCAGAAATCCTCTGGCTTGGAATAACAAGGTCAATGTAAAATCTTTATAACTGGAAAACATACTTTTTTAAACAAAGGAGCACAGCAAATAGAAAAACTGAAAAAAGCACAACAATAGTTCTGAAAAAGGTATGCCTAAAAGATGCAACCTAAAACAAGTCTAGTCTAAAAATCCAAGAATCAGAAAACAAAAAACAAGGGGGAATTCGCAATGAACCACATTACTTACAATGTTTTTCCACCAACTTCAATGAATCACTAATGAACTCACTCTTCAGCTTAAAAAATAAAGGCTGAGGGTGGTCCCTCAGGAGATCAAGCCCCTTGAGGTTCCACTCACAAGATATGAATTCAAACTTAAATACACAATACATAAATTCTAAATAATAAATAAAAATAACAATTTTAACAAAAATTACATATGGATAGTAATTAAAAAAAATGACAAAAATAACAATAAAACAGAAATTAAAAATAAGCCAGGTAACAAGACATGTAATATAAAGGACTGTGTACTGTTACACATGTATGACTAGGGAGCATCTTCCTGGCTCTGGCAAAGTAAGCACTTCCAACCCGGGATGAGACAGTGCGCTGATGCTAACAGTTTTTCTTCTCCTCTTCCCCTAGCACAGGACAATGACCCAACAAAGCCCCACCCCTTCTGGTCCTGACAATATAAAAAGTGGCCACTACCGGAAGGAGCCATCTCATTTGGACCTTAGCCTTAGAGGAGGACAGAGTTCCAACTCATTCCTGCTATAATGCTTTGTCTAATTGCTAGCTCTTTGAAAAGCCTTTGTAATACTTTGCTGGCCTGAGCAGCTACGTTTCCTTTGTTTATTTTGACTAACCAGGGTAGCCCAGTTGGCACCAACAAATAAGTTCTATTCAAAATAAGTGGCAGAACTGACTGATTAGATGCCCCATAATGGATGCTTGATCACTAAGAATAGCACTAATCTTACAGTGTGCTTGGTAGCACATAGCTTGTGGTAGTCATGTATTCATTCTGTGTTAGTTTCTAGTGGGGTGGCATGGTGGAGCAGTGGTAGTGCTGCTGCCTAGCAGTGAGGAGACCTGGGTTTGCTTCCCGGGTCCTCCCTGCGTGGAGTTTGCATGTTCTCCCCGTGTCTGCGTGGGTTTCCTCCCACAGTCCAAAGATATGCAGGTTAGGTGCATTGGCGATCCTAAATTGTCCCTAGTGTGTGCTTGGTGTGTGGTTGTGTGGGTGGGCCCTGCGGTGGGCTGGCGCCCTGCCTGGGGTTTGTTCCTGCTTTGCACCCTGTGTTGGCTGGGATTGGCTCCAGCAGAACCCCGTGACAGCAGGTTGGATAATGGATGGATGGATGAATAGTTTCTAGTGAAAAATTCAGCCTTCAGACAGAGAACGAAATGCCAAACACATTTAGCTAGGAAAGAACATGCTAATATCCCATATATTTTATAAAATGCAATGCAGCTGCCAGTTATACAATTGGTAGCATTCTTGTCTAGCTTTGCTATAAACTGTTAAGGTAAATAGAGGTTGCAACCTAGAAGGTGGTTTGCTTCATTTTACTTATTGATTTCTTTGCTGTCGTTGATGTGTTGACATGTGTAACACAATGTCTACTATGCACTAATAATGTCATCTTTATGGTATTGCTCATGTAAAGCTTATGTTTTTTTATTAAATGCATTAAAAAATTGTACAAAAGAATTCAGAAATATAAAAAAAATGTGCAATGTGCTGCTCACATCCTCCCATCCTGTATTGGTTGTGGGTAAAACAAATGGTTTTCTGAGGGTACATTAGCACCTAAAGTGAGAGGCCAGGGAAAGGAGTTAGAAATTAATCCAAGTCAGAGTGAGAACTTTTCTGATGTATCCTCATACTATACTTTTTAAACATTTTTTGACTGATGGTATAAAAAGAAAAGTGTTTTTATTATTAAACACACTTTGTGATCCTACTTTCATGTGAACACATATTCAAACATTACATTGTCATTTTTGACTGACTTGCTGATTAATAATTTTTTTTATACATACACATAGATCTTTATAATAATAATAATAATTGCATTAAACATCATTGTCCAATGCTTTTTGTTAGAATAAATGCAGTGCAACAATGACATCAAACATGTGATGTGGTTTTGATGGTTTATTTAAAACAGCTCTTCAACAAGGTCTGGAAAGCATGTGTCACACCATTTTTCATAACAGATCCTTTTAAAACACAGATTTAATTTAATTACAATCAATTGGCAACACAGTGGGCTTCTGCCAGGACAAAGCTTTAAAGAGAATAATGAATAGTTTTTGGAAGTGAATCTTCCACCAGTTGAATAATTGCCTTGCTAGAAGCGTCTTTCATCTGTTCCTCGAAGCCCATGTGCTAATCCAGAGCAGATGCATTCCACCTCCTTCAAATACCTTGACATGAGTGCAAACTTGGTGGGCTGAAAAGCTTGGTTGCGCTAATTAGTGTTTTTGTTTTACACCTGCACACTTTATCACTTCTCAGCACTGCCTGACATGTGTTTACATATGTCACTGACATTTGACAGTGCAAACTTGTGATCCTTTTAGCAAATGTCACTCAATGTCAGCCTGCCTTATGATGGTTTTCCAAACAACTGGTAAAGTACTGCAGGCTTGATAAACTGGAAATTAATTCTGTCAACTGATGTTATGTTACTCCGGAATAAACAATTTGGCTTATAAAAATTAAAATGCTGAACATTATGACAGCATCTGTTCTAGCAAAGTGATCAAGAACTCAACCAGCCAGTAGGCATCATTAAGTCTAGGAATATATGCAGTGAATCTTGCATGTAAATGTCTTTTTCACCAAAGGTATGACACTTTAATTTGTCTAGTTAGGGTAATCTGCATTATTTAATGGTAGTTATTCAGTTTATCTATGAATATCCTAATTAAATCAGACAGAAAATTAGTTTGATGTGGTTTAAGGGCGGATGTGGCTGCTTCAAGTGTACAGAAATCTGAATCTTGCTTTAGTTAGTTTAATTTCCTTTTTGGCATTTTATGTAAATAAGAGAGAGTAACAGAGAAAGCATTGTACAAAGGATGAAGCAGAGTTCAACAATCACTTGGGTTAAAACACCATTACACTGCACACAAGAGGAAATGGACAGGTAAGAAGTTCTTTTTTTAATTTTATTTGAACTATAATAAGTGCCTTGTGTATGGGAAAAACACTATATAAATAAAATGTATTATTATTATTTATTAATACCCAATGCATATTGGATGGATTTTTACAGTAAGTCTGATCAAATTTTTCTTATTTTAAAGGATGAAGTTCAAATCACAATACAGTGTGAATTAAAAGTACTCACCTTATTCAAAATTTTCAACTTCTTATGCAACATTGAACCAAAGTGGATTTAATGTGACTTTTTTCAAACTGAAGTGAAAACAAATCGCTGCAAAGTGGTCTAAATTAATTACATTTGTAAAACACAGAATTGATTTAATAAGTATTCGTCCCCTTCATGTCAGCATTTAGTAGATGAACTTTTGTCGGCCATGGCAGCCTTGAGTTTGTGTGCACAGGTCTGTCACTATCAGCTTTGCACATTTGGACACTGCGATTTTTCTCTAGTCTTTGCAAAACCGTTAAGCTCTCTCAGGTTGCATGGGGAATCCTGAGTAAACGGCCTTTTAAAGTCCAGCCACAAATTCTCAGTTGGACTGAGCTATGGACTCTGACTTGGCCACTCCAGAACATTTCTGTTGTTGTTTTTAAGCTATTCCTTTGTAGCTTTGACTTCATGTTTGTGTTCATTGTCTTGCTGGAAATGCACAGGCTTCTTACTGACCACATTAGATTTTCTTCCAAGATTTTCCTATATTTTTCTTAATTCTTTTTAAATGCTTCCCTGTCAAGCCTTTCAGGGCTTGCTGAACAGAAACATCTCCACAGCATGAGGTTGACACCAGCATACCTCATAGTAGGGATGGTGTGTTTTTGATAATGTACTGGCTTATGTCAAACATGGTTTTTAGTCGGATGGCCAAAATGGCCAATTTTTGTCTCATCAGACTGTAAAACTTTCTTCCCACTGACTTCAGAGTCTCCCATGTCTCTAGCTGAGATTTTGTGTGCATTTGTTTCAAAGGTGGCTTTTTCTTTGCCTCTCTACTGTAAAGCTATTACTGGGGAAGCACCCAGGAAAAGTTTTTGTTTTCGCAGTCCCTCCAGTCTCCTTCACTGTAGCTTGTAACTCCCTTAGTGTTTTCACAGGTCTTTTGGTGGCAACCCTCACTTGTCTTCTTTGTCCATGATCATTTCAATTTTTTGGACAGCCTTCTCTAGGATTTACAGTTGATATACAAATTCCATTTCTTAATGATTGATGTACCTGGATTCCAAGGGATATTCAATGACCTGGATATATCCTTGTCTGTATCTCCTGACTTTGCATGGAGTTGCTTAGAGTTTTCTTATGTTTTACCTGTGCAGTGTACTTTAGGTCCCCACAAGCTGGACCTTCCAGATAAGGTGTATTTATTCTTCGATCAACTGAAACCTTAGACAGGTGATCTCCATTAAACTAAAAACTAGTTTTATCATAATACAGGGGTTTAATACTTATGTGATCAATTATTTTGTGCTTTATATTTGTAATTAATTTAGACAAGTTTGAAGAGATCTGTTTTTGCTTTGACATTAAAGAGTTTTTTTTCTGTTGTGCAATGTCGAAAAAGTGTAATGAAATCCTTATGATTCAATGTTGCATAACGGTGGGTGAACACTTTTAATAAGGTACATGTACAGTTAGAAATAACAGATTTTAAAAACAGTAAAGTATTAAAATAAGTTCCAGTGAATGCTCTTTGCTCCAGCAGACCCCCATGACCCTGTGTATATAGCGGACTGGATAATGACTGACTGACTGCTCTTGTAATAGGACTTTTGGACTTCTTAACTGGCAGATTCCAGCATGTGCAGACCATGGTTCGATCTTCAACACAGTAACCCAAAAGGTAATGTGTTGAATCTGCTGCTATTTGCCTTGTTTACTTATGAACATTTGGTCAAAGACATCTCCAACTCCATCATTCATTTAATCTAATGACACCACTATAACACGCCTGATGACCAACAATGATGGTTTGACTTACAGATAAGATATTTTCTTTTTGATAAAAGTACTAAGAAATAATTCCATCCTTATATCAGTAAAATCAAGGAGATGGCCATGTACTATAAGAGGAGGGAGGCAATCTAAATTATCATCTGCAGGAGAGGGAATGCTGTGGGGAGGATTAGCAGCTTCATATTTCTTGTAGACACCATCACTGTTGACCTGGTTGACTTATATGTCTTGGTACAGCACCTGCTTTGCTCAAGACTGCAAAGCACTACAGAGGGCAGTGATGGTGGAAAACAATATTATTGCCATCTGTCCATATATACCACATGCAGGGCCATCTTAATGCATGGGCACACTGGGCAGTTGCCCGGGGGCCCCATGCTAATCTATGTATGTTGTGACTTGCTGAGTGGTTGTGTAGGTAGGGGCCCCAGTGCACTGCTTTGCCCGGGGGCCTATAATGCTGTTAAGATGGCCCTGACCACGTGCAGCCTCAGACAGGCAAAAAATATTAACGACAACCTGTACAGGTTTGATTCCTGGCCTGAACAAGACATCTATGAGTTATTCACAGGTGGTTTCCTCCCACATTCTGAAGGCATGCACATTGAGCTAATGGGCGATGCTACCCAGCATCTCAGTGACTCAGTGTGTTTGTGCAAGACGGTGCAGTGATACCATGGCCTCACATGTACGAGAGACTTTTTGTAATTAATTTAAACCGCTTTGAAGAGTCTTTTTATAGAGATTAGTGTCAAAGAAGGCAAAATTAAATTCAATGCGATGTTGTGTTGTTGTATAAAAATAAAATGGAAAAACTTACAAGAGGGTGAATACTTTATATAAGAAGTGTGAGTGAAAAAAGCAATTCAATAATAAATAATTACCCAAGTCTCCAAAGTATTAATATTTAAAAATGCAATAACTCATAATTAACACAAAACACCCCACCTCTAAATATAGTCATTTCTAAGACATATTAAGAAGACAATCAGTTACAATGGGTTACAAGTAGCCAGCTCGGCAGAATCACAGACACAAGCCTACTACCAGCACTGCACTGGTCCCTAAGACAGGTTACTTTAATTGCTTTTACAAGTGTGAGGAGAATTTTAAGTCCATAAAGCTTGTTTAGTAAGTTAATAGATAACTTGATTTAATAACTTATTAAAAAATATTCTTAAGTTAAGATTTCATCTTCAACTGCATGACTCTATAGTTTGTTCCAGATTCATAGGGCTCTCTGTATGACAAATTGTTCTCTGGTTTCCATTATAAATGGACTTCACTGGTGTCCTTGAGTACATTTCTTCTTCTTTTTCTTCTTCCGCCTAATTTTTTCCCACTTCTATATGTAGAGAATATGCTTGATCAACCTTCTCCATACACCTCTGTCCTGCACCTCCTCCTCAGTCAGGCCCTTTTCATTCAGATCTTGTTATACTTTATCCACCCAGCTTTGCTTTGGTTTACCTCGCTTTCACTTCCTCTGTACTTCTGTTCCCTTCACTCTTTTGCCCACATATTTATTGTCTCTCCTCACCACATGTCCATACCACTTCGATCTACTTTCCTGCACTTTCTTAGATATCTCTCCCACTTTTGTGGTTGTAACTCTGATGGTGTCATTTCTTATTCTGAAATTTTTTGTAACTCCACACATCCATCTCAACATTCTCATTTCTGCCACATCTAACCTCTTCTCCTGTGCTCCCTTTACTGCTCATGTCTCAGCTCCATACATCTTTGCTGGTCTTATTACTATCTTAGAAACCTTACCTTTAACCTTTGCCTAAATTATTTGATCACTCAATACTCCCGATACCTACATTCAGTTGCCCAATCCACACTGCTCTCTATGGGTCATCTCTCCATCTAGTTATCCATCTTGGGCTACCACTGATCCTTGATATTTACCTTTATCCACTCTTTTCAAAAGCTCTCCATGCAGGCTAACTTCTAAATCATTAAACTTCATATATTTTGTCTTCTTCCTATTTATCTTCAACCTTGTATATTCCAAAACTCTTCTCCATTCTTGCAACCTCCTCTCCATTTCTTTGCTTCTGGTGCTACATAACACAATGTAATCAGCAAAAAGCATGCACCAGGGGGACTGGTGTTTTATCCCATGACTCAGCACATCCATAACCAGATCAAAAGAGATAAGGACTTAAAGAATATCTCTGGTGCAGACCTACTCTAACTGGGACCTTGATTCACTATTTAAGCAAATGAATTACAGGGGGCCAATTTTACCAATGCTTTTGATAAGTTTGATGACCTGAATAAGTTTCCACACAGCCTTGTCTGCTCAAGATTAAAGAGGTTTAATTCTCTTTGCATGTTTGAATAGGACATTCCCTTTAATTTTCTTTGCATGTTTGAATAGGACATTCCCTTTCATCAAGGGACACAATACAGTATGCAGTTAGTTGTTTTTCTATGCACAGGTTCAGGAAATGCTATGTTTTTTTGTAGTATGGTGACCAAAACTGCACACAACACTTCAGATGTAGTCTCACTCATAGTAAAATCTGAGCATAATGGTTTTTGATTTATATTTAACAGTTTTTACAATTTATCATAATATTTTATTTGCTCTTTGAACCGAGTTTGCACATGGGAGGTGAGGGACAAGGAACATCAGAAAATGAAACTCAAGGAAACCCAGGCAACATTCTTTTATAAAGAAGATGTCATGAATCTGGAAAAAACTATTCAGCCACATAATGCAAAAACAAACCAAAAAGGCTGTCATACAAAGTTGTCATTGAAGATGCAACACATTTAAAGTCATTATCAGGTCTGCCGAGTCTGGCGATTGTAATTCACTATTAGGAATTACTCCAAGTAATGTAAATTAGTGGGGCACTTCTGATACTGCATGCTATTAAATGGCTATTAAGGTAATTGGCTAAATACAAAATGGTGCAGTTTTATTGCACATCCATAAATCACATCACATCTGTTCTGCTGTAACATCTGTTAAGATACAATCAGTCACTAGCTTGGTGTAAAAGGGTACCTGCATTTTCCCAAAGAATGTGGGCCTCTCAGATATTTCCTAGCATTCTGGTGTGAAAGCGGCTTTACAGACAGATTAGTGGTATGTGAGGTGAAGACAGATATGACACTTCAGAAATCCGGGAAGGGACACTCATTTCATGTCTTTTTTTACCTTCTAATCTAATAATTAACTGAGCCGGAATACCAAACCATTATGAATAATGTTTAAATTAGAAAAATTGTGCCCTTGTCATTTAGCTACTTTATTGAACCTTACCATATTTTTCTTAACTACTTTTGAATTCTTTCTTTGTGGTGTTATTTTTGCTACTATAAGGCTACAATACCTCCAGCCTTTCCTTTTAAATTTAAATTTCTATAAATCACTTAGGTTGAAGCCATGATGCATTTACCAGACATTTTGTACTCATATTTCATAACCAGTGACATTTCATAACATATTTTGTGAGACATGATAGAATATAGTACAATTTTCTTCTGCCATAAATGCTTCAATTTGCCATATGCTGCACATTCATTTTATTGTAAGGCTAATGAATCAGCCTTTACATTTAAACCGATAACGAATATTTCCAAATACCAAATCTGCAGCAGGCAAGATAAGATTATGAAATTAAATATTCTAAATGTACTAATTATGAAACAAACATTTTCAATTTATTGAGTGAGGTCTTAATTATTCTACATAAATTTCCTGGTCACGGCAGCCTAGTGATGTAGCGTTTAGCATTGCCACCTCACCTGGACCAGCAATGCTGCCCAATGACTGTCTGCTTGCCTTCTCTAATCATGTTTATGTGCATTAATCCTCACAGTTCAGTTTCCTGCTACATGTGAAAGATGCACAGTTAATAAAATCCAACGTCTGTCTGTCTGCTTTTTACAAGAGAACTACTTAACGGATTTTGATTGGGTTTTTTTCTACAATTTACTTGAACATCCCGCTTGTGGTACCGATTTATTTGCGCGAATCCGAGAGAGACACAACAGGCCAAGGGGAGGGGGGCAGGGCCCTCATCACTCACGCGCCTACATCCGCTTAGCTAGCGAACTAGAGAACTACTTAACGGATTTAGATCAGGCTTTTTTCTAGAATTTGCTTGAACATTCTGGTTGATTTTGTGACTTCTCCCATCATACTAAGAATCATAGTTCGCTGCTAATCTGAGACAGAGGCTGCGCGCCAAGGGGGTGGGGGTAAAGGGGAGTGTGATGTCAGGAGTAGGGAGCTGGGCAGGCTCTAACTATCTAGGTCCAATGAGTCATAGAGACTTATTAGATCTGTCTACTTCATAGAACAGAAGGTACATATAAAGCAGAGATAAGTTTCACCTGCTTAGTGGGTAAATTTGCAGAAAAAAGCTGAAATCGCAAAGATCTCAATTAGTTCCCAAACACGAAACGAGGCTTGCTCTTTCAACAACTGCACCTATATCCAAAATCATAGGTGAAAAGCAAGAATAAGTGTCTTACCAAGTGATGTGTTATCATTGACTTACAGTAGCGTGTTATGTTCTGGCAAACCGGCATCTGCTCATCATTAACTGTTTTTAAAATAAGTGAAACAGCATTATTATGTGCTCTTATGATTGTTATTTGAACTTAAACATATCAAAAACAGAATCCTAAAATCTCCACTTTGTCAATTGCTTTATTATGGTAGAAGCATAAACCCAAAT
This sequence comes from Polypterus bichir lapradei, assembly GCA_026402145.1. Classification (NCBI taxonomy): domain Eukaryota; kingdom Metazoa; phylum Chordata; class Cladistia; order Polypteriformes; family Polypteridae; genus Polypterus; species Polypterus bichir. The sequence goes on along the minus strand of JANRMT010028174.1, from coordinate 50,529,460 downwards.
TATTGAACTAAACACGGTGGAGGGAAAAGTTACTTTAAAAGGTTGCCACAGGGTAAACGGATTGAAAAAGTTTAGAAGCCCCTTACTAGATATAAAGTAATAAGCATCACTCCAACCTAAAATAATGTCTCTATATGTTTTGTTTATTTCAAATTCATTCATTATTCAAATATATAAGTGAGGGCAGATTATAGTGATGAGGGAAAAAGTAAAGTTTCGATTCACACACATTTTCACAAAAATTCTTTCACAAGCAGTTTCAAATTTATGTATAAAAAATGTATAACTCAGTAAAATACTTTTTTTATGGTTTTAAAGTTTTTTTCAGGTGAAAAACAAGGAATTTTCTCCCAAAAACATCATTTTCATATCTGTGTTTACCTTTTATTAACCTATTATTTTTTTAACCTATAGTATACCAGTACGAGCAAATTTATTTATGTCTCTCATTCACATTACTGCGATTGAGCACAGTGCATTTTGTTTTTTTCCATAAAAAGACACAGCAAAACATCCCATCATGCGTAATACTGTGTTTTCTTTACAGGAAAACTAATTACATGAATCCTCCTCTGTCACCTACTGACCGCTCTTTCCTGTTTCTTGATTCCTGCAGTTGAGGTTTAGGATTTGCATACTTTATTTATATCCCTGGCATATCTCTAAAGATTGGGATTGCTAAGAACTTTATGACAATTGGCAAAATGGACATCGTTCCTGCCAGAACAATAACAACACACATTTGACTGCTAAACAAAACATCTACATGTGATAGATTTTTTTTTAATACATAATAAATGACAGGCATACACATGAAGAAGTAATGCATGTAAATGTCCCCAGACAGGAATTAAATGCCTTTCTTCTTGCATCAATGGCACAAACTTTAGCAGCCTTTTGAAAGTCGAAATACTGCGGTTAGCTGCAACTTTGATTTTGCATCTATCATTTTGTTCATCCCTAAGTATAAGGATAACCTATGATTACCATCTATCCATCCATTATCCAACCCACTATATCCTAACTACACGGTTACGGGGATCTGCTGGAGCCAATCCCAGCCAACACAGGGCACAAGGCAGGAAACAAACCCCGGGCAGGGCACCGGCCCACTGCAGGGTGCGCATACACACACACACACACACACACAAACCAAGCACATACTAGGGACAATTTAGAATCGCCAATGCATCTAACCTGCATGTCTTTGGACTGTGGGAGGAAACCGGAGTACCCGGAGGAAACCCACGCAGACACGGGGAGAACATGCAAACTCCACGCAGGGAGGACCCGGGAAACGAACTCGGGTCTCCTAACTGCAAGGCAGCAGCGCTACCCACTGTGCCAGCCACCTATGATTACAAACAACAACAACTGTGCAGATCTTTTCCTTCTCTTTCAGGAAGGATGGCCCTTTGTTCTTATTCCATCCATCCATCCTCTTCCGCTTATCCGAGATCGGGTCGCGAGGGCAGCAACTTGAGCAGAGATACCCAGACTTCCCTCTCCCCTGCCACTTCCTCTAGCTCTTCCGGGGGAGTCCCAAGGCATTCCTAGGCCAGCCGAGAGACATAGTCCCTCCAGTGTGTCCTGGGTCTTCCCCGGTGCCTCCTCCTGGATAGACACCTCCCGAGGGAGGTGTCTAGAAGGCATCCTGATCAGATGCCCGAGCCACCTCATCTGACTCCTCTCAATGCGGAGGAGCAGCGGCTCTACTCTAAGCCCCTCCCGGATGACTGAGCTTCTCACCCTATGTTTAAAGAAAAGCCCAGACACCCTGCGGAGGAAAGCCGCTTGTATTCGCAATCTCATTCTTTCGGTCACTATCCATAGCTCATGACCATAGGTGAGGGTAAGATCGACTGGTAAATTGAGAGCTTTGCTTTACAGCTCAACTCCTTTTTCACCACAACAGACCGATGCAAAGCCCACATCATTGCAGACGCTGCACCGATCCACCTGTCTATCTCATGCTCCATTCTTCCCTCACTCGTGAACAAGACCCCAAGATACTTGAACTCCTCCACTTGGGGCAGGATCTTGCTCCCAACCCTGAGAGGGCACTCCACCCTTTTCCAGATGAGGACCATGGTCTCGGATTTGGAGGTGCTGATTCCCATCCCAGCCACTTCATACTCAGCTGCAAACCGATCCAGAGAGAGCTGAAGATCACGGCCTGAAGAGGCAAACAGGACAACATCATCTGCAAAAAGCAGTGACCCAATCCTGAGTCCACCAAACCCGACCCCCTCAACACCCTGGCAGCGTCTAGAAATTCGTCCATAAAAGTTATGAACAGAATCGGTGACCAAGGGCAGCCCTGGCGGAGTCCAACTCTCACTGGAAACAGGTTCGACTTACTGCCGGCAATGCGGACCAAGCTCTGACACCGGTTGTACAGGAACCGAACAGCCCTTATCAGAGGGTCCATTACCCCATACTCTCGGAGTACCCCCCACAGGATTCCCAGAGTGACACGGTTGAATGCCTTTTCCAAGTCCACAAAACACATGTAGACTGGTTGGGCAAACTCCTATGCACCCTCCAGTACCCTGCTAAGGGTGTAGAGCTGGTCCACTGTTCCATGACCAGGACGAAAACCACACTGTTCCTCCTGAATCCGAGGTTCGACTATCTGACGGACTCTCCTCTCCAGGACCCCCGAATAGACTTTTCCAGGGAGGCTGAGGAGTGTGATCCCTTTGTAGTTAGAACACCCCCTCCGGTACCCCTTCTTAAAGAGGAGGACCACCACCACGGTCTGCCAATCCAGAGACACCGCCTGATGTCCATGCGATGTTGCAGGGGCATGTCAACCAAGACAGTCCTACAACATCCAGAGCCTTGAGGAACTCCGAGTGTATCTCATCCACCCCGGGGCCCTGCCACCAAGGAATTTTTTGGCCACCTCAGTGACCTCAGTCTCAGAGATTCATGAACCCTTGTTCATATTTCATCTCTTTATTTCTCTCCATGTATTTTTCTCTAATATTATTTTAATTGTTTTTTTCTTTGCCAGTGAAAGTGTGCCTTGTTCACTTGAGATTCTAGGCAAGACATTGTAGAAGATCAGCCCAGCTACTGACAGACACACAGACCAACAATGTCCAGAACACACACATTTATTTCTTTTTGGCACAACACAATGCACAAATTCCAATAAACTCAGTTCTTTCTTCTGCAACCTCCATTCGTCACTCGCAAGCTTTCTCTTACTCCTCTCGGCTCCGGTTCCCCGAGTGGAGTGAAGCGGCCTCCTTTATACTGCACCCAGAAGTGCCCCAGGTGTTTCCTAATTAACATCCGGCAGCACTTCCGGGTGTGGCAGAAGTGCTGCATGTGAGTTCAGCTCCTCTTCTTGTAGCACTTCCAGGTGTGGCGGAATAGGTGATCCAACTGAAGCTAAGCATGATTTTGATGAGGTGCTTACCCTGTGGTGGATGTGGGGATTTCACTGCCCAGTGCAGTGATGGGGACAATTTGCTGTACAAATGGTGCCATACTTAGAATGACATTTTACTCAGAGGTCCCAAGTCTCTGTAATCATAAAAAAACTCTGGGCATCTCAAAAGTGTAGTGTGCCCCCCGATATCCTGACTAAATTGGCCACCACTGCCTCATCCATTGTAATCCCTAATAATCCCATGTCGCTTACTGGCTGACTATCTCCCTCACTCCTTCACTACCTAATAGTTAATGTGTGGCGAGCATATTGGTGCAAGAATGACTGACATCAAATCAACCAGGTGGACAGTGTTGTGCATGAACTAGTTCAAAAGAGTGCGTTCATTGAACAAGCTCATTTTTCTAAGAACGGTGAACTTAACGTGAAGAACTTGAATGTGAGCTATTTCATTTTTATGTGACATTCTGAATCTGATTTAGGTCCAGATTAAACGTTTTGTCTTACCCTGTAATGTAGGGGTGGAGCCAAATATGGTATTCGGTTAAGCACAGATAGTGGATTTTTATGAATATTTATTTTGTACAATTTTTTTGCCATTTGAATTCAGAAAAAAATAACACAATTAAACTGCACCACCGCTGACACGAGTACGTGGTGTGGCTCCGCTTTCGCTTTTAGGAAAACGTTGATCTTCGCGAAGCCACTTTATATTTTTCTCCGTTGGACATGCAATATTTGACATGAGTTTTGACCAGCAGCATAATAGGTTAGTTCACCTACATGTTGGTTCCTCAGTCACCATTTGTGTTACATGGTTGGATATAGATGCATACTTGCATCTATTTAATTTCTTTTTTGACATTAGAAAAAAAACTTTAGCATATATATATGGTTATACTGTACATGTCTGTTGCTGGGTATAACTCAATAAAGTGTATTTAAATAAAAAAGTCTTCATAAATATTGTATTTTATTCAAGAACACAAAAAAAGTAAACCCATGGGTCATTTATTCTCACTCCTTAAAAAATACAAAATGAACTGAACAGGAAGTAGTTCAAAATTGAAATGGTGAACTATGAATGTGAATTTGTTCATTTTAATCTGTGTGAACTAAACTCTGAGCAAGTTCTTGTGAGGTGTGAACTTACACAACACTGCATATGGATGCTGCACATTCGTGGTGGCTGAAGTGACTCCTTGCATCCAGCATTGGGTGCACACTCCCAGGGAATATATTCGTTAGAGACTGCAGCTAAAATAAAATATTATATCCTTCACTAGTAGTGTGGTGTTGATTCTAAGATGAAGAAAGAAAAAATAACACTAAAGAAAGGATTCACTTAGCTTCTTTTCATTTTGGCTGGACACTTACACTAATAAATTTTTTGTAGGAGAGCTACAGGCAAAAGGGGGCAGTCATCGGGTTCCTGCAGTCGACACTAAGCTGCTTCAAGAGAGTGCGGGAGGTATGTTTCCTATGTACGGTTGGATCGATGTCTTCCATCCATCCGTAGATAAGCTCTAATGTTCAGTGCAGTTGGCAGAGCTTCATACTTTTCTTGACAAACTTAATTATCTTTACAGTGAAACAGATTAGCCAAAAATGGTTTTCAATCTTTTTAATACATAAGATAAATGGAAACAGCGCACACATTAACTGTTGACCATAAACTGACCATCAGACAATGGTATACACCTGCTGTTTTTTAATAGCCTGCCTGAGTTAACTCCACTTGTCTCTTCTAATCTCCTTGTCTGGTTGCTTACATGGCAGTAATGTTTCTCCCTATCTGATGGTTTGGGTGGCTTCAGCTGTATCTATTTATGGCCTCAATTACACATTTTAAATAAAATTATGTCTATGGAATAAAACTCACAGATCACAGGGACACATTTCAAACGTTTGTCTGCACTCCGCATTGTCATTATAAAGCACTTTGAGTAGTTAGAACTGCACTATAAAAATGTAATTTATTCTTATTATTATATTTTTAAATAAATATTGGGTAGCCCAACTGTTATATGAACCAACATCTTGGTTCTAATTCTACCCCGATCCTTGTCCTTTTGGAGTTTGCACATTCTCCCTGTAGCTACGTGGATTTTCGCCCAGATACTCTGGTCTTCTTTCTATACTCAGCAAAAAAAGAAACGTCCCTTTTTCAGGACTGTGTATTTCAACAATAATGTTTTAAAAATCCAAATAACTTTACAGATCTTCATTGTAAATTGTTTAAACAATGTTTTCCATGCATGTTCAATTAACCATAATCAATTAATTAACATGCACCTGTGGAATGGTCGTTAAGACCTTAACAGCTTACAGAAAGTAGGCATTTAAGGTCACAGTTCTAAAAACGCAGGACACTAAAGAGACTTGTCTACCGACTGTGAAAAACACCCAAAGAAAGATGCCCAGGGTCCCTGCTCATCTGCGTGAACGTGCATTAGGCATGCTGCAGGGAGGCATGAGGACTGCTGACGTGGCTAGGGCAATAAATTGCCATGTCCACACTGTGAGACGCCTAAGACAGCGCTACAGGGAGACAGGAAGGACAGCTGATCATCCTCGCAGTGGAAGACCACGTATAACAACACTTGCACAGGATCGGTCACACCTGCGTGACAGGTACAGGATGGCCACAACAACTGCCCGAGTCCCACCAGGAACACACAATCCCTCCATCAGTCCTCAGACTGTCCGCAATAGGCTGAGAGAGGCTGGACTGAGGGCTTGCAGGCCTGTTGTAAGGCAGGTCCTTACCAGACATCACCAGCAACAACGCCGCCTATTGGCACAAACCCACCTTCGCTGGACCAGACAGGAGTGGCAAAAAGTGCGTGAGTTTCTGCATGACAACAATGTCAGTGTTCTGCCATGGCCAGCGAAGAGCCCAGATCTCAATCCCATTGAGCACGTCTGGGACCTGTTGGATCGCAGGGTGAGGGCTAGGGCCATTCCCCCCAGAAATGTCCAGGAACTTGCAGGTGCCTTGGTGGAAGAGTGGGGTAACATCTCACAGCAAGAACTGACAAATCTGGTCCAGTCCATAAGGAGGAGATGCACTGCAGTACTTCAAGCAGCTGGTGGCCACACCAGATACTGACTGGTACTTTTGATTTTGAGCCTCCCTTCATTCAGGGACACATTGTGAAACATTTTTAGTTTATGTCTTATGGTGTTGACTCTTTTAGTGTTCATACAAATATTTACACATTAAGTCTACTGAAAGTAAAAACAGTTGAAAGTCAGGGGACGTTTCTTTTTTTGCTGAGTATACATCCAGGAAGACATGTTGGTTTGTTTAATTGCTGATTCCAATTTGATGGTGTGTAAACGTGAGTGTGGATGTGTACAAGAGTGAAACCTATGATGGACTGATGCCATGTCCAGGGATGTATTCTGCAACCAATACTGTTACGATAGGCTGTGACCCCATATGACCCTGAACTAGATTAAGTGGTATGACTGAAAAATGTTATTTTACTATACAATACAAAATACAAAAAAGTGCATACACATACAGTATATACAGTCAAATGAAAAAGTTTGGGAACCCCTCTCAGCCTGCATAATAATTTACTCTACTTTCAACAAAAAAGATGACAGTTTTATGTCTTTCATTCCTAGGAACATCTGAGTACTGAGGTGTTTTCCGAGCAAAGATTTTTAGTGAAGCAGTATTTAGTTGTATGAAATTAAATCAAATGTGAAAAACTGACTGTGCAAAAATTTGGGTCCCCTTGTAATTTTGCTGATTTGAATGCATGTAACTACTCAATACCAATTACTTGCAACGCCAAATTGGTTGGATTAGCTCGTTAAGCCTTGAACTTCATAGACAGGTGTGTCCAATCATGAGAAAAGGTATTTAAGGTGGTCAATTGCAAGTTGTGCTTCCCTTTGACTCTCCTCTGAAGAGTGACAGCATGGGATCCTCAAAGCAACTCTCAAAAGATCTGAAAACAAAGATTGTTCAGTATCCTGGTTTAGGGGAAGGCTACAAAAAGCTATCTCAGAGGTTTAAACTGTCAGTTTAAACTGTAAGGAATGTAATCAGGAAATGGTAGGCCACAGGCACAGTTGTTGTTAAACCCAGGTCTGGCAGGCCAAGAAAAATACAGGAGCGGCATATGCGCAGGATTGTGAGAATGGTTACAGACAACCCATAGATCACCTCCAAAGACCTGCAAGAACATATTGCTGCAGATGGTGTATCTGTGCATCGTTCTACAATTCAGCGCAACTTGCACAAAGAAAATCTGTATGGCAGGGTGATGAAAAAGAAGCCCTTTCTGCACTCACGCCACAAACAGAGTTGCTTGTTGCATGCAAATGCTCTTTTAGACAAGCCAGATTCATTTTGGAACAAAGTGTTTTGGACTGATGAGACAAAAATGGAGTTATTTGGTCATAATAAAAAGCGCTTTGCATGGCGGAAGAAGAACACCGCATTCCAAGAAAACACCTGCTACCTACTGTCAAATTTGGTGGATGTTTCATCATGCTGTGGGGCTGTGTGGCTAGTTCAGAGACTGGGGCTCTTGTTAAAGTCGAGGGTCGGATGAATTCAACCCAATCAATAAATTCTTCAGGATAATGTTCAAGCATCAGTCAAAAATTTGAAGTTACACAGGGGTTGGATATTCCAACAAGACAATGACCCAAAACACAGTTCAAAGCCTACAAAGTCATTCATGCAGAGGGAGAAGTACAATGTTCTGGAATGGCCATCACAGTCCCCTGACTTGAATATCATCAAAAATCTATGGGATGCCATGCTCGGCAGCCATCAAATTTAACTGAACTGGAGAGATTTTGTATGGAAGGTCAAAAATACCTCCATCCAGAATCCAGACACTCATTAAAGGCTACAGGAGGCGTCTAGAGGCTGTTATATTTGCAAAAGGAGGCTCAACTAAGTATTGATGTAATAACTCTGTTGGGGTGTCCAAATTTATGCACCTGTCTAATTTTGTTATGATGCATATTGCATATTTTCTGTTAATCCAATAAACGTAATGTCACTTCTGAAATACTACTGTTTCCATAAGGCATGTCATATATTAAAAGGAAATTGCTACTTTGAAAGCTCAGCCAATGATAAACAAAAATCCAAAGAAATAAGAGGGGTTCCCAAACCTTTTAATATGACTGTATGTATATACTGTAGCTGAAAATGTCTATGGCAGAACTGACTTCATTGGTTAAGGGTCACAAGATCATGTTAATCTTAAGAAAAACCAAACATATGTGAACTCCAGTCATATCACATTCCATTTCAGATGGAGTATGTGTGTACATGAGCCCTAGAGCCAAGTCTAAAAGTGGGGCCCAGCCAAGTTCAGTAACTAATCAAAACGAGCTTGTACAATATCTTGACAAATCAAGCTTTAGGCAGGAAACCAGAGACCATTGTGAAGCGATGCTTTCTTGCCTGAGTTATGATGTCGGCAAAGTAACCATATGACCAGTCGGATTCAGCAAAACTTTAATTATTGCTTGGTGTTTCACCTTAGGACACAAATGTAATACATGTCCAGGGAATGGTGGTAGAAAATATCCCAGCATTCTGGCTAATTTGGAAAATTCAATATACATGAAAAACAATGATTTACTTTGGATTTGTATTGAATGATCTTAAAAGAAATAACCGCTGTTTGTAATAAGTAAGCACAATTTAAAGGATTCTCATACATCAGGAAGACTGAAAAGTGCAGAGTACTCTGCACTGTCGGAGTTCAGCCTTTAAAGTCAGTGAAAGGCTGATCTGGTTCACTGTAAAGATAATTAAGTTTGTCAAGAGGTGTTGAGCATATTTATTTTCTGACAGAACTCAGCAGGAGTCGTTTTACATTGTTATATACAGTTTGTCAGAAGCAATTGCCACTAAGATCTTATAACAATGTCTCATTCATATACAGTCACACTGCTCAGTAGTGGATACAAAGGATAAAAAAGTGAATGGCATCTTTTGTTCACTTTGATTTTAAAAAGTGCATATGCTTTGCTGGTTTATATTTTGAATTTGACAAGTCAACACTTTTTTCCAGTTGCTTTTGTGAGTTTTTTGGTTATGTGACAGCAGTCTCAAAGTATTTGGTTTACAGTATAGCTCACTTTATCATAATTTAAAAGATGTTTTGTTTTCAGTTAGTTGCAAAATGCATTTGGTAAATTATGCAAGATTTGTTATCCTCTCTATGAAAACAATGCTATTTTGTAAATAACCACCCCAAATGTGTTAATCTTCATCTTCTAATACAAAAACATGAAGCGATAGTAAAAGAGCACATCCAGCCAGTGCTTGAAGTGGAACCGGTGATACAGTGACTTTGATCAAATAGTTGTTGGGTCCTTGGAGTACTGGTACAGTAAGAAAACGTGCTGGAGCAGTGAAAATTAACCATCACAGCTAACTGAGAAGCATTGGGTTGGGGCAGTTGGTTGGTACCCTATGAAGATTTCCTAATTAGGTGCTGGTACTTACTGCTAAACTAACAAGAGGTGCTGGTATGGCGACAACATATATTTGAAACATGGATATTCCTGCACTTTAGGCATAAGCAGGTCCACAATCCCAATACCTTAGCATTTTGACCACACAGCCTGACAATCCCTGGACATTCAAACAAGCAGCTCCTCTCACATGACTTCTAAAGTCTTTTGCATGTAGGGTACGGCAAATAAGAATTAACCAATTTAGACAATTAAACAGCAGGTCCACAGTATGAACACCTTAACAATACAAGATCACTCACATTCTGAAAGGATTAAGAAATGGAGAAAAAAAAAATCACATAAGGTGCAGCCAATCTTATAAAATGAAAGCATGCATGGTAAGCTTCTGTTAGCAAGGAGGCCTGCAGGAAGACAATGAAAATGCTCTGCTACTACCAGATGTTAAATCAAATTTCTGTTTGCTAGTTGTGAATGAGGTATTTGAAAAAACTAGGAATCTGAAGAGAATGTAATTCATACACATTAATTAAACTTGGTAGTAAAAGAATATTATTATATAGATTATTTCAATGGGCAGTCACTAAACTGAAAGCCGTGTAGCTACAGATATGAACCCCACTTCCGAGACAGCTGTGTGACATAGAAAACATGACATGTATAAAGGTAAGGGTGGTCATGTACAGTCCAGCTATTTGAGTTTTATAAAGTTAACTGTACATGTTTCTTTTAAAGAGGACCATTGGTATAACTCAATGATGGACGATTGGTTCCCTGCCTTGTGCTCAATGCTGATGGATTAGGCTCCCTAATGTACCAATATTGGAATAAGTAGGCGAAGACCATGGATGAAATTGTCAGTGTCAAAGGACTGGATAACTGTACTTGCCAGGTACCCATACCTTCATAATTTATACTCACTATTCCAGAATATAGAACTTAGAAACAATTGCTTAATTTAAGGCATAATAAAGTAGACCAAGAAAACACTGCAGCACTCTTGTTTACTGGTAAGCACACATAGTTCTTTAAGTAGACACTCTCTTAGTCCTGCAGGAGCATTTTTTTTCTCCATTGAGAATTAAAAGCTTGCTTACACTTACCACATAAAGTCGGCACGCAGACTGCATTGTAAATTCAGTTGGGCCGTTGATAGTCTCTTAGTCAGTAGGTGACAGTAATTGGTCAATGTCACAAACCAAACAATAATCACAGTGTAAGAAGTGAGACTATGTTAATGGATGAAAAGTTGTTCCTACTATACTAACTATCATCCTTCTATATAAAAGCGGTCGGGATTGTCCTTCTGTCCCGTGAGTGCTACGCAGGCGCGGAGTTTCACACACGCCCCGTCCATTTTGCAATGCACGATGGGATTTGTAGTTTTGTTTTTCCAGGTAAAAGATGATTTTCTACTCCAGACTGTGCGATATCTTCTTCTTCTTTCTTACTATATAAAAGCGGTCGGGATTGTCCTTCCGTCCCGTGAGTGGAAAGCGTAGCGGTATTCCGCTTATCACAGACTTACTACTTGCAGCTTGCAGTACGAAGCGACATGATATGAGCAGAGTTCTGGTGCTCCCATCGTTCCCTTGCTTTTGTGCGCGATGTGCTGGAAAAATCGACAAAATTATGTCTCTGGAAATAATTAATGTTGATGAAGTACAAATGCCTCACCACGTAGTAAATATCAGGGGGGTTCAAAAGGGCGACCTTAATATAGAAAAAAAGTTTAAATTTCATCACAAAAATAACAGAAACTACGAGTATTAAAGTAATACCGCTCAAATGCAATATAACCAAATTAATGAGTTTGTATAAAATATCAAATTGATCTACATATTGAATTACCTTAAGAAGTGATCAACTTAAAAGTCGGTCGCCTTAAAAGAGTAAGAGAAAAAAAGGAGAAGGTGGAGTGTCAGACCAAAAGCAGTAAAGGAATATTCTTGTTAGTGTTCAAACAAAAAACTAGGTATTAGTTTGTATTCACAAACTTGAATGATGAATGCTCCATGTTGCCAACTAATGAGTCTTTGCACTAGTGATCTCACTCTGTGTGACTTCTGGGAGACGTTGCCCAGAACCTTTAAACACTATCAAAACTAAGGCTGCTCAGTAACTATAACAAAATCAAGATATAGCCAGGGAAATATATTTATGTTTAAATACCATTATAAATACGTCAGATACAAAAACCAATGTGAGCAACGGATTCCTTGACCTCTAAAACCTCCATAACATGAGACATGGAGACTAAAAACTGCATATGGTACTCCAGAGGAGGCCTCGCTAACTTAGTCAAAACATCTTGTGACCTGTATTTCACACACTGGGCTATAGAACAGCCCAACAACCTGTTATCCTCAAAAATAGCAAATTACAAACTATTTGGATTAAAAAGGCTAGTGTATCACTGGGAGCCAGCCATACTTTTTGAAGGAACTGATGGAACAGAGGTCACTTGGGAAGCTGCTCATTATTATACACCAGGGGTGGCCAATTCTGATCCTGGAGAACCACAGTGGCTGTAGGTTTTTGTTGCAACCCAGTTGCTTAATTAGAAGCCAATCCTCAACAATAATAGCTTGTTAGTGTTTTAACTCAGCTGTCTCAGTTCATTCTTAAATCATAGATTGTTTTTTACCTTTCTAATGGTACACACATGATGAATACACATGGGTGGAAATGGAGACACGCTAGATGTAGAACTGCTGGCTCCTCTGTCATTTTCTTCTTATAGCTAATAAGAAGCAGTTAAAACAATGAATACAGCTGTTTAAGATTAAAATAAACAATTAAAGGTTCAAAATCTTAACAAACGAGACAACTAAAATGAACCAGAAAAATGTCACTTGAGCAGTAAGTGCTTTATCCACAATAAATGATTTCTCTTGAAGCATTTGAGTTGGAACAAAAACCTGAAGTCATTGCGGTCCTTCAGGACATTGCTCAGCTCTGATTTAAAGGGTCTGTGTCTTAAATAGCAAATAAATCATCCATCCATCCATCCATCCATTATCCAACCCGCTATATCCTAACTACAGGGTCACGGGGGTCTGCTGGAGCCAATCCCAGCTAACACAGGGAGCAAGGCAGGCAACAAACCCTGGGCAGGGCGCCAGCCCACTGCAAGCAAATAAATCAAATGATGTTAATTAGCAGCAAAAACTAGTCACTAATTAAGAAAATGGTTAGAATGAAAACTTGTAGCCACTGTGGTTCTCCAGGATCAGAGTTGGCCACCCCTGTTATAGACAATGATTCTCACCCCCTGTATGTGGCACTGGCTAATCAGAGAAACACCTTCACTAACAAACTAAGATGACTGTATTGCTCCAGAGAGCACTATTTCAGGTCATTTCTGCCCTCAAGGCTTTATAATAACTCACCTATCATCCAAGGAGGTCATGTTTTCTCTGTGCTGAATGGTACTCAGCCAGTCTGGCACACATCTTAACTGATGATGATCAGTGCAACATACTGTGCCAAAGACATTTTGTATAATATTACTAATGGGAAATCATAACTGATGACACTATGTGCAATTCTAATTGTTTTACACTTTATAAGTACTTACACTTTACAGATTTAGATTATTCTTGCTATCCATCCATCCATCCATCCATCCTCTTCCGCTTATCCGAGATCGGGTCACGGGGGCAGCAGCTTGAGGCCACTTCTACTAGCTCTTCCGGTGGAATCCTGAGCCGTTCCCAGGCCAGCCGAGAGACATACATATGAAAAAGTTTGGGAACCCCTCTCAGCCTGCATAATAATTTACTGTACTTTCAACAAAAAAGATAACAGTGGTATGTCTTTCATTTCCTAGGAACATCTGAGTACTGGGGTGTTTTTCGAACAAAGACGTTTAGTGAAGCAGTATTTAGATGTATGAAATTAAATCAAATGTGAAAAACTGGCTGTGCACAAATGTGGGTCCCCTTGTAATTTTGCTGATTTGAATGCATGTAACTGCTCAATACTGATTACTTGCAACACCAAATTGGTTGGATTAGCTCATTAAGCCTTGAACTTCATAGACAGGTGTGTCCAATCATGAAAAAATGTATTTTAGGTGATCAATTGCAAGTTGTGCTTCTCTTTGACTCTCCTCTAAAGAGTGACAGCATGGGATCCTCAAAACAACTCTCAAAAGATCTGAAAACAAAGATTGTTCACTATCATGGTTTAGGGGAAGCCTAAAAAATGCTATCTCAGAGGTTTAAGCTGTCAGTTTCAACTGTAAGGAATGTAATCAGGAAATAGAAGGCCACAGGCACAGTTGCTGTTAAACCCAGCAGGTCTGGCAGGCCAAGAAAAATACAGGAGCGGCATATGCACAGGATTGTGAGTATGGTTACAGACAACCCACAGATCACCTCCAAAGACCTGCAAGAACATATTGCTGCAGATGTTGTATCTGTACATCGTTCTACAATTCAGCGCAATTTGCATAAAGAACATCTGTATGGCAGGGTGATGAGAAGGAAGTCCTTTCTGCACTCACACAACAATCAGAGTTGCTTGTTGTATGCAAATGCTCATTTAGACAAGCCAGATTCATTTTGGAACAAAGTGTTTTGGACTGATGAGACAAAAATTGAGTTATTTGATCATAACAAAAAGCGCTTTGCATGGCAGAAGAAGAACATCGCATTCCAAGAAAAACACCTGCTACCTACTGTCAAATTTGGTGGATGTTCCATCATGCTGTGTGGGTAGTTCAGGGACTGGGGCCCTTGTTAAAGTTGAGGGTTGGATGGGGATGGGCTGGCCTGCATGACATGAGTCTCTTGGGATGGTTTCTTGGGATCTAAACAATCTCTCTCTCTCTCTCTCTGGCACGAAGCAGACAATGGCCGACAGTGAGGTGAATCGCATTGCAGTCGAAGAACTCCAGGCACTCAACGAACGGATTCAAAAACTCCTGTCCAGACAAAGATACCTTAGAGATTTGAAGGCTCGGCTACTGGATAAACCGTCCTCGCCATCTGTAATCAGCGTAACATCAACCCCGCGTTGTGCCACTCAAGTGAACTTCACTCCCATGCCTCGTAGGAGCGACACCGCTGATGGCCTCGGCGTATTTCAGCTATGCAGGTGGGGGTTCAAGGCCAGAACACCTCCATCGGCACAGGCGAGCATCTTAACTCAGAACCAGTTCAACCCTCTCCGCGTCCCCAGTTCGCCTTCAGCCCCTGGTGATGTAATAGTAGTAGGTGATTCTATTGTTACAAACCTCAATATCACATGCCCTAATGAAAAATCATTTGTTTCTTGTTTTCCCGGTGATCGTGTCCGAGATGTGATGAGACGTGCGCCGGCAATCAATGAGAAGCACAAGAACAGGGCAGTTGGAGCAACTGTTTTGCATGCCGGCGTCAACGATATAAGGCACCGACAACTGGAAATCCTCAAGGCTGACTTCGCAGCATTAAAGACATGAAGGAGAGGACCCCATCGGCAAAGATCTTCATTTCGGGTCCACTGCCTCTCGTCAGAAGATCAAACGAGTACTACAGTCGTCTGCTATGATTATACAACTGGCTGAAGGGCTTCTGCAAGAATCAAGACATCGGGTTCATCAACAACTGGGACCTCTTTTGGGAAAGACTGCGTTTCTTCAAGCGAGATGGCCTGCATCCAAACAGTTTCGGCGCCTGGGTCCTCTCCGAAAACATATCTAAAGTAATTTGTTTATCTTGACTATCTATCTCTGCTCTTAACCCCTTCCGAAATGCTAATGTTGTGCTAGGACATGATAATTGTTTAATAAAATCTTCCGTAAAAATGCACAACATTAATACTGTAATAACCAATCTCAATGCACGTAGAGAATCTTGGCAATACGGCATAAACACCAATAATTTAATTAAAATTACTACTTTAGATGAACAATGTATTAAAACTATAAAAACAGATTATAGATTAAACAAAAAATACTCAGAGTGGCACTAATAAAAATAACTTAGTTCCTGTTCCAAATATCAATAACACACATAGTATTCATCTCTGCCCCTCCAAAACATTAAATATGGCACTATTAAATGTTAGAGCTTTAACTAACAAGACTTTTTTTTATCAACGATCTTATTAGTGATAAAAAAATAGATTTTATTGCACTAAGTGAAACGTGGCTTAGCTCAGATGGCGCAGCTGTTTTAATTGAATCTGCGCCTCTGGATTACAGTTTTACTCGTGCAGATCGCCAAGGAAAAAGAGGCGGTGGCTTGGCAAACTTTTACTCGAGCCAGTTAAAGTGTAAAGATGTCAGTTTTGGTAAATTCAAGTCCTTTGAGTATCTCACCGTTGTTATCCATGGAGATTCTCACGTTCTAGTATTATCCATTGTCAGGGATGCCAGGGGCAACGACCTGGCCGGGACGCCTTGAAGGACCGGAAGAGGGTCTATGCCCACCCTGGATCACGTGGGGGCCGCCATCCTGGGTGCTTTGGGGGCCATGGGTAGAGGGCTTGGAAGCACAACCCTGTAGGGACCCGTGGTCACCGCCAGGGGGCGCCCTAATGCCTTGGGGACCCAGGACCTCAGCACTTCCGCCACACCAGGAAGTGCTGGGGGGAAGAGGAGCAGGGACACCCGGAGAGCTTCCGGGAGAACAGCCAGCACTTCCGCCACACTGGGGCGTGTCCAGGGAGGAGTGCCGGGAAACACCTGGAGCTCATCCGGGATGAAATAAAAGGGGCCGTCTCCCTTCATTCGAGGCTGGAGTCGGGTGGAAGCAGGACAAAGCAAGAGAGGAGAGTGGAGGCGGCCCAAAGAGAAGGCATTGTGTGGCCAGGACTGTGTGGGGTTTGTGTGTGTGCACTGGACTCATTTGTAAATAGTTGTAAAATAAACGTGTGGTGGTGACTCTACAACATGTCTGCCTGTCTGTGTCCGGGCCATTTTTACATCTGGCGTAGTCGACAGGATGCTCCGTCTGGTGCAAGACGGGGACCTGAATTCAAATATCTTGTTGTGGACGGCCCGGCACAGCAGGGGACCCCACCCACGTGCCGCAGGAGCGGCGTGTACACAGCCCCGCGGGGTAAAAGTACCCCACGGACCGCCAGGGGTCCGCAGGAGAGCCGTTTTCCCCTGTTGCGGGCTGGCGGCGTGCATGGTATGAGTGCAGCGGTCTCCAACAAGTGCGCCATTGCTCGAGGTGCCCGGGACGGCATTGCATCCAGAGAGGCCACGCCGAGGACGTTTCCTCAGTTAGACGGGACCTGGGAGGTGAGTTCCCTGCCTATCGCCGTGTTTTCTGTTTTTCAGGCAGGGGCTTCCCGGATCCGCGTCAGTGGCAGGCGCATGCCGGTCTGCGGGGCTTCGACAGCGTGGTGGCAGCTGCGGAGAAGGAGACGCTGCAGCTCGAGAGGTGCTGGCAATAGCAAGGCTGCCGGCAAGCACGTCGCTGCCGCAGGAGGGGAGCCAAAATGGCCGCGGACCGGAAATCCCTCCCCCTGACAGGCACGCGGTTGGATGGTGTGTCTTGCGTGCCCGCCGATGACTGGAGAGAGGCGGGACAAAGGAATGTCCATCACGTGCCGGGGGGAGACCCAATTGGGCCGGAGGAAGAGGCCCACAGGAAGTTGCCGGTGTTTGGGGCTGACGGACAGGTAGGCTCCGCGTCGGTTAACTTCCTGTCTTTGCCGGCTGCTCTGTCAGAGCTGGAGGCGTGCCTTCAGCCCGCGGAGCAGTGTGTGTCACAGGTGCTATGTGCCCTCCGGGCAGAGTTGCGGGTACTGGAGATGAAGGCGGTCGCGTCTATGGAGGAGCTTTTGGTGGCGATCAGACGACACGACGCTGGATTCTTCAGACGGAGGTGTACGGCGGGGAAGGTGAGTACAGCCGTCCCCGTACAGCATGAAGGAGGGTCTGCTGAAAACGGCTGTGATTCCAATGAGCAGTATCAAGTAAGCAGTCCTCCGACAGTGGATGCGGCGCAGGGGGCTGCGTGTGCGGTGAGGGGAGAGACAGCGAGAGGGCTGGCAGGACACAGGCTGTTGAGTGCCCCAGGTCCTAGCGCCCTCCGCCCCGAGTCGGCAGCAGTCTCGCGCCGCTCTACAGGGACGCAGACGGGAAGGAGTCTCTTTCTTTCCAATAAGGAGACTCAGACCGTCAGGGTGTCCCAGAGCGACAGGAAGAATCGGAGGGTGAATGCCGGTTCCTCCGATAGGATGGGACGTGGTGCTGGGTGCACACGTCCGGGTGATGGTCGCCCTCTGCAGGGGCAGAGGGAACCCTTGAGGTCAGCGGAGAGGAAAGGAGTGCAGGCGGTTCCGTCTATTCCAACGGCAGGAGGGACACGGAACCCGCGGAAGGGGTGCCGAACAGGCAAGTGCCGGGGTGCCGGATGGAGGGGGGAACGCTGCCAGTGCGTGGCACACAGACACGCCGGGGAAGGGTGTCCAGGCAGCGGTTCTGCCCCTTTGTTTCTGTTTATTTCAGGGCTGGACCCCGGACAAGCAGTAGGACCTACTTCGTTGGGAACCTGCCCTCAGGAGACGGGCCGTCTGCTGGAAGGACTCTCCGCTGGCGTGCAGGTGCCGCCACGGCTGGAAGAAACTACGAGGGAGCGAGTGGCTCCAACCAATGGGGCGCGAAAACCTCGGAGGGGGTGCCGAAGGAGTGGGCCCCGGGGTGCCAGTAAGAGGGGGGAGCGCAGCCTGTGCGAGGCACAGGAGGGCACCAAGTGGTGGTGTTCACGTGTCGTCTCCGCCCCTATCCCTGTTAGGAGAACAGGGCCGGACCTCGGCTGTCCAGAAGTAGGACCCGCTTCGGGGGTAAGCTGCCCTCGCGAGACGTGTTGCTCCTCCCGAGTGGTCTTTGCTGGCTGTGGGGCACTGTCAGGGATGCCAGGGGCAACGACCCGGCCTAGACGCCTTGAAGGACCGGAAGAGGGTCTATGTCCACCTGGATCACATGGGGGCCGCCATCCTGGTTGCTTTGGGGGCCATAAGTAGAGGGCTTGGAAGCCCAACCCTGTAGGGACCCGTGGTCACCGCCAGGGGGCGCCCTAATGCCTTGGGGACCCTGGACCTCAGCACTTCCGCCACACCAGGAAGTGCTGGGGGGAAAAGGAGCAGGGACACCCGGATAGCTTCCGGGAGAACAGCCAGCACTTCCGCCACACTGGGGTGTGTCCAGGGAGGAGTGCTGGGAAACACCTGGAGCTCATCCGGGATGAAATAAAAGGGGCCGTCTCCCTTCATTCGAGGCTGGAGTCGGGTGGAAGCAGGACAAAGCATAAGAGGAGAGTGGAGGCGGCCCGAAGAGAAGGCATTGTGTGGCCAGGACTGTGTGGGGTTTGTGTGTGTGCACTGGACTCATTTGTAAATAGTAAAATAAACGTGTGGTGGTGACTCTACAACATGTCTGCCTGTCTGTGTCTGAGCCATTTCCACACCATGTATAGACCTCCAAAATTCAACGCGTCTTTTTTTGAGGAATTCTCTGACTTAATGTCAATTTTAATTACGAACTATGACACACTCTTAATAGTCGGCGACTTTAATTTTCATATAGATAATCAGTGTGACCAAAAAGTTAAAGAATTTATGAACCTCCTGGACTCTTTTGATTTAAGACAGCTCGTTAATCAGCCTACACATAAAGCAGGTCATACGTTAGACTTAGTAATTACTAAAGGACTAAAAGTTGATATAAAGCAGGTCATTGATACGGGTCTATCAGAACATTTTCTTCTTTTTAATATAGAAATAATGATAGAAAACACTCATGAGAAGCACATTGCTAAAAAACGCTTCTTTGGCTCATCAGTAGCTTTAAAACTTACAAACATTCTAAGCAATCAGTCCGTTTATAGTGCCAACTATAATAGTGAGGATAATGTAAATAGTAAGGTGGAAAGATTTAATACTAAAGTGAGAGCTGCTGTTGACATAGTTGCACCTGAAACGACAGTTAAAAAATCTTCTAGCATTATTATACCATGGAAGACCCAAAGAGTGTCTGATTTAAAGAGAACATGCCGTAGAGCTGAGCATAAATGGAGGAAGACTAAACTAACTATCCACCATGAAATATTAAAAGTTAAAATAACAGAATACAATAACACAGTCCGTCTTGAGAGGCGCTGCTATTTCTCTAAGATTATAAATAACAATGCTAGTAATCCCAGAGTCTTATTCTCTACGATTGATCGTATGCTAAACCCAGGTAACACAAAGGAATGCCTCCTAAGTACTTCCGGTAAAACCTGTGAGGCTATTGCTGAATTTTTCAATCAAAAAATTTATGATATTAGAAATAACATAGTATATCCCTCCAACACTAAGGATCCTCCTAAACCCCAGCATCCTGTTATAAACAAATTAAACTCTTTCACTAGGATAGATTTACCTGATTTACATAAAATAATTTCTCATCTGAAACCCTCCACCTGCGTCCTTTACCCAATACCAACAAATTTTTTCAAAGAAGTATCGGGCGTGCTAATTGATAATGTTCTTGACATAGTAAATTCGTCATTAGATACGGGGGTCTTCCCAGACTGTCTTAAGACTGCTGTAGTTAAACCCCTTCTTAAGAAACATAATCTCGACCCCTCGGCTCTTGAAAATTTTAGACCCATCTCTAACCTGCCTTTCTTAAGTAAACTTTTGGAGAAGGCAGTCATTATGCAGTGAAATGACCACCTCAATAAACATGCTATTCTTGATAAATTTCAGTCAGGTTTTAGAACAAATCACAGCACAGAAACTGCACTCGTTAAAGTAGTAAATGATTTGCGGGTAAATGCAGACAGAGGCCATTTATCTGTTCAAATCCTCTTAGATCTGAGTGCCGCATTTGACACCATTGATCATAATATTCTTAGGAATTGCCTTAGTCAATGGGTGGGCATCTCTGGCAGTGTCTTAAATTGGTTTGAATCCTATCTGGCAGGGAGAAAATTCTTTGTTAGTTGTGATAATTATAACTCAAAGACACATGATATCTGATATGGTGTTCCACAAGGCTCTATCCTGGGTCCGCTGCTGTTCTCAATCTACATGCTTCCGTTAGGTCAGATTATCTCCGGGCACAACGTGAGCTACCACAGCTATGCTGATGACACACAGCTGCACTTATCAATAGCACCTAATGCCCCCGATTCTCTTCATTCACTAACACAATGTCTGACTTGTATCTCAGAATGGATGAATAGTAACTTTCTCAAGTTAAATAAAGAGAAAACTGAAATCTTAGTGATTGGCAATAATGGATACAATGAGGCTATTAGAAATAAACTGGATACATTAGGATTAAAAGTCAAGACAGAGGTAAAAAGCTTAGGGGTAACTGTTGACTGTAATCTGAATTTTAAATCGCATATTAATCAGATCACTAGGACAGCATTTTTTCACTTAAGAAACAGCAAAAGTTAGACCTCTTATATCATTGAAAGATGCTGAGAAATTAGTTCACACGTTTGTTTTCAGTAGACTAGATTACTGTAACGCACTCCTCTCAGGACTACCCAAAAAAGACATAAATCGTTTGCAACAAGTGCAGAATGCAGCTGCTAGAATCCTAACTAGAAAAAGAAAATCTGAGCACATCTCTCCAGTTTTTATGTCACTGTACTGGTTACCTGTGTCATTCAGGATTGACTTTAAAATTCTGCTTATGGTTTATAAAGCCTTAAATAATCTCGCCCCATCTTATATATCAGAATGTCTGACACCTTATATTCCAAATCGTAACCTCAGATCCTCAAATGAGTGTCTCCTTAGAATTCCAAGAACAAAACTTAAAAGTGGTGAGGCGGCCTTCTGCTGTTATGCACCTAAAATCTGGAATAGCCTGCCAATAGGAATAGGAAAAATGCTAAAAACACATTACTTTAACATGGCCTTCTCATAACTTCACTGTAATTAAAATCCTGATACTCTGTATATCCAACTCATTATAATAACTATTCATGGTGGCTCTAAAATCTGTACTAACCCCTACTCTCTCTTCGGTTTCCTTTTCTGGTGTCCTTTTGGTGGTGGCTTGTGCCACCACCATCTGCTCAAAGCACCGTGATGTTCCAACAGTGATGGATGGATTACACTATGTAACAAATTTTTATTTTCATTTTGTTCCCGGGTACAATGTGTGTTTTCCTAACCCGTTATGCCTAAAAAAAATAGAAAATAGCTGTTGTTCCACAAAAACTTTGCTTTTGTGATCAGGACAATGATATTTTGAAATTTGTCTGTTTTCGAGAAAATTTTCGATTCGCATTCAATACTGAGTAGTCTTCTAGAATATTCTTGAACTGTTAGAATGGTCCAGAAGTTTCTAGAATTTTCCAGAATTATCTAGAACTTTCCAGAAACTTTTAGAACTTTCTAGAACGTTCTCAGACTGTCCAATAGTAGTCATACAAGTATAAAAGCACAAGTGACTCGAACCAACATTTCGGTTTATGTTATTTTTTTGATTTGATTTAGATGGCATCAAGAGGTTGCTTGCACCCAGCAGATGCATTTTGCTACGTCTGTGGACAATTTATAAAGACAAGAGCGAGAAAGTATTCCGTGAAAGCATGTCGTAAGATGTGCGAGGCCTACAAGGCATACTTCGGCATGCCTGTCGGGGATCAAGACAAACCCTGGGCACCTCATTTCACATGCGAATATTGCAAGAAAACTCTTGAAGGTTGGTAAAGGGGAGAAAAGAGAGCCATGAAGTTTGCTATCCCGCGAATTTGGCGGCAACCGACTGACCACTCAAGCAACTGCTACTTCTGCATGGTGGATCCTACCAATTCGCCAAGCTGCTGAACAGGACGGAGAAAACGGCTTGGAACAGTTTTGTTGCAGTGGTTCACGACTTCCTGGGTAATCACAAGGCTGAAAACTATGTGCAGTTGGTTCGGACTCTCATAAAGAATTACGCCAAAATGGAATGCAGAATGTCTCTTAAAGTCCATATCCTTGACGCTCATCTTGACAAATTCAAGGAGAACATGGGAGCTTACTCAGAGGAGCAAGGCGAGCGCTTTCATCAGGATATACTGGACTTTGAACGTCGTTACCAAGGATAGTACTGTATAACGAAAACATGATGGGGGACTACATTTGGGGGCTTCTTCGAGAAAGCGATTTGCAGTACAGTCGGAAATCTAGGAAACCTACTCATTTCTGAACCTTTTTGAGTGGTTTTGACTGTCTTTGTCTATTTACCATGCAAGTGTTGTTCTTTATCAGACCGCATGAACGAAAAGATAAAAATTCCCTTGTTTTGTCACTATAAATACGAAATTTTCTGGGCTGTGGTCATAAAATCAAAATTTATGCTGAATGTAGTCGTTTTTCCATAGGCTTTAGACATAAGCAGTTGAAATATAACTCTTGGAAGCCAGGAACAAAAATTGTGTTACATAGTGTTATAAGCTAGAAGTCTGTATGACCATCAACATCAAGTAAATCTGTGAGAACCCTAACTACAAAGAGGACTATTTAATTTATGTTAGGTAGAATGCCCAGAGGGGACTGGGCGGTCCCGTGGCCTGGAACACCTGCAGATTTTATTTTTTTTTCTCCTTTTCTATGTTAACTAATGTTGTCTTATTTTAATTTCTTATTTTGTCTTTTATTTTTCTTTTCTTCATCATGTAAAGAACGTTGAGCTACTTTTGGTATGAAAATGTGCTATATAAATAAATGTTGTTGATGAATTCAACCCAATATCAACAAATTCTTTAGGATAATGTTCAAGCATCAGTCACAAAGTTGAAGTTACGCATGGGTTGGATATTCCAAAAAGACAAAGACACAAAACACAGTTCAAAATCTACAAAGGCATTCATGCAGAGGGAGAAGCACAATGTTCTGGAATGGCTGTCACAGTCCCCTGACTTGAATATTATCGAAAATCTATGGGATGATTTGAAGCAGGTTGTCCATGCTCGGCAGCCATCAAATTTAACTGAGCTGGAGAGATTTTGTATGGCAGAATGGTAAAAAATACCTCCATCCAGAATCCAGACACTCAAAGGCTATAGGAGACGTTTAGAGGCTGTTATATTTGCAAAAGGAGGCTCAAGTATTGATGTAATATCTCTGTTGAGGTGCCCAAATTTATGCACGTCTAATTTTGTTATGATGCATATTGCATATTTTCTGTTAATCCAATAAACTTAATGTCACTGCTGAAATACTACTGTTTCCATAAGGCATGTCATATATTCAAAGGAAGTTGCTACTTTGAAAACTCAGTCAATGATAAAAAAAAATCTGAAGAATTAAGAGGGGTTCCCAAACTTTTTCATATGACTGTAGTCCCTCCAGCATGTCCTGGGTCTTCCCTAGGGCCTACTAGTAAAAAAGTTAGCCAAGGGACATCAAAGGTTTGGGGCAGCCACTCGTATAATATGCCCTGGCTGCAAATGGGTATATTTTGTGAGTTGTGTTCAGGTTGAAATCCAAAACAGAACTGATTTTAGTTTGATAACATGGCGGCTTTAAAGGACGTGACAGGAAGTGATGTCATCTGGACTAGAACCAGAAGTGATGCCATCAAGACCAGAAGGGACATTGTCTGAAGCGCCGGTACCAAAAGTGACTTTTTTTTTATGGGAACCAGATGTGATGTCATCTATTGCACCCGTACCGGAAGTGACGTCATCAGTAGCGCCAGCACATAGTGGGATATCCTGTGGTTAGTCTGCAAAGGACGAAGAGAAAAAGTTAGTGCAGCTCGCCACCCCCTGGTTTGGCGTGGTACTACTATAATTTAGGCCCTCTCTATCATTACATTTAATATAATATCTTTATTTTTTCTTTATTTTGTTGTTTTTCTGCAATGTTATTTTGTTTTCAGTATCTCGATATGCTACTATCATTCTGTGGATTTGGAACAATTCTGATAGCCTTTTAGACAATGTCGATGCTATTTAATCTGGCACATTGCTAAGGTTTATTTAGTTTTCACGTTTCAGAACTCAGTTCAAATGAAAATCTTGAGTTGCTAGATTCTGGAAGAATTAGGGATTTAGGAGTTTTGTGTATGTTTCTTTGATTAAGATATTTTGGTTAATGTTTCACGTTCTGAAGGTTGCCTGTTTTTGTCTGTTTATGCTTCTTACTATGTCACTTTTTGACTTAAGAGTAATGTGATTTTTCCTGGCCCATCTGCTTCTGAAATGGATTGTTTTTTATGCATGTAGGAAAGCAAAAGGGTAGGCCACCCAATCAGATTTCCAGACATATGCAGGTCGACCTGGAGCAGCAGCCAGTGGTGCTGATTTTTGTGAACTGCTGTGAGAGGAATCCTCATTTGGTTATTCCAAAATAAGTGAGAGCAGTGTGATAACTTTAATATTATAACTGAGATATGTCCCTTTGACAATGGAAGTAAGGAAAACAAAATCTCCATGTAACAGCCTTTCTATTTAATATAAACAGCTAGAGGATCAATTGACAATCTTACTTTTTCTGATAAGCTAACTGCTTTTTTCCAAAGCTAACTGAACAACCTCTTTCACTGGGGCCCTTTACAATATCAGCAGTACATGTTGAACCAACAGCGGCATAATCAGAAAAATAAAAAGTAAATTGAGTTCTGTTGTTGTTCGAAGGCATCTAATATCATGATGTCTCATTCCATTATGGGGACTAGCAGTGATACAAAAAGTGCCACAGAAGGATACTGAGAAAATAAATAGAATTATTCATAATGACTGACCAAATCAGTAATGCTTTTGGGGGGAACCATATAATGGATCATTACATTTTTGTAGACACTAAAATCAATTTGATAAGTGTGAATTAAACAATGCAATGACATTATGCAAGGAGAGCCCAAAATAATTTCCAAGTGTGTACTACAGGATTGAGTGGTCAATTGTATCAAATGCTGCACTTAAATCCAACAACATTACAACTGTAGCATTTACTTCATCAGAAGGAATTAGAAGTTATTGGTAAGATATATGTATCTCTGATCAGTGAATAACTCAGACAGAAATCTTTCAAGGAAGTTATAAAGACTTAGGTGAAACTCAGATTGTGAGAAATAATTCATAAAAATACAGGAGTGTCAAAAATATTTAACACTGTGACAAAAATTGATTGACTTATGACATGTGATGTCTATACTTCTACTTGAATAAATTGAGTTACTGCCTGACGGGTAATGTTTGTTTAGATTTGATTTATTCACTCAAACATTCCTGCTGACTGAGGATGATAAATACAATGCAAGTTATGAGTCTAGAACAGAATTTTTCAGGAATGTCTGACCATTGCCTTTTCAGTGCATTAGGAACTGTTCCAGGGAATAGACGTTTAGAATGATGTTAACACAGGAAGCTCTAAGTATAATGACTTATCTTTTCACTAATTTAGTTGGGATTGATTTTAAGAGGTAGGTAGTAAGCTTTCTTTTAGGAAATATAATTTTCTATTCTTTTGTTAAGTTAAAATTACTAGGGAGGTATGATGATGTAATACTTTATTGAAAGTAAAGCAAAGTACATTTATGAAAGTTTTACAGACATCTTTGCAATATTATATTGTCTGTGTTCATCAAATCTGTGTTGCTTTAACACTTTTTCTGATGCTCCTGGGAAACACCGCTGAGACAAATTACTGTACCACACACAGATTTTGCACAAATGTTCTACAATAGGATTCTTCAGCATTTTACACCTGGGCAGTGTTTGACATTTAAACTTTGAGGGCAGACATACAGTACCACAAAAAAGCCAAGTCAAATATCATAAATTGTTCATAATATAAAGTTACATTAATTGTTAATGTTTACAGTACACCATCTATTGGAATTTATAGGCAATGCATGCAATAATAAAATGCATTGTATTTTACATTCCAACAGATGGTATATAACAAACATTTTTAGTTATAAAATGAATCATAAAATTTATACTGAGCTTTATTTATTGTTTTTTCTTGGATAGGGCTGCTAAGAAACATTTTTTACTCCAACAGAAGATGCATCACAAACATTAGCACGAATCCCACACCAAATGGCATTTAATAGAGAAATAGCCCTGGACAGGCACACAGATATTAAGGTGGACATATATATATATATTATATATATAATATACAGTATTTATTTATATATATATATATATATATATATACACAAGGGGAAGTCAAAAAGTAAAGGGACATTTGAGAAACGGGGCATTTATTCTAATGATAGAAACGTGAAACATGCCTTATTTTTCTACATAACCTCCCTGGACTTCAATGCATTTTTCCCAACGTTTCACAAGTTTTTTGATTCCATCGGAAAAAATTTTTTTCGGTTGCATCTGCAACCAATTTTGCACACATTGCCCTCAGTGGTTGATGTTGATGGCCTGCCCGATCTTTC
The DNA here is from genome assembly GCA_026402145.1 of Polypterus bichir lapradei. Lineage (NCBI taxonomy): Eukaryota > Metazoa > Chordata > Cladistia > Polypteriformes > Polypteridae > Polypterus > Polypterus bichir. The sequence goes on along the minus strand of JANRMT010028174.1, from coordinate 50,502,245 downwards.
TTCGTCACATAAAGAAGTTCTTCCCTGTTTGAAGCGCTCTATCCATTCGTAGATCTTGCTTCGCGATAAACAGTTGTCACCATACTGTGCTTGCATTCGACGAATAATGTCCGCAGGTTTAACACCTTCCGCAAACAAAAAGTGAATCACTGCCCTCATTTCCTCCTTGGTGCAGATCAACAATGGAGCTGTCGTGTTTAACGGTCTGCTACACTCCAACGAATAACGTGGGAATAAGAGTTACACGTTGTATAGAAGTGTTGGCGACTACACTCATTCAGCGCTGGATACGAGCAGTGTTACCAAACTCTGAAAAGAGAAATTAAAAAAATCCCTTTACTTTTTGACTTCCCCTCGTATATACAGTACAGGCCAAAAGTTTGGACACATCTCCTCATTCAATGTGTTTTCTTTATTTTCATGACCATTTACAGCACTCCATCACTCTCCTTCTTGGTCAAATAGCCCTTACACAG
>JANRMT010028174.1:50477116-50501369 GCA_026402145.1 Polypterus bichir lapradei | reverse complement strand
TATATATAACACAATATAAAGCTCTATCTTTGGGTTCACTGTATATACACACACACACCCATACCAGTGTATTTTTGTCTCATTAAAAAATCATTAATGGGTGGGCTTAACAGTCCGATAGGGTGGACGCTGCCCCAGAGCAAAGGCACTGTTCTGTTTTAAAGGTAAACGATATGCTTAGAGCAGGATGGATTTAATTATCATTTTCATGGATTGTTAGCATATTTACATTAGCTGTGGCCTTAAACAACTATAGAGTAAAACAGTAACTTTTACTTAAGATTTATTTTACATATCTGGCAACCCCTTAATCTCCGTTTAATGTTTAACACAATATAAAGCCCCCTCATGGGGTTTTTATATTAAGATAATCATGATATGAGACATGAAATATTTTTGTACTTTGGCAGAAACAATTATCTTTGGTATTTTTTTGTATATTGTTAAAGAGAAGCGTAAGCACACATAGTGTCTGTCCTTATTTAATTTCCAGTTTTTCCGACAGTCTGTTGAAAATAATTCAATTTTAATTTCAGAAAAATAATAAACACAAGATATAGTCAAACCCTGGGCTCTGGGCTGGGCAGTTGGGATAAAACAAAAGCAACGTGTTCAGATGAATATTTTATTTTCTAGGTCAGTGTTGTTATTATTATATTTATTGAGCTGAAAAAATGGAAAAACTTTCAAAAATGTTCATCTTAATCAATGTTTTAAGTGAAATGTGAGTGTAATGTATTCCAAACTATTAAGCAAACATAATACAAAAATTATTTAATTATTATATTGTTAAAAAGATTTTTTTTTAAGAAAAGAGAAAAGTAAGTGGAAAATGTTTTAAGTCAAGTAGTCAGTATTCGTTAGAGCAAACTGAAATGGTTTGAAAGCTGTTTTGAATTAGCAGCGTATTTTCAGATGTGTTTAAATAATCGAGTGACACTCATTTCATAACATTATATGAAATAGATATGTCATAAGACATCAAACAGGGCTTTGTCAAACAAATCTTTTCTTATTCTTTACAGTGTATACTTCAACTCTTTACAAAAGCTGAAAATTAGAATGTGTGACAGTGGTTACAAAAGCAGCAGGACCCTCTCGATCTGTTTGCTGTAGTAACAGGAAAGCTCTTGGAGGGTTGACAGTGTGTATGTGGGAAAATGAGTCTGAAGAAAAGATTTATTGTGCTTTAATTAGATATGGAGATTAAAAAATGGTAGAGTAAAAAAAGACACTTGCTCTGCAGCTGAAAAAAGCAGTTCATTCTAACGATGATAATAAAGTAAAAATGCCAGTTACATAATCCAGTTAAGGAATGAAAGAACAATATTCTGTGACGGATGAGCACCATTAAATTCTAAGGATCACCGACAGCCGCGAACACCTAAGTATAAAACACAGGCCAAGAAATCTGCTGGAGCAGGTATTCCTCTCACTGCACTTTTCTAAAATTCCACCTTCAGTGGCAAATGTGTACAATCCTAACAAGCAGAAAAATGCTGACTTTCCATCACATACTCAAAGATTCTTTCTTAAACTATATATATTCTTTGATAGACCCTTCATATGAAGGGGACACTTTAAAAGGTAGGTCATTCCGCACACTTCAGAGAGCACCTGAAATAAAAGAGTGAATTTTATGATGCTGTTGACAACCTGAGATGGAGCTGGTAGGAGGTGCCACACCAGAAAGATAAGAAAACATTTTATGTGTAATCATCTTGTTCATAGGAGGGTAATGCTTTCCAGCTGAAGTGAAAAGAGAGGTTTTTCAATTATGTGGCACAGTCTTTCAATTAAAATTAAAAGGGTTTTTGCTGTATATAAGTACAGCATATAGAATATAATTTCAGTATTTTGTTAGACAGGCAGTAAAGAGTCAGGGGAACACCATTCAAAGACTTTCAGTTTATGTTTTGTTGCAAAGAAACAACGTTCTGTAAGAACATGGAATACGTTTACAAAAGTTTGCACAATTACAATCATAAATAAAGGTCAAAAATATGTTTTGAAGTGTCACCTGTTAAAAAAATGTCATTCTTTTCATTTCTTAAACTGAAGTAACTGGCTAAAACCCATGTGGACAAAGGAAGAACATTCAAATCACTCCTTGACAATGATCAGTCCAAGAATAAAAGTCCCTACAGTTGTGCAGTAGCCATATTATTTCTGACTAAAAAAAATATTTTTAGGAAATTTTGAAATACAAAATACTTGCTTTCACATTTGAGATTTTTTTTTAATTTAATTCAATAAGAAGAGATAAAACTGTTATTTTGCTTCATACTTTCAGCTATAGGTATGCAGAATTTGTTAAAAAGGTAAGCAAACTACTTAATATTAATAAATTAAAAAACATGGCAGCAGTCAATACCTTGCCTAGTAGCACACGTTGTACACTGCCCCCCAGTGAGGAAGATGATTCAGGATATAAACAAAAGGACCCCAGTTAAATAATTATAGGAACTGTTTGTATCTTAAGTTAGTGTTCCACTGGCACCAGGAGTCAGGTATATAGGATTTTCAGTCAATATATATAATAATCTTTTACAGATTATTATTATTATTTTATATATATATATATATATATATATATATATATATATATATATATACAGTGTATGAATCTATAATAGAATGAATTATTAAGCACAAGGAAAAGGATTGAGTGTAACTAAAAGGTTATAATGGGTTAACTAAATGCAAGCTAAAAACAGAAGAAGTCTCTGCTTCATCTTAGAGAATCTACCAACTTAATTTCTCAAGGTTAGAATGAGGTAAATGAGTAATGAACACCCCTCCAGAAAGCGAAGATAAACTGATAGGGGTGATGTCCACCCCTCCTATGAAGCAGTGCTAAGTTCAATAGGACAATCCGCAAAATATCCCCCTTAACAAAGCGGTGTTCAGAATAATGGAAGAATCGACATGAGTCAGAAATTATTGGTGACGTTAGTTGATTGGAGATGATTCTGCATGGAAAGTTCTGCATGTGAAGAATCAGATGACGTGATGTATTAGGTAAGGTAAAGTAAAGTATAAAAGAAAATGAAGTGTCTAATTGATGGTTCACTCCATGGACTGGGACATTTGTACAAAACTCTGTGTAAATAAAGAAATGTTCTGGATTCTCACCTGGGCCCCATAACTGCTTTCTATGAAGATGGATTAAAGTTTTTTCCATGACAGGTGGAGCTTAATTTATTCCCGATATATTTATTCCAAAGTTTTCTTGAATCACCTATAAAGTTTCTTGGGTCGATTGGCTCCTGTTCTCCAGGAAAGAAGCCATAATGACCCGGGAATTTCTCAAAGAGGTCATGGTGATGTTGTGATCACTGATTGGTCACAGTCTCTGTCGTTATGCAAATAGCACACCTGTACCCTACAAATATTAGACAGCAGAAAATGTTTAAACACTGGATTTAGTTGTTTCAGTCGGTTTGTGGCTCGTGCTTTTTTTTGTAAAATGGCGTAAAAAATGACAAATTTTAAGCAGTAATTCAAGGTTCAACATGACTTGGAAAATTGTTTATGTGACAAGGAGTGACACAATGGATGTGGTAATGGGCAGAAATTAGAATCCTGTGCATCATAAAATAGTACTGAGAAAAAAATGAACAGCCTAACTAGGAGATCTAAAAAGCAAGATCTGCTTTTATTTTCCACCATTTAAATTATAAAGGTAAATTCAGTAATGTCAGTCACACTTAATTGAAATACTACTAATGACACTACTTATTTTGCCACAGTTTAAATAGAAGGAAAAATAAAAACAAAACTTTTACCCACAAGATCACCGAGATTAATTTTGAGTGATTAAAAAAGGAAAAAATGGTGGTCAAATAAAAGTAAACCGTTACAACTGGAATACATTTCTTCTAAAATAAAGAAAAAAAACAGAAGAGTCTAAAAAGTATTGGAAGATCTTGTGTTTTATAATGTTAGTTGGAAAGTGTCTTGTGTGGTAATCCAAATAAATAACAGACTGATACAACAATGGATTTTTAGAGTGCCAACCTAGCTGTCTCCGTTTACTTGCCATGAAAACATAAACAATGGTCTTCAAAAAGAAATTAAAAAAAGGCTACCCTGTAACACTTGTGCTAGTTTTAAGTGCTATCACAAGAAGTTCATGAGCAGACTGTGGAACACCTCTCCTAAGGTTGCTTAAATCTGTAGTGACACCTCCTTCTGGGGTATCTCATTTTTATGGCCCAGGGACAGGAAGAGGCGGAGTCAGTTGCCTTTAATGGGTGGTTTCTCTGAGCTGCAGAGGAAAAAGAAGACAAGGCAGTTAGGATAGTGCCCCCTCTAGGCTTGAGGTGGTATCACATACTTGTGAAGAAATCGGATTGTGACCTTCTGACACACATGGGTGACATTTGTAATGTTGTAGCCAATGTAAGGAAAAGTAGTGCTTCCTAATTGTTTCATTCCTTAATACAGTGGACTTAGAAAGTATTCAGGCCCATTCACTTCCTCAACTTTATTGTGCTGTAGATTTTATTTTAAGTTGATTAATTTGCCACTTTTGCCCAACAATATACACTCCATAAACCATAATGACAAAGTGAAAACCTGCTTTCAAAAAGTTTTGCAAGTTTATTAAAAATCAAAAACTGAAATCTCTTATTCATGCAGGTATTGAGACATTTCATTCTGAACTTTGTAGAAGTCCCTTTGGCAGAAATTACAGCTCTGAATCTTCTTGGGTAAGTCCCTAGAAGTTTTGCATAGTCTGGTTTTAGGCAGTGTATCTCTTTCTTCTTTGCATCTCCTCTCAAGCCCCATTAGATAGGATGGGAAGTGTCTGTGACTTCAGGACTCTACAGAGCTGTTTCATGGAGTTTTAAGTCTGGGCTTTGAATGGGTCACTCAAGGACAATCACAGACTTTTCCAGAAGCCACTCCAGTGTTGTTTTAGCTGTATGCTTTGTGTCATTGACATGCTGAAACAGTCTGAGGCTGCAAGCACTCTGGAGTAGGTTTTCTTCAATGACCTCTCTGTATTTATCTGCATTCATCCTTCCCTCTATTCTGATCTGTCTCTCTGTCTCTAAGACTGAGAAGTACCCCTCATAGCATGATGCTGCTACCGCTATACTTTGTACGGATGGTACTTATTAGGCAGGTGATGAGCAATGCCTTGTCTTCACCAGAGATACTGTTTGGTGTACTGCCCCCAAGAGCTGAAGTGCCCTCTCAACAGACCATAGAATCTTTTTCCTCAGAGTCCAAGCAGGCTGTCAGATGCCTTTTACTTAATTGATGGAGTGCTGCTGAGATGACCATCCTTCTGTCAGTCTCCCATCTCAGTAGAGGACTTCGGAAGCTCTTTTAGAGTGACTGTTGGGTTCTTGGTGACCTCCCTGACCAATGCCTATCTTGCCCAGTTACTCAGTTTGGTAACTTTAAAGAGAATCCTGGTGGTTTCAAACTTCTTCCCCTTGAGCATGGGAAAGGTGCTATATACATAAAATGTATTATTATTAATATGTATTATTGAGGTTAAAGACCCACCTTTTGTCATTTTGCTATTACTGTACATGTTTATTACTTTACTTATAACTTTCATCGTTCTGTTTTTCACTATCCATGATCTGAAACTACTCTGCTGTTTTCAGGCCCGGACTACTTGCTTGCTAAATTTTTTATAACCATAGTTCATCTCTACCCTGTAATCTTATTCTTGTTATGTTTTCTTCTAGTACTTTTACATTTATGTAATTTGTTTCCTTGTAAACCACATTGAAATGTTATCTCTTGTTAGGGGTTTTACATAAAGTAAGTGTTGATTGACTAATTCAGAGCTGAATAGGGCTGTGTTTTTCATTGGATATTGCTTAAATACTAGATATTTATGTCATAACAAAAGATTAAACAAAAGTGACAACTGAAAACTACAGTACAGTATATCAATCCATGGATAAGGTCCATTTCATGAATTGGAAAATGTACATTCTGTTCAAATCTTCAACTCAATAACAAGTACATGAATAAATATGTAGCACACGTGTTGCAGCCTTTCAGAAAATTCATACATTTCAACCCAGTTTGCTGCTATTAAGTCAATTTCTTACTGAGATCCAAAATGAATGAATATTCACACAAAATATATGTCTATCTATACTAAAAATAGGTATTCATTAAAGTCAGAATTAAATGTTATTTTCAAGGATTCCTCTGAGAGTTAAAAGTGATTAGGAATTATCTTTCGGAAATACTTTGAGTGGAATTGAAGGAACTAATTGTGTCACACGTTTTCCAAAGAAGCTGCATTCATATCTGCATCTTTATGATTAGAATAGGCCCTGTGTTTGAAAGTGTCACTCATCCAACTAACTGACACAATATTATGAAGAAAACTATTACACAGCTTATAGTGTGCATGCACTTAAAACATCCTCAATAGAAGAAAATACGTTACTCTGCATATTATTGCAGTTTATCATAGGGCTGCATCAGTGTGTATCTGCAAAGAAATTCCTGTAAACCCCAATAATAAAACCAGCAACCTTTGTAGTCCTTCCATTCCACCGCAATATTCTATCACTCCCTCAGGTCTTCAAACAAAATGTTCCCATTTTGCAGACTAATCTTTCCAAAGGAGCCTTTTTCCTAACTCTCCCTTGATCTCCTTCTGTCGTCCACCTAACCTACACAAACTTCTCGTCTGCTTCTCATTTCACAGATGACAGCCGAACTCCTTAGGCACTTTGAGCGGTAACAGGAGCTGCTATGTCACTTGCAAATAGTCAATATTAAACAATGGGCCTATTGCAAATCTAAAAATGTTATTTACTGCATTTCCTAAAGTAGGTATCTAACCATCTACATAGGTGAAACAGGAAGATGGCTAGCAAACTGTTTTAGGAATAACGTCTGAGCCATTAAAATCAAAGACCATACAAAACCTGTTGTAGAACAACCCCTTGATCATAGACATACTGATATCTCTGTTTGTGTTCTTTCAAAGGACCTCAAAGACACTTTTCAAAGAAGGTAAACTCATTCTTGGCCTGGGATCACAGACTTCTCCAGGTCTTAATGACCAGCTAACTTTTAATCTCTCCTTTCATTTTCTCGTAAAAGGGACCTTTTCTCATCTACTATCAAATTTTCACTTTCATCTACCCTGGCCTTTTTCTCCTTCTTCCCCTCCTATATGTATTACCTGCTCTTTCTTTTTAAGTCACAAACCTGATTAAAGCTATGCAACTGAAACATTGTGTCGTTAACCTTTTGTTTTACCTTTGTTTCATGTTATCTGAGAAAATATGGGAAACAAAGAAGAATTCAAGGTTACTTATGGTATAAGTGTACCAGTAAGCACTCAGCACCAAAGATCAATTAATAATTTTGTTCCCACACTATCTGTATCTTTGGTAAAAAGAGGCACCAAGTTGTCAGTGTATTTAATGTTGCACTCCATCATAGTTGCATATGGGTAGATACAACATTTTAGAAATGTCGAATAACATTAGTTTGGGAGCAGTTCAAGTCTATCCTTCTCACAAGCTTCACTCATTTTGGTGAGGTGAGAAAAATGGAGTTGATATGAACTCTCATTAAGTCCATATCAAAAGGTTGTAGCCAAAAGGTTGGTGGTAACCTTCAAGACAGAAACCCTACAACTAATTGGTGGATACCAAGACTGAGGGAAGTTGCTGGGTGAAAAGAGAAAATCTTCAATGCAGTGTTAGTAAAAGAGTCTCCAAATCTGACTATTCACACCATTTCAATTAAATATATTTTTGCAAAGCACATTAAAACAAAGCAGTTTCAAAATTATCCTGGTAGATTATGTCTATGAAAATTACACGTCTTCAAACAGATTTAGGGAAGCTATTTGAAAACTCAGGTGGATTAGGCAGGGCATTGTCCAAATTGTTCTCATTAAGGCCAGAGAAACATTAATATCAGCTAATTATATCAGCTAGTGATTTTCAGAAGAAAAGAAGAACATTAAATGTAATTTCTGAACCTTACAGAAGCACCTTCCTTAAAGAGACAGATATGAAAGTATCTTATGTGTCTGAGTTCAGTTGGTTGGGAGAAGAAGCTACCTTGACTGAGTAGTTGAGCAGCAATTAAACACCTTGGGTGAATATGATTCCTTAAGGTTTTGGAGACTATTCAAAGGCCTTTAGTACTAATGAATGAAACGATTTGTATGAAACACAAAAGTTTTGCTTTGTCAAATTTACACCATTAAGTCATATATTTTCTTCTGTATGTTCAAAAGCATGGCAAAATGAATCGTGGTATAGACCATGCTGTTAAAGACCCCATATTTGTTGCTGCTTTGGTAGTACCTGTCCACAGCTAAAATCCATTGGCTTAAGTGCCTGGTCACCAGCAAGCCTCTGGAATGATCCTGGCTTGTGTCCATTTATAAGCTGTAGAAAGTGAGAAGACATGAAATTACTTCTAACATTTAAATGGCCAGTGTGAGGGGGAATTACCAGTGTGAATATGCAGGTTGGTATTGCATGAGGCAGAGGAGAGCATGTGGTGCCAAATACATAAAAGACATACATAGAAGTAGCTGTTGAAGATCAGGTTGGTGTTGGATTGAGGCCAGAGAAGGAGACAGCAGTTTTTGGCAGTGGAATAGGTCTTAAGTAGCAATACACCTTGCTTTACACCACAGAAAAACTAAAACATAAAAGCAGTTTTAGTGAGGTTTCTTGTTTCAGAATTGTGAAATAATATGCAAAGTAATTTTTGGGAAATTATGTGAAATTGTGTACAAAAAGTAACTACTAAGTGCAGGCACAGAGTGCTGTTACAAATTCTTAGGTAAAATGGAAGTACAGATTATACTAACTTCTAAATTTCAAAATTAATAAAAGATACAGATACAGAGTTGTTAAAACACACAGAAAACAAAGTAGAAACTGATTAACACAATGGAAACCAACATCATCTGTCCATTAATTGACATCTGAGTAAATGAAAAGTGTAAGAGGAAAAGACAAACACAGTGTCAGGCACAGTGACCGTCCAGGAGACCTCAGCTAACTGGTCACCCCCTCAGGGGTTTTCTATTGTGGAGTTTGTGTTGAGACATCCTAACTGATGAGAGAATCTTTCCTTCCAATGATTCCAGTACACCTTAGCCTTTGGTAGCTTACCTCTTCAATGGTGCATTAAAACGATGAACAGCATTTTTAGAATTGATAGACTACAACAGATACAGGGTTATGTTCAAACAATTCACTCGCACCAGTAAAGCTTATGTCAGGATTCTATGCAGGAGACTCTCGCCAAAGTTAAATTGTTGAATTCAGGAGGAGGAATATGGATTATGTATTGGCTATGCAAGAAAGGGGTATTGTTTTTGCATTGATACTTGAGGAGTTATAATAGTTAGCCAATGCTGTTTAAGTGTATTGTGTAGGTCAGGGTACCTTATGAGAACGGCACTAGGGTACTCCCTCTGTTTTAAGAGCTTTTGGTTATTAGTAAAGAATATAAAGGACAGAACATCAATAAAAACAACTGCAAATTGAAAACATTTGACCTTCAAAATGGTACATAATGCATGTTTTAATGTGTGCCTAATGAATATTAAATTTTCCATAATGCCATGTGGTCACAAGTACCTTTTTTTACTTCTATGATCTCCAATAAGTGCATTAGCCCTGCTTAGGAAATGTTCATCTGCGTTAACATATGTCTCACAATATAAAATGTTATCATAGCAGAGTGGAATATCCTGCTCACATAATTTATATAATAGAGTGAGAATAAAACATCTTGGCACTACCTTGGAGCAAAATGATGCCAAACCATATTGCAACATATAAAAATCCATATGGGGTTTGTTAATAAAAAATGAAAACTCTCTAAAAAATATAATGAACTAATTCTGCATTAGACAAGCACCCTGCTAATTAACAGTGTGAGAGGCAGGCCTGATATTCTCTTGCCCATGTATTTATTTCAACCTCACTTGTATTCACTTTCCCCTTTTGATGTCTGCTGCTCTCAACAAATAACCATTCCTTTCACCTCCACTGCTATTTCTGTCTGGTGTCTGTTTGCCTTTTAAACTGCCTCTTTTTAGGCTAAACATTCTCAAGCGACAGTGCTGCCATTTTGTTTTCTAGTCACCTCTGGATAGGCTGCATTTTCAACTGTCAGGGCACTACTTACTAACATTATCTTAACAAGGCATTCTTCATTTTTCAGGACTTGAACCTTTTACCTTTCAATTGGCCCACCTGTGTTTTAACTAATTTAGCTCAAATAACAAATACTGATTATTGAAATTAAACTATGAATTTGTTAAAATGATTTGGACAACATTCAAAAATTCAAATGGTCAGGTAAAAAAGATCAATATAATGATTCAGCAAACATAAGAACCAAGATGTAGGTGAGTTAGATGAGATAAGTTGGAAAAAAAATGGTTGGAAAGGAAACAATACTAAAATAAGTAAATAAAGTTCAACAAAGAAAAAAACTCTGGTGAAATTTTTAGTTGAAAAGCAAATGGAAATGTTCCAATAAATTACATAAACAAAGATGAGCCTGGAGCTATGAAGGCCTCAGGTAAAGGTTATTACCTCCATCCCAACACCTCACAATGTATACAACAAAGCTCTTGTCATTCTAGTTCACCTATATGACCAATGACATCACAGTACACAGATATCCTGGGACATAGTTTCATATCTGTACTGTATATGAAGGGTTAGCGAGACTCTTCAGCTAGTGGCGTCTTTTGGTGGTGCATCTACATAGCTGTTAGTATTCAGTTTATAAATATGAATGTCTCCTGCATCTTCACAAGTTCATTAGTCATCTGCATGACATCAATGACTAAAACAGACACAACAATTATATCATACTAGCTGCTAAGCTCTTACTGTAAAAAGCCCACACTCCTTGAAACTATTGAAATTGTCACAAAAAAAAAATTGAAATGCTGAGTCAGTGGTTTCATTTTGCGGACTTGCTCGCCCCCCTTGTCTATTAGCGGCTAAGCGAGTTTTTCTCTCCTCTGAGGTTTTGTTTTGCTGATGTGGTCACCTCGCTTGTGTATTAGCAGCTAAGCAAGATTGTCTTTCGTTCGTGGTTTCACTTTGACAACGGAATCGCTTTCTTTCAGCTTAGAAATAATGCAAAGGGAATGAATCCGTTCCCAGACCCTAAACAATACCCACTCAAAAAACTTAAAGAGCAAATACACATAATTTAAGTAATAATAATACAATTAAATGACCTAAATAATAAATTAAAACATGAAAACAACAAATAAAATATGTAAATACTGTATAATAAAATAAAAATGCATTTACTGTACCTTTGTGACAAGCGCTGATGTCCTGTGTGGCTGGTCAAGTGGAAGAGAAAGGTTACTGTTTGGAAAGGGAGTCACCATACATAAACATTTTTCACGGTGAGTTCATTTTTCACCTCAATAATCGATACTACAACCTTTCTCATAGGGTTCGTTGCTTACACACTCTTCTTGGATGCCATTTTTGGATTGTGTTTATAACCAAACACACCAAAAATAAAGTGAAAAAAGCACTGAAAACACACAAGTATAACGCGAGAGATGCATTCACAGTAAGAGCAAGAGACGACTTGAGTGCACAACAGATGATATTTATGCTCACTGAGTAAGCAACATCTTTTGTTGCATATTTTTCACTGCGCTTGCAGTATGACTGTAGAAGCATCGTTCAAACTCTGGATCAAATTTCTTTTGAATTTAACATTCAAACTCTGGAATGTTCACAGTTAGAATCATTCGACGTATGAGACGCCACTATACTTCCTATAGCATCCCTCATATCTGTCCCTAATGTTTTTAACTGACTTCATGATCATCCTAATAGTTCATCATTGTGCTGGAACTCAATTCTCCAAAACCTTTTCAAAAAACCTTGACCCCCAACACATACAATTTGAAAGTGTACCTTAATTATATCATACCCCCATGAAAATGTCACCTAATGAGCCTATATGCCACCTTAGTGCTCTTAGAACTTTGTTCCACACGTTCTAGGTACAGTATGCCACCCCATGACTTCCTTTTGGTCCTGTATTGCTGACTCCCTACTCTTCAGTTCTCTCCTGTCACAACTCTCTGTTAGCAGAGACTTATGATGTTGTTGGCAGTTGTTGATCTGAGAGTAATGTTTCTTTCCCATTGCTTTTCTTCCTGTCTTTACTTGGAGAGGCACCCGTGATGGCCTGTGCCTCCTGTTCCTATGTGACACTTTGTTTAAGACTCAAGCTCTCTGTCACTTTTCAGGGCAGTTATACTGTGAATGGGGTGTGGAGTTCAGCGCTGGTTGGGGTTGGTGGTGTTTTGCATCATTAGTGTTTTTGTTTATTGTCATATTCTATTGTTTTCTTATAAAGTCACATGCTTTAAGTACATTTTAGTGTGTGCTACATGACTTGTTAATTTTGGCCAAAAAATGAACCATGATTTGTAGGTTAATGGATGGGCAAAACAGAAATTAGGGTTGTACAGTGTTCTATAGTAATGGCCTTTTGATGTCAGAAGTTCCATGACACAAGTCATGTACTCAGCAACCATGCATGGCAATGATAAAGAATATTTATAAAGAGTATTAAATAACAAAACAACGCATAATGGCATCATCCAAATGGATGTCATGATATTTGTCATTAAACAAGGGCCTTAAGAGCAAATGGAACGACTAGGAAGTAGGGCTGGATGAAACGGAAAAAAAATCTTCTTACAATTTTTTTTCCATATCAGTTCATATTGATATACAGTATATCACAATATAAATCAAATCACTGTTTCTGTCAAGCTTAAAGGTTCAGTTTTACTCCTAAGTGAGATGTGCAGATATCATAAGGTTAATTTTGGCTTAAATATTAATTATTTTCAGTCAGAAATTGAACATGACAAATGTAATGTAGAACATTATACAACTGTATTTCAAATAAATAAAATAGGTATATATTATAAACTAATATCTTAATTCTGACTAGTCAAAAGCTTCAAGTCTTACAGGAGAACACAAACAAAATGCACAACTAAATTCTTTGGTCATTTCTTAATAAATGATTTAGGTAGTACAAAATAAAATGTGTCTGTTCTACTCAGTCAAAACCTTTTTACAGGAGAACACACTAAATTTGTTGGTCGACTCCAAATAAATAAATAGATTTTAAAATCTTAAATCTAAAACTAAACTCTTAAAGCTTTCAAGTTTTATAGGAGAACACAGAGTAAATTCTTTGGTCAGTTCCAAATAAATAAAGTTGGTATTAATACAATATAAAATCTCAAAAAAACTAGCTCTATGCTGTATCCTTTCTTTTGTGAAAATCCAAACTGTTTTAAATGGTTGGGAAACAAACCCAAAAATAAATACACAAAAAATATTCTGTATATATTGTCAGTACGAATTCAAGCAGCTTTCAAATGTAAATGAAGGAGAACATAAACAAAATTGACATATTCACTCAATTGTGGTCAGCTTATGTTCCAAGACAAAAAAATAAATAAATTTACAAGAAATCCCCATCAGTGCAGCACTTGCCTGGGTCTTGGACTGTAAAGTCTGCATTATTAATTGTCTCTGTGGTAAACATACTTTCGACAGAATTTGAAGTGCACACTACTCTGTTTCTTGTCGAACTTTAAATAGTCAAAATATCTCTAAACTACCAAATTACTCGGACTCTTCTTTTTAACGATGTCCTTGTCTTATGAGCCTTTTGCTGTGTTAGTTGGGGTATCGTCTTTGGTAAAGCAGATTTTTTCTGAGTTTTTGTTAATATTTTTTGTTGTCATTTTCTCTCTCCCACTCCTGATGTAGAATAGCATGTGTGGCTGCTGCTACTCCTACGCTCAGTACTGCGTGTGTCAGCATTACATGACATGGCTGTAAGTCTATTACTGCCACATGATTGGTATGGAACGGCTCTATTCTCATTATTATTGGCTTTTCATGTTGTCTGTCAAGACAAGGATGGAATGAATTCTATCGATGTTGTAATGACCATGTCTTATTTTTCCATTGAGAAAAAGTTATGTTACAATAATTATCTTTATTGTTTTATTACCCAGCAATACTAGGAAATAAATATCAGTCAGAAGAAAACAAAAATCAAAATGAAGACGAAAAGTGATCAATGTGTCAAAAAATGTCACCCAAATTCACAGTCAAAAACTAAAGAAAGAAATAGAAACTAAACTTTTGCTTTTCTTTGAGAAATCCATAAACTCAGACACTCTTTGATCCCTGGTGTCACTTCATTCATGATCTCTGACATAGCCGCTAGCAAGCTGTAAAGAAAACTACACAAAATAGCAACTTTCACTCAAATACAAAAAAGTGACACTGGAAAATGTAAAGAAATATTAAATACTTTAACCCTAAATCAAAAACTAATGTCCGGAATAGCTTCATTGACAAAAGTTAACGAAGTAGTGTACTAGACAATAGGATTTAAGGACCTTCAAAAGGTGAACTTGATGTTATTTTGGAGGAAAAAGTAGATAGATCTGACAGACATTGTGGTACTGAATGAGCTGTACTTGTTAAAAGCTTTTTAAATATTTTAATCAAAAATGTACATAGGTTGAGTATCCCTAATCTGAAATTCCTGTCACCAAAGGTATTTTAGATTTTGGAATACTTGTATATATAATAAGATGTTTTAGGGAAACACTTGATCAAGTAGAAAAATGCAGCCAAAACAACAAAATGACGGCTCACTCCGATAATAATTCATATCACCAAGCCGTTATTATAATGTGTGTTGATATGACAAACACATTAAACATCAAAAGTGATGAATATATTGTAGAGACTCTATTTTTGTTCCCTTTTAAGATAGCCTTTGCTGTGTATTTGCATTGAAGAAATTTTTTGGTTTTTCACGAGTTTATATCAGCTACCTCTTGTCACTTCACAGTGAACTGACACCACGAAGTTTCACGCCATCATGCCTGCTTTGATGGAAGCCATTAACCAACCAGTGAAGTGCTGCTTTCAGTTTTCATATGTGGGTGTACAAATATAAAAATTAACATGTTTTTGTCCAATATAATGAGAGCAGTTTACTGCGCTCATATTGCAATAAGGGCACCAAGCGGAAATAAAGCTGTTTTTGTTGATTGTAAACAGTGACATTCTATTAACGCAAAAGTCACCTGTGATGTCAATATGAGTGCTGAGGAGCGTTTATGTATGAACATTTACAAGGTAATTGTGATTTATAAAGGTAAATTGTGTAGAATTATGCATACTTCAGCTTTTATAACACACACTCAAATCCATGCAAAGCTTTATAAATAAGACCTCTGGTATGAAATTTTCCACTTGTGCAGTTTTATATACATATATCTGTTATTAAAAAAATCTTGAGTCGAGATGTGATTTTCTCGGAGACACTTTAACATACCACGAGACAAGGAGTACAGCTGCTGTACAGGCTTTTAAATTTTCTAAGCGCAGCCCGACATGCAGATCATGCAGCATGGCACAAGCAGCAGCAGCAAGCCAGCTGATCGAGCATAGAGGAGGTACAAAAAAATTTATTTGTTTCCCATTGTATCACCATTTAAGAGTGGGTTTGGAGGAGCGACCGCATCTCCTTAGTGTGCATTCAGCCCCCCTCTTCACAATGCAAGAGGCAGAGACGCAAAGCATGTTCCAGTTGAGGGGGGGGGGAATGTGGGGATGGGGGAGGACGATCGAAGCAAGCAGGGGGCAATGCTCCCTAGTGTATATATATATATATATATATATATATATATATATATATATATATATATTGCGGAAGATCAGCCTTGAAACAGACAGACAGTCCACAGAACCCACATTGCACAAACCCATAATCCTCAATCCTTTCTTTCTTTTCCTTTTCTCTTCTCTTCACTGCCGCCTCCACTCTTCTCTCGCAAGCTCTGTCCTCTGCCTCCCGACTCCGACTCCCTGAATGGAGTGAAGCGGCCCTTTTTATAATGCACCCGGATGTGCTCCGGGTGCTCCCTGATGACCTTCCTGCAGCATTTCCTGGTGTGGCAGAAGTGCTGCATGGGCACCCAGAAGCATTCCAGGTGTGTCTGGTTCCTGTTCAGGCAGCACTTCCTGGTGTGCCATCCAGGCACTCCCTGGCGGTCCCAATCCAATCCCTCTTGCGTCCCAGGGAAGGTATTGCCTCTCTCCCAGCCCTTCCCTTTTCCAGGTGTCCTGTTGTGGCAAGGTTTTAATAATAAAAATTTATTTATTTTTTTTTAGGTGCTGTGCTGCCGCGAAGGAGTTATCATTTCACACCCCCAACACCCTCAAGACATCCTGTGTAACAATAGTTGATCGAGTGCTTCATGAGGTACCCCAACCCTGGTCATCGACTGTGTGAATCCATTTGAAATCTGTACATATGTTGTTCACATCTGCTCAGTAGTTAAAAAATTAAATTAAAGGTAATAGGTGGCATCAAGTCAGAACTCAAAAAGTTTGGGATTTTAGAGCATTTTGGATTTTGTAATTCTGGATTAGGAATACTCAACATGTACAAATAACTACATCCTAACAAAAAATCAGGAGTGGTCTACCCTAGACTTTCTCATATATTCAGATATGGGGATGGATATTTGAGGAGTAAACTGCAAGGCAATGATTATATTTTTATATTATGTACATTAAAAAACCATCAACATTAAATCAAATTAATAATATATTGAACAATTATTATAAAAGTAAAGTTGAATAAATCCGACTCTGCAGCTACATAAATAAAAGGTAAAGTACCACTTCCGGTTAGCAGAAATAGCCCAAAAGTTGATAGAAATCTACGTTTTGTACCTCATACTTGTATGCAAAATTTGGTTGACCTAAGTGAATGCGTACTCAAGTAATCATGTTGACATACACACACACACACACAGAGACAGAGACAGACACACAAGCATAATTCCAAAAATGGTATTTTCAGACTCATGGGTGGTCTAAAACGTTAAGATTCATCAAAATCTTGAAATGGAATTTTTGGACAATTCCAATACTTTCCCTATACTTTGTATACAAGAAAGTAAAAAATGCCAATCATGATAATATTAGAAAATAAAATAGAGAAAAACATGCAAAATGGTTTTGTGGTACGGAGGAGAAAATATAATGGAAGATGGTATGAAGCTGCTTCTAGACAGGATTACATCACTTTTTAGAGTAACAAGAACAGCAGGGATTAGAACTAACTGATAGGGGGAAGAAGAAAGGCCAGAGCTGAGAGGGGATACTTCCCCAAAGCATGAGTTCTGATGTGCCCATGCGAGCTATGTGAGTGCTCAACCAGCTCCCTGTGAAAGAAGAACCAGAAGGCAGCAGGGTTATTGTTAGCGTTTTGTTACTTTGTCTCTTTGAGTTTTTTTATTGTTTCTGCTATCGCCTAATGTAATTTATTGTAATATTTCTATGAACCTTAGCTAAAGAAGTCAATTTAAATAAAAATATGACATTAATATTACCTATTCCCTTCATTTTTTGGAAAATGAACTTTCATATTTCTCTTTCTATTCTTCACCTTCCTAAAAAACTGAAATCCTTCCATCTTTCCCAATAGCTGATATTCTACAGTCCTGATTTAAGTCTTAAATTTTAAACTTCCTTAAATATTGTGTGTCAGGTTAGTTCAATGTAGCAAAGTGAAATAGGTGTGTGTGACCATTATTGTACAGTTTGAAAATCTGAAAATTCTTCATCTGATCTCCTAGTATTCTTTTATTAAATAAATGTACCTGGTATGTTTTGTAAATGTTTAAATAGAATCTGACATAATAGTATTGGATTTCAGGCTTGTTGGAGTTTTCCGTTATGATTTATATCCATCCATTTCAAGGGCATGGGGAAGTTGGAGCCTATTCTGGCAGCAGTCGGAGCAAGTTAGAAAAAAATAGGACACCACTCATGTTTTAACATATTTAAATAATAATAATAATGTTGTTTTTTCATTATACTTTTTTGACAACAATTGATATTGCTGACATGCTAAGCAGTCACTGTTGTTAAAGAAAGCATTTGGAGTACAACTGATTTTTTCTAATCCTTTCAAAATAAACATTTCAGCTCATTTAAAACTGGCTTTTGGTTGACTGGAATATTACCACAAATCTCTGCAGACCTATCCTTGTGGGCCAAGCAGTGGCTACAGATCTGGTCCTCAAACTAAGTTCCAAGTTCCAAAGGCGTTTCATGTTTCCAGAATGTAATATTGTTTCCAGATTGCTTCAAATTGTCTAATAGCTCAAAAGCTATTATTCATGCTCATTTATTGTTAGTGCTTTTCAAGACTATTATTCTGTCTCAAAGTTTATTAAACTTTTTTGCTGGATGAGTCTCTTTTTATAAATACTCTCTGTTCTATTTTATTCCACTTCTAAACTGGCCTGCTTTTGAAGTAAAAGTGCAGAAAGGCTGAAATTCATCAATTAAGTCCTGAAACTGTGGCAATTTACATACATGTGGTTACCTCAGGAAAGGTATTTTGAGCGGACTTCCTGGTAATCTGTTTGCCTGCATTAGAAATAATTAAACACAGTCAAGGAGAACTCAAACAGAAATATCAAGACACATGCAGTCAATCAAATTTTCTTATCTTGCTATCAGAATTTTAGATGCTGTTGTCTATTTAAATAATGGAGAGCATCCCTTAAGAGGGGTCTATGAACATAAAGGTCAAAAGTTTCCCCTTGTCCTAAAGCTGTTCCGTGAACAGGCAGTAGTTTTTAGAAATGTTAGTCTGATTGAATTGTGCATATGGATGCCCTTGAATCATTTTCGTTGCTTCATTAGCTATACAACTTCAAAGTCATGTTTTAATGACCATGACTCTGAACATTAATGATACAGAATTATTGAAGAAAGTGTACACCAGTAGAGCTGGACTGAGCTCTGCCTTGTGTTGTTCAAACTGGGCTACTATATAGTACACTATATGAATATTAAACAAAGTCGGAGTACTTGAGCTGAAAGCTCCGTAAGCCCCTTGGACAGCTGATAAAACAGACAAATTAAACAGTGTGGCATGGTGGTCAAGACTTTGGACTTCAAACCTTGATGTTGTGGGTTCAAATACTTCTGACTCTCTGTGACCAAGAGCTAGTCACTTCATCTGCCTGTGCTCCAATTGGGAAAACAAAAGAAAAAAGTTACCAATTGTATCTCAAATGTTATAAATCACCTTGGATAAAGACATCAATGAAATAAGTAAATGTGAATCATGAGTGCCAAACTATAGTAGAAAAAATGTGCAGAATTACTGATTTACTTCATTTATTTTTGGATTCTCCCCTTCTGCTATAACTGCAAAAGGGTAATTATCAAGTTGTGTCTTTACTTTTTACTTAGTAAACACACTTGATACACTATATGTCCACATGTTTGTGGATACCTTACCATCACACCTATATAAGCTTCTTGAACATCCCATTCTAAAACTATGGCCATTAGTATTGAGTTGGCTTCTTCTTTGCAACTATAACAGCATCCGCACTTATAGGAAATCCTTCCATTCTGGAGTATGTCTGTGAGAATTTGTACCCATTCAGCCAAAAGAGCATTGGTGAGGTCAGGTACTGATTTTGGACAAGAAGACCTGGCACACTATCGGCATTCCAATTCATCCCAAATGTGGGGCTGAAATCAGGGTTCTGTGCAGGCCACTTGAAGTCCACCATATCCTTAAAGGCCTGGCTTTATGCACAATGGTACTGTTGTGCTGGAATAAAAAATGTCCTTCCCCAAACAGTTGCCTCAGAGTTGAAAGGACACAATTGTCTGAAATGTCTTTGTATGTTGTAGCATTAATGTTACTCTTCATTTTAACCAAGAGGTCTAACTCAAACTGTGAAAAACAGACCCAGACCATTGTCCTTCCTCCGCCAAACTTTACAATAGACACTATGCAGTCCAGAAGGTAGTGTTTTCCTGGCATCTGTCAAACCCTGAATTGTCCACCAGACTACCAGATTGCAAAATATGATTCATCACGCCAGAGTGCACATGTCCACTCCTTCAGAGTCCAATGTTGGTACGCTTTACAGCATTCTAGCCAATGCTTGGAATTATGCATAGTGTTCTTAGGTTTGTGTGCAGCTGCTCTGCCATGAAAACCCATTTCATGAAACTACTGACGCACACATTTCATGTTGCTTCCAGAGGCAGTTTTGACATTTGTTGTTAGTGATGCAACAGAGAACAAGTGATTTCTATGTGCTGTGTGTGCTTCAGTACCTGCCAGCCCTGCTCTGTGAATTTGCCTGGCCTACCATTTCATGGCTGAGCAGATGTTGTCCACTGCACAATAATAGCACTTACATACTGACTTGTGGAAAATGTAGTATTCTATGTCAGTGTCTCTTTTAAAGTCACTGAGCCAGTTTTTTGTAACTTGCACAACTCATTCTGCTGCCAGTGCTTGTGAATGGAAACTATGTGGTGATGTGCTTAATTATATGGACTTGTCAACATGAAACACCTAAATTCAAAAATGTAGAGGGGTGAGCACATACTTTTGGCCATATATTGTAGATTATCTATTACAATGAATTTGAAGAAATGAATCACTTCCATTTAATGTACAGTTTAGAAGAGAAATACATTGAGGGTTTTAAGTGCTACACTTTATTTCCCACTGCCCACTATACACATATCTGGCAATTCCTTTGTAGTCAGTTGCTATCACATTCTAGGCCTAGTTCAGCATTGCTCAAGTAGTTATCTTCTTCTGCCTAACTCAAGAATGATGCCACGAATACCAATGACTTATCAAAAGGGTTATTTTATTAATCAAAACACACACACAAGATAGGGGGAAAAATAGCAAAGGAAAAAGTAAAGAAACACACCTTTTAATACCTCACTGTCACAGCTATTATCCTAACTATCTTTAGAGTTCTGTCTCTCTTCTTATTCAGAGTTGTAAATAGTTCTCAGAAAAGTTAAAGTACTTTGTCAAATTTTTACTTTCACTGAATTAAGAAGTATTTCAGTTAAAAAATACTTGAGTAAAAGTATAAAAGTATCTTCTTTTTAAAGTACTCAGGTAGTAAAAGTAAAAGTACATTTTATAATAGTGAGAAAGTGCAAGGCTTTGTCTAGAGAACACAATACATTTATTTTATTTTTAAACAATACTCACAATATTTTTCTACAGAAACGCACTACAGAATAATGAATCATGCAAATGCACTCCTGCCTTTGATCAGAACATAACTGAAAGCCAGTGTCACAGTGATGATCTGAAGTCTGGTGCTGGTGTGTGTGGAGATAATTAACACTGTGACTCCCCTACTGGGACACCCGGCAGTAGCTGAGGCACCCCTACTCCAAAGAGAGGAATAATAAAATACGATGCAAAAATAAGAATAAAAATTTAAATCAACAGCTTACAACCTTATCACTTGAATGAATACACAAACTGAGTGAAAATCAACAAAGATTTGGTTAACTATACTCCACTGAAGTAAAGATGGATTTTAGAAGGACAATTATTACAGTAAATAGCATTACAACACTTTAAGAACTGGGGTTTATCTTTAATATGAATTCTCATAAGAAAGCTGTGGTTTCCTTTGCTTAGTTTGGTACCTAATTTTATCTTTAAATTACCCGCAAGAGCACTCAAGTAAACTATTGAATTACCCATAATTAAATACTAGGCTTGTAATTAACTCTCCAGCATAACCAGATTTATACCAGTCAGTTGTCTCATAATATATATTCACTAGCGACTGGGAGCCCAATCGAATCGAGCTACAAATTCAACGTTTGTGAAATCCATACTTTCTCTGCAAAGAATTATTTGTTTTGTTAAGTCCTTGAAATGATTTTGTTATCAAGGCACTGATTTGTGGTTAAAATAGACCTTTTCGGCTGCCGCAAGGCATGGGATGATTGATTTCTTTCAACCCATGCTGCATTTGTGGTTGCTCGAGCTTCTTCAGTCACTTGTGCACGGCTGGCACGATGTCTGTCAGCGCTAGTAGTATTCTGTAGCACATGTTCTTCATCTGTCCTTTGTGTCTAATTTGCACAATTTCTTTCAGCGTTAGTAGCATTTGTAGCCGTACGTTGCTCATCCGTTTGTTGTGCTCGTTGTGTACGCGTAGTCGTATTAGCAAGTCTATGTTCCGCGTCAGTCATGTGTCTTCGTTTCCTACGCATCCTTCCCGCAGCCGCTGCTCTTGTGGCTGCTTGAGGTATTGCTGTGAACACCATACATACGGATAGTATCAAATTATATACAGTGGGTACGGAAAGTATTCAGACCCCCTTCAATTTTTCACTCTTTGTTATATTGCAGCCATTTGCTAAAATCATTTAAATTAATTTTTTCCCTCATTAATGTACACACAACACCCCATATTGACAGACAAAAAAAAAGAATTATTAAAATTGTTGCAGATTTATTAAAAAAAAAAACCTGAAATATCACATGGTCCTAAGGATTCAGACCCTTTGCTCAGTATTTAGTAGAAGCACCCTTTTGAGCTAATACAGCCATGAGTCATCTTGGGAAAGATGCAACAAGTTTTTCACACCTGGATTTGGGGATCCTCTGCCATTCCTCCTTGCAGATCCTCTCCAGTTCTGTCAGGTTGGATGGTAAACGTTGGTGGACAGCCATTTTTAGGTCTCTCCAGAGATGCTCAATTGGGTTTAAGTCAGGCCTCTGGCTGGGCCATTCAAGAACAGTCACAGAGTTGTTGTGAAGCCACTCCTTTGTTATTTTAGCTGTGTGCTTAGGGTCATTGTCTTGTTGGAAGGTAAACCTTCGGCCCAGTCTGAGGTCCTTAGCACTCTGGAGAAGGTTTCTGTCCAGGATATCCCTGTACTTGGCCGCATTCCTGTCCCTGCAGCTGAAAAACACCCCCACAGCATGATGCTGCCACCGCCATGCTTCACTGTGGGGACTGTATTGGACAAGTGATGAGCAGTGCCTTGTTGTTTCCACACATACTGCTTAGAATTAAGGCCGAAAAGTTCTATCTTGGTCTCATCAGACAGTGAATATTTCTCACCATCTCAGAGTCCTTCAGGTGTAATTGCAGTGGTCCAACCACACTGCCTCCTCACATCTCTGCTCTCTCACTTCTCCTCCTGCTCTTGCCTCTGTTTCCCTTTCACAGCCTTTCTATCACATCTTTCCTGCACAGACTCTTTTATGCTTTCGTGTGTGCAATGTCTCAATTAAAACCCATGGAAAGTCAAATAGGCAACTGGAGCCAATCATGCACTCACATGCAAATGCAGTCAGCCCCAGTTAGACCATTAAACAAGCACGTACACTCGCAGTGCCCAAGCCACACCATTTAAAAAAAAAAAAAGTTGCATTTTAACGCATTGCACTTCAGGATAAGCATTTGTTCTCATAGTTCTCATACATTCAGAGCCCACACCTGCAACTTAAGACAATTTAAAACTTGCTTGATTTGGTCGGAGCGAGTCACATACTATTTGAAGTGAGATGTTGGGTGTATCACACTACACAACTGCTTCATGGGAACTGTCTCTGATTCGCTGGGAATTTATGAATGAAGGCTACAGCTGAAAAATCACTGGAAAAGTCGTCAAATGTGACATGGCCTTTGGGCTTGTAAGTATGGTCGGCACTGTGCCCAATAGGCAGAAACGTATAATTGATAAGTTAGGCCCAGTGGAGCAGTTAGCTCTTTATCTAATTTAATTGTTTGTTTCTTTTTGTTTGCCTTCTAGTTTAATTCCCTTGCTTATGTGATTGATTTCTTTAATTAACTACCCTTTGTCATACTTCTGGCTTTACTGGCATTTAATTCTGCATTCAGGAACTGGCAGAATAGCCACTGGCTATGTTATCCATTCTTGTTCTCACCAATGAATCTTTTGCAAACTCATATTTGGACATTAAGCTCTATGTTTCATAGGGCAAGGGTGACCTTTAAATCCACCAGGGATTACTTCTGTGTTTGAGGATATCCTAAACAACTCCAAGCCCAATAGTTCTAAATGACATATAGCAGCCCTTGGGGGAACAACACCCCTGTGACCTGAGCAATCTTTACACCTGCCAGGCTTACATAGCAGTTTCTATTCCATAGTGCCTGTCCTCTGTTTAGGGCAGGAGGGTTCCGTTTTGCATAGTTGTGGCAGGTGGGGTTGTACTGGCCCTCTATTTATAATTTAGATAGATAGATAGATAGATAGATAGATAGATAGATAGATAGATAGATAGATAGATAGATAGATAGATAGATAGA
>JANRMT010028174.1:50454769-50477106 GCA_026402145.1 Polypterus bichir lapradei | reverse complement strand
AGATAGATAGATAGATAGATAGATAGATAGATAGATAGATAGATAGAACACCCCATAATGACAACGTGAAAAAAGTTTACTTGAGGGTTTTGCAAATTTATTAAAAATAAAAAAAATTGAGAAAGCACATGTACATAAGTATTCACAGCCTTTGCCATGAAGCTGCATCCTGTTTCCCCTGATCATCCTTGAGATGTTTCTGCAACTTAATTGGAGTCCACCTGTGGTAAATTCAGTTGACTGGACATGATTTGGAAAGGCACACACCTGTCAACTGTGGGACCTTATATAGACAGTTCCTGTCAGAGCACAAACCAAGCATGAAGTCAAAGGAATTGTCTGTAGACCTTTGAGACAGGATTGTCTCGAGGCACAAATCTGGGGAATCTTCTACTGCTTTGAAGGTCCCAATGAGCACAGTGGCCTCCATCATCCGTAAGTGGAAGAAGTTTGAAACCACCAGGACTCTTCCTAAAGCTGGCTGGCCATCTAAACTGAGCGATCGGCGGAGAAGGGCCTTAGTCAGGGAGGTGACCAAGAACCCGATGGTCACTCTGTCAGAGCTCCAGAGGTCCTCTGTGGAGAGAGGAGAGACTTCCAGAAGGACAACCATCTCTGCAGCAATCCACCAATCAGGCCTGTATGGTAGAGTGGCCAGACGGAAGCCACTCCTTAGTAAAAGGCACATGGCAGCCCGCCTGGAGTTTGCCAAAAGGCACCTGAAGGACTCTCAGACCAGGAGAAATAAAATTCTCTGGTCTGGTGAGACAAAGATTGAACTCTTTGGTGTGAATGCCAGGCGTCACGTTTGGAGGAAACCAGACACCGCTCATCACCAGGCCAATACCATCCCTACAGTGAAGCATGGTGGTGGCTGCATCATGCTGTGGGGATGTTTTTCAGTGGCAGGAACTGGGAGATTAGTCAGCATAAAGGGAATGATGACTGCAGCAATGGACAGAGACATCCTGGATCAAAACCTGCTCCAGAGCGCTCTTGACCTCAGACTGGGGCGACGGTTCATCTTTCAGCAGGACAACGACCCTAAGCACACAGCCAAGACAGCAAAGGAGTGGCTTCAGGACAACTCTGAATATCCTTGAGTGGCCCAGCCAGAGCCCAGACTTGAATCTGATTGAACATCACTGGGGAGATCTTAAAATGGCTGTGCACCGACGCTTCCCATCCAAACTGATGGAGCTTGAGAGGTGCTGCAAAGAGGAATGGGCGAAACTGGCCAAGGATAGGTGTGCCAAGCTTGTGGCATCATATTCAAAAAGACTTGAGGCTTTAATTGCTGCCAAAGGTGCATCGACAAAGTACTGAGCAAAGGCTGTGAATACTTATGTACATGTGATTTCTCAGTTTTTTTATTTTTAATAAATTTGCAAAAACCTCAAGTAAACTTTTTCACGTTGTTATTATGGGGTGTTGTGTGTAGAATTCTGGGGAAAAAAATGAATTTAATCCATTTTGGAATAAGGCTGTAACATAAAAAAATGTGGAAAAAGTGATGCGCTGTGAATACTTTCCGGATGCACTGTAGATAGATAGATAGAACTTTATTTGTCCCCGGGGGGAAATTTGGCATTTTCTCTTTAAATAAATAAATACATAAATACAAGTACGTACATAAATAAATATTTAAACATACACACTTTGGTCTGAGCACACCAGAATGACTATAAAGCAAGAAAATTAAAAAGAAAGAAAAGTTCTGACTTGGCTGTCACAGTAAGGCATTATCCAGACATACTGTATTTTCATCTTTCTCTCTGTGGTGGTCTTTAATACTGCATTCTCAGGACACTGCAGAACTTAGAGAGCCACTCACTATTTCTTTCCCTCCTTCTCTGGCACTTTACTGGCCCATCCCGTCTTCTGGAGCGCCCTGGTGGTAATCACTTGCCAAATGAGCATTCTTTTAAATTCTAAATTGACAAACTTCTGCTAATGATTCAATTCTTTGGCATATTATTGATGGGAAGCAGTTTCAGCAGAGGGCAGGGTGGCTAGCGGGTATATGGTTGGCAATAAAACTAAACAGTTCCTGCTTATTCTTCAACATTTGATATTAATTTTGTCAGAATAGAAAATAATGTCTAAGAATGAGCAGCCTATATTTTATAGGCTTACTAAAAATGATAATACACTGAGTAAAAATTTAGTATAATACAGTATAAATTTTTTGTCAAAAAATGCATAATGTAAACTTGTGGTGCTTTGAACTGTTAACTGAGAAAAAATCAGTGGTAGTCTTACTATGCATTTGTATATTGTGTTAAAAGAATTAAAAATAAAAAATGTATGTTCCTCAGCATGCTAATGCTCTGGTCCTATGAAGCAACTCTGGATTAACCATTAAGTAAAATAAGGGAGGGGGGACCACAGACCTTTCCCCCAATCTAACATGCTCTCCACTTTTTCACTACCACACTAACTTTGGTCAGGTTTTGTAATTGTCCTAATCTACCTTGTTTGTCCTATGGCATAATGAGTGACTAAAGATTAAATGTTTACCGTTGTCAGTTATCACATTTGTATCAATCTCATGGACTAAGAGTTTCATTTCTATAGACTTGGTCGGTCTAGCATTTAACTCAACAGCTGGCTCGTGCAAAATAACCAGAAGCTCTCTATTTTATTGTTTCTTTTATTGATTTTTCACATTAGCAAGGTAAGTTTGAGTCTCTTATTTCAGCTTTAGCATTTTTTGAGTCTTAATGGCTTGTAAGTTAAAAGAATATTCCACCCAAAAATGATATTATTTATGTTACTTACCCCATGTACTTTGTAGCGGTAGCCAAATGGAAGAGAAAGAAGTTTACAACATAATAAAAGCTAATAGTGACTAATGCTGTACAACAGCAAATGTTGTGAATAAAAGTAGTAAGACCAGCAATGAGCAATGATGTGTGGAGCTGAGACATGAGAAGTAAAGGGAGCCCAAGAGAAGAAGTTAGATGTGGCAGAAATGAGAATGTTGAGATGAATGTGTGGAGGCAACCGGCCCCAACAGGGCTGAGCTTCTAAGCTCCGATCTGGTGGCCCCGATGCAACCCAGGGCGGCTGCCTTCTCGTGTCCCAGGGGTGGTATTGTCCCTCTCCTGGTCCTTTCATCCTCCAGGCCTCAATGTGTATCGTAAGTTGCTGATTAATCTCTAAAATTCATTGTTTTTGGGAAATGCCCACCTGTACTTTTAGGGTTTTTGAAATAAAATGTACTTGATGGCACAATTTAACATTTATCTAGACAAATGGTTCTTAAACTCAGTCCCCCCCGTGTGTTTGCAGGTTTTTATTCCCACCAGTTTCACAATCAGCTAACTGATCTCATTTAGTCAGCTAATCTTCTTTTCTCTCTTCTCTTATTCTGCATTTAGAAAAACACAACAGTGTGATCACTACATCTATAAAAGAGAGAAGAGAGAGGTTTGTGCTGCTGCACATTTTAAAGAAATAATTGAAAGTCCTGGAGCGTGCAGGCACAGATTCAAGGTTGATTGGGCTCCTTGGCTGATCACACATTCACATGTAAACTTGGGTGGATCGGCCAAGTACTTCACTGACACCTCAGAGCCAGGGCAGGAAATGGGGATAAACAAAAGAAAGTCAAGGGTTTAAAAGAACAATGATGAGAACAATGGAGAGAACGGGAGGTATAACTAAAATCAAAAGGAAAGAGAAAGATGGGAGAATTGCTGCAGTGCAGGTGCTTTGGGAAAGTAGGTAGGCACTTGGGAAAGTGAGCTCTAAGCTCGAGGTGGGACAGATGGGTTGTTTCTGCTGAAAACTCCAAGGATCAGGATTGAGCAAGCGCTTCGAGTGGGTTCTTGCCAAAGGCCAAGGGATGGCGGGAGGGAAAAAGTAGCACAGTTTTGCACGGCGCCCCACAAATACACAAAGGGACTGGCTGGCGGGGATCTGAGCAGGATCGAAAGTTGACTCTGTCTTTTGGGTGGACGTCTCCTCTTGCTCCAGGGTCTTATTTGAGGGTAATCAGAGGAGGCGTTGGATTTTAACTGGGTTCAAAGGAAGGATTCTGCCTTAGATTTTAACCTCGTTTTTAAAGGATTGTTTGTTGGATTTTAACCTCCACCGATCACCTTGATTTTATTGGTTTATTTATTAAGTGAAGAGCACTGTACTGTTTTATACTTTATTGTTTGGTTTTAATAAAAGCACAAAACACCACCTCTCGCTGGTTGTGTGTGTGTGTCCTCATTTGACTATCATATCCTTGGTTTCATTATCAATGGCCCCAGGTTCAAGCTTTCAAGAAGCCAATCCAGATTGTCACAAAGACATTTACAGACAATTGTGTTTCTGGTATAGCTTTAAATGCATAACTCTCTTTCATTGTTTTTACTTTTTTGTGTAGTTTGCTTTCTTAATTTTATCCTAATAATGACAATTAACAACAAGCAGAGGAGGCACCCGGGAAAATGATTATGAATGGTTAAAGGCTGAAACTATTTTAGTGTTAGACCACTAATGTGCTCATTAGTAAATAAGGAATTAAATAACCAGGACAGGCAGAATAAAAATCATAATGATGATAATGATAAAAATCGTAAAAGACAAGTTTAGAAAAACAAATTACCCCCACACAACATCCGTAAATGCTTGATACATTATAATAAATACTAACCAAACTTGGTTTTAGAATTTCTACACTGAGTCCAAAACATAGAAACTGGAAAATAACAGCTTGCTTAATGGGGCTAGGAGTTCAATTAAAAACAGAAGTTAGCTGGAACAAAAACCCGCAGCCGCATGGGGTCTGCAGGACAGAGTTTGAGAATCACTGACCTAAGCAATCCTTGTTTCAATTTTTGACTGTTGTACCAAGTCTGCATACTCAAAAAATAATCAATCCTCAAATTGATTTGAAATTTTAATAACCTGTTTTAGAATGCTGAGAATTTATTAAGAACACATTGGAATTTCTTTGGATCCAGGGGGTTAATACAGTCCATCATCTTTGACTCAACTGATTTATCTGGTTCAGATTTTTGGAAGCAAGCCTTTGCCTTTAGGGAATTTAGTTCTATAATGATTGAATCTGTGCTATAAAATTTCACTGCTTACTGATGTGAGGCTGCAAGTCTCTCATGGTTGAAGTTGAGTTATGTGAAATAATTATACCAGGGCTGTCTGCTGTCCTGCCTGGCAGATCTTTAATTTAGCAATGATGCTCTTGCTGTCTGTAATCTCACATTTGAAGTTCTTAGGTACCATATTCGGTTTGCCCTTGACCTTACTGAATTACTTTTTCATAAAAAGACCTCAGCATATTGGTTCTAGAAATGAAAAGGGCAATTTTTCTGTTGCAATGCAGACGTTTTTGCCAAACAGAGGAATCATTGAAAACCTGAGGAATAATCTTTGATCAACATTCTGGTAAGTAGCATACATCAAGGCTTGAGTCTCCACCAGAGAGCTAGTTATTGTTTTTACAGGAGAAATATATTAAAGAATTCATTTCATTCTCTAGCCAGGGGGTGGATTTTCAGTTCCCCTCAAAAACAATCTTTTTTGTCATTTTAAATTCTCTATCTTCAGTTCAGCCTTCATCACTACAAACAGTTTTAATTCAAAAGATCATTATTAATTTAGGTAAAGAAATGGAACTTGGTGATGACTACAATAAATTAGTCATAAGCAAAAGAGAAAAAATTGAAAATACATAACTTCTTGAATTCAGTGTCTCTTAAAATGCATTAAAATTGTTTATCTGGAAATTGGTAAAAGGCATTAATGCCATTAACACCTCCTATAAACTTACCCATTAACTGCATATTCTTGAATTCCTAATTATATTTGGTAATAATTGCACATACAGTGCATTCAAAGACTTTTCAAACCCCTTTACCAACCCAGAAACGTTGAAAAAGGCAGGTGTAGACAGCCAGGGCATTAAGTAAATAGAGACTTGGAGAAGATAAGTGGGGACCCCAGAGATGGTGATGATGATGATCGGGACACTGAAAGGGTGAACTAGCGCCATGGATAGTTTCAGTATAACTGTTACTATATGAGTTGATTCTCATTGCCATAACAGTGAGAAGGTAATTGGTTAGAAAGTATGGTTGTGGATCATCTCCAGATCCATTCATTTTCTAACCCTGCTTCACCCTAAGCAGGATCGCAGGGAAGCTGGAGCCTATCCCAGCAAGTATACAGGGCAAGGCAGGAACAATCCCTGGAGCATTCAATGTTAAATAAGTAAATGCCCTCAATTTTGGGCTGTACTCTCATTCACTGTGTGTGTCTTTATGTTGTTTTGAACAATTACATGCAGCATAGTTCAATATGCTACTTTATATTCTTCTTCTTCTTCTTCTTCTTCTTCTTCTTCTTCTTCTTCTTCTTCTGGAGTGGTGGCTCTGAGGCTAGGGATTTGCCTGGCAATTGGAAGGTTGCAGGTTCAAATCCTGTAAAAGCCAAAAAGAGAATCTACTCTGTTGGGCCTTTCAGCAAGGCCCTTAACCTGCAATTGCTCCGGCCTGGGTATGACGTTAATCTGCATCCAGCCTTGCATGTAGACCCTCCAACCTGCAGGAAAAACTTAGGGGTTGGTGGCAGAATTGGCACTCCAGCCACTGTAAAAAGCTTCACTCTGGTCCATTCCATCTGAACTAGTGTGGTGCTGAGGTGTCACCCATTGCATGACTGCACTCGGGCCCTAATCTGGGATCCTGAGATGGTTTGTCACGTGGTGGGTGTGGCTATGTGCTGTATCAGAGCATCATCTTTTCTCATGATTATGATGAGGATGGTAATTATTGCTGTTAACTTGTGGAGAAGCCTTTGTGTTAAAACTACAGATTCTTGTCATAATTTCCAAGGAAACCACAAAATGTCATCATGAGTATCAATTTACAACTCCAGCTGCTATAAAACTAACATCATCCATTCTTAAATGAAAATTCTTACTCCTAGCTGGGATGCTTCATAACTTCCTCTTATTTCGTAATCTGAGGTAGCACAAATTTTGATCCTAGTCCAACGTTTAGTGCAGCTCCTAGGAGTAATTCTAAGAGATTTCATAAACATTGGTCGAGATTTTTTAGACATATGTATTATCTTGTTCTTTTTTTCCATACACATAATTTCACCCCCAAAAAATTAGACCCCAGCAATCAATTCACGAACTACTTGTATCTGACTGGAGTTTGCACATTTCCTGCATATTCACAGTTGCTCTTCCTAGTTAAACCAATCGAGTCTGAAATCCCAACTACAATGATGCAGGGTAAATTGATTATCCTAAATATAAGAAAACAATATAAACTAATCCAAGCACCAGGAATAGCACAGGTGTGTGGCAAAGCCTTCAGTTAATTGTTGACTATATACTGTAACATACTGTCTGCCGATGGGAAAAAATTTTATGAATTCTAAGCAATTTTCATGTGCATAAAAGATTAAACAGCAGGCTGAACAAAAACAAGCAGATTTGTGCCTACCAGCCACACTTTTTAATTCAGAAGCATGATTTAAACGGGCTTCTCAGCATTCAAAACAGCACATAAGCTTCTGGACCTAAACATGTTTGTACATAGATATGTAAGTCCTATACTAGTTATTACAATTCTATTATTATTAATTATTTTGAACCTATCTTAAGCAAGCCAAAGTCATAAACTACTTTATAATGAAAGTATTTGAATGACTCATACCCAACTTCCCGTTTAACATGCAATTGGATTTGTACCAGTTAGGATAAAGGTCAAAATATCAGTGGAGTGTAGTGGAGTGACATTCTTTAGTAACCAAATTTATTTACAGACTGACACTTGATATTTTGCAGGGATGGCTGCTTAGAATTTAAGCTTCATCTTCTCAAGCCAACCACAGCCCATTACTCAGCTTTCTAGCCCATCTTACTTCCAGCTATTGTGATCACAACTCTAGCTCACGAAATAACAAAGGGGTGAGGGCTCCAAAATAACCACAACACAATTGTCACCCCAAAGCAAGCCTCATCCAAGGAAAACACGAGAGGCATCTGGCCTGACTCGGTTTCACAAAATAGGTCAGGATTTTAAATACTAAACAATAGCAAAAGAGTCTTAAAACATCTTGAAGTATGTCTCACCAGTGTTAGGTTATGTTATGAGATTCCTTTCCTGGCTTCTGTTTAAATGTCATTTTCATTCATTTGTAATTCTTTAATTATTATGGTTTATATTAATATTGTTATAGTATATTATCTAGTTATGTGTAAGAATATGTTTTGCTGAGTTCCTTCTATTTTGTGGATGGTTCAGGACCACCTGTAGGCCACCTGTTGTCCCTCTAGGGGCTGCCTCCTGCCCTATAAAAGCTGATGAAACAGTAGGGTTGCCAGATGTGTAGTTTTCACATCAAATTGGGCTAAGTTTGAAAGCATTGTGCGTGAGAAAAGTTTGATTTGGTGGTGTGCGGTTTTTGGTCCTGTTTTCAAAAAATACATATGGCCACCCTCATCCTTTAAACCACACCCCTACTCTCCCTCAGACACTGACAGCAGCCAAACCCCGAGGGAGATACTCCTACCAATGCAGACACAAGGTAAACTCTAAGGAGAAAAGAGCCGCAAGAGTAGCTAAACTCCAATGGGGACCTCCCCCTTAACTTTGATAATAGCAAGAATCTAATGTGAATGGACAACAACAACACCAAAACTCCAAGGGGGAACAAGTCGGCATCGTCTTTCATTAGGCTGGAAATATTTCCGGGACCTGGCATCCCTGGGAAAAGGGCATTTAAATTGTATCTGCTGGTTGTAGGTGAGTTCTCTTATGCTTTTATGTTTTTTTACCACTCTATTTTGGAACTGGTTTGTTACCAGAATAGCATTATTAGGCAACTCCTTTTGTGCCTTTCTGCTCTTTGAGTTTTCTTTTGTTATACAGAGCAATTTTTAAATAAATCGTTTATTTATAAAGATTCATTATTAGCTCATTTTATCTCCTAATAGGTTAATGGTCATCCCTTTGCTATATGGGCATTTTTGATATAATTAGGACATTTAAGACTATGTTTTTGAACTTTGTTTTAGAAATGCATTTTAGCCCCAGTCTAGGTAGGTTTCTTGCTACTGTTGTGTTTATCACTTCTGGCTGGAATGGTAAAGATTCTGGTCTGCCTTCCTGGACATTTTGGAATCCTCAACTCACATTGGCCATTTTCAGGCGAGTGGACCATTACAGAATATACCACATCTTGGGGGACCACTTTCTCAAACATAGAAAGTAAATAATGAACAAAACTGACATAATTATACAAAGAATAAACAAAAATAAAAATTAATACAAACAATAACAGTGTAAAAAATTAAAAATGAGCAAAAAAGACATAAAAAATAATTTAAACATAAGCTGAGGGAAACTTTGACTTAAACCATTAGTCTATCAGGTGAAGGGAGAAGTCCACAATCATTCTTTATAAAAGTGGATGTTTATTAACAAAATAGCTAAAATAACAAAATACACAAAAATATTTTTAAAAAGGAGGCAGAAACAATTACCTAAAAGGCAATCCACAGCATCCAAGACTCAATAAAAATCCGGAAATCAAAACCCAAAATTCAAAATATCTAGCTAAACAAAAGATCATAATACTTACAACACTTAAAACACCAGAGTGCACAAGAATGAATTATGGGAGCTTGCTGTTCCAGTCGGAATATAAAGGCTTGAGGTAGTTCCCTAACTGATGACGTAAGTACATAAGGAAAATACAAAGAACATGGATGAACAAAAATATATATATAGAAATTAAATAATCGCAAAATAAAATAACATTGTTACTGACTTTATTGGGCTGGAAAACCCACTCCTCAAAGCATTCACATTTAGATTACTGCTACAACATGAACTTGTACTAGGACTTGATGAGAAATTTTTTTCTGAAACATACCACCACACTAAATACATTAATGAAGACCAATTTTTATCAACATACATACTGAATTATCTGATATTAAAGATGAGCAGGCAAAACTGAATATAGAAGTCCAAGATCTACAATCCACTATATCCCATCACATCTCAGAGAGTATCACACTTCATAAAGAGGCTTCTGTCTTAAAAAGTAAACTTGCTGATGAGAAGGACAGAATTTGCAGAAATAACTTAAAAATTGTTTTGGAATTAATAAGGTCCCAGCTCAGGTCAGGTTGGGGAGCATGCACTGGTACAGTGTGTTGCCACACCCACAACATGACGAAACACCTTTGGATCCTGGTTGGCAACCCCCCCAAGCAGACACACGATCCATTCCCACCCTCCAGAAATGACCATCTATCTTCCTCAGTCAGTAAAGATAGATCCGCTTGGCCTGTTACAGTAACTCGGGTCATGCAAGTTGAATCACCCTCAGGGAATCACATGGCTGTAGTGCCGTAACTGACGCTGCCTCACAATCCTGGTAATGTGGATCATTCAGGACTCAGAGAGCAACCGCTGATTTGACACAAAGTCAAACCAGCAGTACCCAAGGATTCTACGAAGAAACACAGTACTGAAGGAGTCCAGTCTTCATCACAAGTCACTGGATAGTGTCCATGTCTCAGAACCATACAACAAAACACAAAGCAGCAGGACTGTAAAGATTTGGACCTTCATCCTTTTATAAAGATATTGTGATCACCACACACCTCTTCCCAGTGACCTCATGACCCCCATGCTCTCCCAATTAATCTACTGACTTAATAGGAAGAGTCACCAGAGACATGAATGTTGCTGACAAGGTAAGTAAACCTCTTGACAAGGCTGATATTCTTTCTACAGACACACTTCTGATGGCTGTGCCCAAGATATCATTAAAGGCCTGGATCTTGGTTTTTATTCAGGACACTCAAGAACCCAGACACTCAGACTTCTTGTTCAGTCTCTTGAGAGCCCCAATCAGAGCTTCCATCGACTCTTCGAAGATCACAGCATCACCAGCAAAGTCAAGAACAGTGAATCTTCCTTCACCAACAGATGGCCAACAGCCGCTGGGCTCCACGACCCTGCCCAATATCCAATCCAAGAAAGCCCTGAACAGAGTAGGAGCAAGAACACACCCCTGATGAACCCCAGAATCAACTGGGAAAAATGCAGAGGCTCTGCACTCTGCAGAACACTCACAGTACCAGTGCACAGGTCAGCCATGATATCCAGCAACTTTGAGGGGATCCCACAAAGTCTCAGGATGTCCCAAAGGGATACTTTATCAAAATCAACAAAGGCTACAAACAAACTCTGCCGATATTTGCGTTTGTGCTCCATGTGAACCCTCAGTGCCAGGTTGTGGTTAGTGGTAGACTTCTTAGGCGAATACCAGACTGCTCTGGTCACTGGTAGGTAAGCAAGTGATCACAGATCCTATTGAGGATGACCCTAGCAAGGACCTTACCCGGTACCAACAGCAGTGTTATCCCCCTATAGATGCTGCAATCCAGGCGATCACCATAGCCTTTTCAGATAGGGACTACAAGTTTTCCTATCAGTTGGGATGATGCCTGTCTTTCAAATGGAAGCAAAGATTGCTTGCAATGCAAGGAGGACATCCTTACCAACAGCCTGGAGAAGTTCACCCATTTGATCCCTGCAGCCATCCCTGCCTACAGCTGGTTTACCATCTATGCAATCTCAGTGATACTGGTTGGTTCACAGCTAATTGGAGGATCAGCCTCAAGAAACGTGGAACCAGAGATGTCCAACGTCCTAGCGAATAAAATGTCTCCCTCACCTAGACATCAGTCACTGCAGTAGGAGCATACAATGAATCAATAGACAGGGCACCCAAATAGTGCCTTAATCTGAGTCTCATAATATGCTTGTTGAAAGGAGTTACATTGGACACCATCAGAAGGAGCCAATCCACCTCAGCAACAGCTACTCCCTGAGTATGACAGTCATCAGAGCGACCAGACCAAAAAAAGATACGGAGAATGAAAATCCAAATGTGGCACAAGTGGTTCTTGACTTTTTGTCAAACTTTGTCCCTGAGATTCTGAGGACTCATCATGTGTGTATGTTATGTGTTACATTGTCATTCGTATTTAATTTTAATTTCATTTTCTGTTGCCTTTCTGGATGATCTCCTTGTCCTTTTTTAACTCAAGGAATGAATTTCTTTTCTATTACTGTTTAATTTTTGATTTGGTGTTCTAGCGTGCCTTTTTTATGTCAATCCTCCCCATGTTCCACTTGGTTTGATCGATCTTTGATGTAACTTATGTAATGCTACTTATTTGGAGACGTCACATCTTGACCTGAATCATCTCATATTGGATTTAGCAGAACTTTTTTCTGTGGCTTTTTAATTATTACTTTTCTGGCTTTTTGAAAGTTTGAATTGTAATATAAAACTTTGATTTTCATATTGTATTTAGGGTTTGGTGAAATATCGCTTTAATCTTTTTGGTACAAACTTGGAATGCTTTTTTACTACATCTCCTTCTCCCAGTCCTTTCTTTAAAATCTATTTTGACTCTACAAGATAGAAAAGTAAATTGACCAGGCAGATTATATTAGTCTTTGACATTTTTTTATTAAATTAGCTGGCCCAGTCCTACTGGTCTGGCACAGTGATTCTCAACCTGTGGTACCAGAGGGAACACAAAAAAAAAATAAAACAGTGGGGAGCAGCAAGCACAAATGAAGGCACAAAAAGGGAGACAGAGAGAGAAAGAGAAACTGTTGCGACTGTAGTTACTAATCAAAAATTACAGTCATATGAAAAAGTTTTGGAACCCCTCTTAATTCTTTAGATTTTTGTTTTTCATTGGCTGAGCTTTCAAAGTAGCAACTTCCTTTTAATTTATGACATGCCTTATGGAAACAGTAGTATATCAGCAGTGACATTACGTTTATTGGATTAACAGAAAATATGCAATATGCATCATAACAAAATTAGACAGGTGCATACATTTGGCCACCCCAGCAGAGATATTACATCAATACTTAGTTAAGCCTCCTTTTACAAATATAACAGAGTCTCTAGAGGCTGTCCTCCTATAGCCTTTGTTGAGTGTCTGGATTCTGGATGGAGGTATTTTTGACCATTCTGCCATACACAGTCTCTCCAGTTCAGTTAAATTTGATGGCTGCTGAGCATGGACAGCCTGCTTCAAATCATCCCATAGAGTTTTGATAATACCTTCTCCCTCTGCATGAATGCCTTTGTAGATTTCAAACTGTTTTTTGGGTCATTGTTTTGTTGTAAAATCCAACCCTTGCGTAACTTTGCCTTTGTGACTGATGCTTGAACATTATCCTGAAGAATTTGTTGATATTGGGTTGAATTCATCCAACCCTCGACTTTAACAAGGGCCCCAGTCCCTGAACTAGCCCCACAGCCCCACAGCATGATGGAACATCCACCAAATTTGACAGTAGGTAGCAGATGTTTTTCTTGGAATATGTTGTTCTTCTTCCGCCATGCAAAGCGCTTTTTGTTATGACCAAATAACTACATTTTTGTCTCATCAGTCCAAAGCACTTTGTTCCAAAATGAATCTGGCTTGTCTAAATAAGCATTTGCATACAACAAGCGACTCTGTTGTTGGCGTGAGTGCAGAAAGGGCTTCTTTCTCATCACCCTGCCATACAAATGTTCTTTGTGCAAATTGCGCTGAATTGTAGAACGATGTACAGATACACCATCTGCAGCAAGATGTTCTTGTAGGTCTTTGGAGGTGATCTGTGGATTGTCTGTAACCATTCTCACAATTCTACACATATGTCACTCCTGTATTTTTCTTGGCCTGCCAGACCTGGGTTTAACAGCAACTGTGCCTGTGGCCTTCCATTTCCTGGTTACATTCCTTACAGTTGAAACTGACAGTTTAAACCTCAGAGATAGCTTTTTTTTAGCCTTCCCCTAAACCATGATACTGAACAATCTTTGTTTTCAGATCTTTTCAGAGATGTTTTGAGGAATCCATGCTGTCACTCTTCAGAGGAGAGTCAAAGGGAAGCACAACTTGCAATTGACCACCTTAAATACCTTTTTTCATGATTGGACATACCTGTCTATGAAGATCAAGGCTTAACGAGCTAATCCAACCAATTTGGTGTTGCAAGTAATCAGTATTGAGCAGTTACATGCATTGAAATCAGCAAAATTACAAGGGGACCCACATTTCTGCACAGCCAGTTTTTCACATTTGATTTAATTTCATGCAACTAAATACTGCTCCACTAAAAATCTTTGTTTGGAAAACACCCCAGTACTCAGATGTTCCTAGGAAATGAAAGACATACTACTGTTATCTTTTTTGTTGAAAGTAGAGTAAATTATTATGCAGGCTGAGTGGGGTTCCCAAAATTTTTTCATATGACTGTATATAAACATTCAAGGCCAAAAAATCTTTCATTATTAACACTATTATCCATTTATGGAATAGGTTAAAAAAAAAAACTAATTCATGCTTGCTTTGAAAGCACTTAAATGTGACCAAACGGAGAAGTTTTAACTTGTAGTTTTGTGCATTTAAATAAGGGAGTTAATCACCTTTTAATACAGCACCATACATTGAATAGAGGCTTCTAAATCATCTTCTGATTATAATGAACATTGCTACAGTTAATCTCCTTTCATTCTGTCCTTTGATTTATTGAAAACATAATTTTTAATCCTAAACTTTTTGAATTAACTGTGGCTCAGACTAATGGCGAGTCCAGAACCTCTATTAAAAACTGTCTGTGCTCTGTTCACCTTGTCCGTAGCCATATTGAGGGAAGATATGATTTTTTTTCTCTAATTCTCTTTGTTTTCACTTGATATTGTTGTGGATATCACTCCAGGGCAATCTCTGTTCATATAAAGCCAAGTGTGGGTGGGATTGTGAGTTAAAATTGTGGGTGGGATTATGGTTGAGGGATGGGCACCTTGATGTGGGTGTTTTATTGCCATATTATAAAATTCTTTTCTGCTGTCTGTTCTAATTATTCACAGTTTTTATTTCACTAATAAAAATTTTATCACAAAGAAAGAAAACATGGCTACACTTGTGTGTCCCACCAGAAATCTATTTTATAACAATGTATCCCAGTCAGCTCAACCTGTAATGAGTTAACAGGAGCACACAATCTTAGAGATATGCAGTTATCAGGCCTGGTAAAACAGGATACTTAATTGCTGAAATCAATAAGCAAACATCATATCTGTGTCATTTGATGTGTTTTGGGAATCAAACTAAAATGTTCATTTCTATAACAACTAAAATTTGGCAAAGGTTGCAAAAGCACAAATGGTACATAACGGAATGGTACACAAGCAAATGAGACAAGCTCCAGTTATTGCTGTTCAGTTCAGTGACCCAGGTACACAGGCATACCCTGGCATAAGAGTAAAATCTGAAAAATCAACAGAACAAAGCCTGTTTTACATGAATTCTGAAACATCATAACAACAACAACAACAATAATAATGACGTTAATTGACAGGTTTGATTTATTAATAATACAATTTTATTCACAAATAATTTACTACAAATATAAAACAAGAAAAAAAAAAGAGTTTGAAAATTAAAGCATCACGGATATTGACATTTGAAATTTGTATTTCAAAACATTTAAATTTCTTCAGGTAGTACGACTACTCTAACAGTTAATCCTAAATTCAGAAACATCATCTAATTGAAATGAATTCAAGAAGAGTGTAACTGCAATCCACAATATTTTCAATGTTTATATACACTTAGGTCCATAAGAATTTGGACAGTGACACCATTTTCATAATTTTAGCTTGCCACCACAATGGATTTGAAATGAAGCAACCAAGAAGTGATTAACGTATAGTTTTGCAGTTTAAATTCAAGCTGTTTAAGAAAAATGTTGTATCAGCCATTTAGAAAAGACAGCCATTTTAATACACAGCTCAACCCCCCACACTGTCCCCACAACCACATTATCAGGGGCTCAAAAGTATTTGGCCAATTGACTAACAAGCTGTTCTATAGGCAGGTGTGAGCAGGTCCCTCAAAATTTCATTAACTACTAAGCAGGTAGAAGGTCTGGAGTTGATTCCAAGTGTGGAATTTGCATTCGGAAGCTGTTCCTGTTAACTCTCAATAAGAGGTCAAAAGATCTGTCCATGCAAATAAAAACATTTCATCATTAGACAGAGAAAACAAAACAAATCCATCAGAGAGATAGCAGAAACACCAGGAGTGGTCAAATCAACCATCGGATACATTCTTAAAGAGAAGGAATGCAGTGGTGAGCTCAGCAACACCAGAAGGCCTGGGCATCCATAGAAGACAACTGTGCTGGATGACTGTAGAATTCTTTCCTTGGTGAAGATAAACCGATTCATGACATTTAGTCAAACCAAGAACACTTTCTGGGAGGTAGGCCTATCATTGCCAAAGTCCACAATCAAGACAAGACTTAAATACAGAGGGTTTACCAAAAGGAGAAAACCATTGGTAATCTTCAAGCATAAGAAGAGCAGATTAGACTTTGCCAAAAAATATTTTTAAAAAAACTGTCCAGTTTTGGAACAGTTTTCTTTGGACAAATTAAAGTAACATTAATATGTAGCAGAATAACAAATAGAGAAGAGTACGG
Source organism: Polypterus bichir lapradei (assembly GCA_026402145.1). Lineage (NCBI taxonomy): Eukaryota > Metazoa > Chordata > Cladistia > Polypteriformes > Polypteridae > Polypterus > Polypterus bichir. The sequence continues at coordinate 50,460,550 of JANRMT010028174.1, read as the reverse complement.
AGAAAAGAAGAACGGCTCATGATCTGTAGCATACCACATCACCTGTGACACATGGTGGAGGCAGTGTTATGGCATGGGCATGCATGACTGCCAATGGAAGTGGGGCACTGACCTTTATTGTTGATATAGTTGCTGACAAAAGTTGCAGGATGATTTCTGAAGTGTACAGGGCTATATTGACTGCTTGAATTTAGCCAAATGCTGCAAAATAGATAGGACAACGCTTCACAGTACAGATGGACAATGAACCAAAACATACTGTGACAGCAAACCAAGTGCTTTTCATGGCAAAAAAGTGGAATATTCTTCAATGGTCAAGTCAATCAACTGACTTCAACCCAATTGGACATGCATTTCACTCGCTGAAGACAAAACTGAAGGCAGAAAGGTCAACGAATAAACAAAATCTGAGGACAGCTGCAGTAAAGGCCTGGCAAAGCATCAGTAGGGTGGGAACACAGCACTTGAAGAACACCATGGGTTCAAACTTCAGGCAGTTATTGACTGCAAAGGATTTTTAACCAAATATTGAAAGTGATTGTTATATTCATGATTATGTTAGTTTGTCCAAATACTTTTAGCCCCTTAAAATGGGGGAACCATGTATAAAAGTGGCTGTCTTTGCTCAATGGCTCATACAATGATTTTGTTAAACACTTTAAATTAAAATTGTAAAACTATACTTCATTTACATGTTGGTTGCTTCATTTCAAATCCACTTTGTTGGAGCCAAAATTATGACAATTGTGTCACTGTCCAAATACTTATTTGTGTATGGATCTATCTGTTTGGTAATGGCTCTGTCCTGTTAACACTTCCATCCTTTCTCTTTAGGGTATTCTTTTCACCTATCCAAAATTCTAAATTGTCCAATTGGCCGCTATCTTGCCTTATACCATTCATGTTTGGCATTGCATTGATAAGCTTCTTACATTTTCTGAAATTTGGGAAACTGTCACCCTTATATTCCACATTTATTCACTCTTTGCCCTGAGGATTTCCCTCTTGGTTGCATCCCAGGGTTTAGTGATTTTAGGGTTCCATTTGGTAGCTCAGGGTTCAATACATTCCACTTTACTTTACATGTGATTATAACGTTCCTAGCACTACATTCTTTTCCTACCTACAACTCCAATCAATTATCAGGACATCTGGGGTTTCACTAACTGCTTTTCTACCAACTCCACCACTGTTATCTCTTTCTTGTTCTTTTTCACACGAAAAAATAACAAAACAATCTTCCACCCTCTTCTCATTAGCATCTTACAAATCTCTCCATGTGATTTCACTTTGGAGCATGAATCTTTGTTCTTTCTCTTCCCCCACTCTTTGCCCATATGAAATGCTGCTCCTGAAGCCCTGACTAACAGATTACCTAATTCAGATTCCTGCATAGAATTTATCCTACTTCACACACAATAAGTGCCATCTGAGGGGCCTACAACCTGACCCTCTCTGCGATTTGTGTCCCCTTGGTAAACTTTTCTCTACATGTTCTGGCACTGTGAGACTTTTGGTCTCACATATCTCATCCTTTACATTACTGCCTGTGCTATCCATCTAAGATGGGTTGAAATCTAAAAAATCAATGTAGACCTCACCGTTAACGTTTGCACTGCACCATGCGATGCATATGTCTCTGTTAAATGCCGGGATTCGTTAAGGCAGTGTTAAAGTTTGTGATATGCCATCTATTAGAATGACAAATGCAATGCAGTTTAATGCTAAAAATGTTCATGATGCGCCATCTTTTGGAATGTCAGAGACAGCAGCTGGTTAGATAAACATGCAGACATACAGGCACATCCTTTTATTAATGTAGACTTTCTTTAAATACTCTGTCATTACCTTAATCCTTCCTTCTTAGTTCTCTCTCTGCTACCTTTAAACCATACCCATGTAAATTATTCACTGAGTACTTTATGAGCCAAACTAATTCTGTTAAATTCTGAAAAACATCTAAGTTTGTTACTGTAGTGGTCCTCCTTCTGTAATCGTATGTACTATGGATTAATGATGAATCTAGCAGCTCACTTAAAATTTGCACAACATCTGATCAGTTGTGTAAATCCTGGTTCCCACATTTTCCCTGAAATTCTTTTCTCTAACCAAAGCTCTTTTTCATTTTCCTCTCCAGTTTAATTGTAGCCCCTTTCTACTCCGTTTCTCTAGAGAGTTGTCATGTCATTTTAATACCTGATTTATGCAGACCAGGGGTGAGTTGGAGTATATAAAAGCAAGCATAAGGCAGAAGGCAGGAACAAACCCTGCAAAAGGCACCAGTCCATTGCAGGGCGAACACACACCAAACATGTGTCTGCTTATCTTTGGACTGTGGTAGGAAAATGGAGCACCTGGAGGAAACCCACACACATGGGGAGAACATACAGACTCCATGCAGTGAGACAAAAACCCTGTTCTCCTAACATTGTGCCACCTTGCCACCCTCTCTAGGAAGTTATTCTTTAATAAGTGGATTGGACTGGTGAGCTTTGTTGGGCTGAATGGCCTGTTCTTGTCTAGATTGTTCTAATGTTCTAGTAATTTTAGGTACCATTGCAATTATACCAAAGGTACTGAGCTAAAGACCACAGACCACTTTAAAAACCTTGAAAGTACCATCTCAGTAGATGGGTCAATAGACAAAGAAATAGAGGCACACATTAGCAAAGCCATTCATTTTGTTGCCTGTACACACAAGTCAGGAACAACAAAAATATCAGGCTTGTTGCAAAGATCAAAATGTACTAACCAGTCTTTATGGCTGTGAGTCCTGGGCACTTTATAGAGATTGCATTAAACAGATTGAAAGTTTCCACATTAGGGCCTTGGGTAAGTCATGGGCATCCAATAGCAAGACAGGGTAACAAATCTGGAAGCCATTGACAGAGCAGACTTAGTCGGCATTGAGACCCTCATCCTGAAGGCACAACTAAGGTGGACAGGTCACGTCATAAGGTTGGTCAATTCCCACATGGTATGGAAAATCTTATATGCCAAACTTGAGACCTCATGGGTGACCAAAGAATCTCTACAAAGATCAGACTAACTGAAGCAGAGTGTGCAGGACAAGACTGGCTGACGCACCTTGACAAAAAAGTCGTCTCTGTTTTCTAGAAGTGAAAATGTTAGGATCGCCAGGGAATGCTGAAAAAGCAGCATCAGCAGTAGCTATTACCAAAGCATCAATCTTCCAATGCACCCATCACCCCAGAATGTCTGGGATCATTAGACACCAAAAGACCATAGGAAATGACACATCGGCAACAATGGTCTACTGAAGAAGAAAGAATAAAATTGGATATTATTTTTGCTTTTATTGTTATTGAAAAAAAAAAAAACTAGAATAATCGAGCATGTATTTCGGGATTCTGTTTATTAGGCACACTTTTGTCTTTGGCATAAATAAACTTCTTAAACTTTTGGACAACTGATAGACATGGGTATAAATACTGTAAGTCCTTATGCTATTGGCCACAGGGTTTTCTTTTTGACAGGAAGCAGGTAGGGAAGCTGACAGACAACATCATAATTGTGCTGCTTAAGGTTGTATCTCATGACATTTCCTTTATTTGTTCCACATAAAGAATTACACTTTACTTGTGGATTCTGTAAGACCTGTCAATGTTGTGGATAATATGACTGCTTAACGCACCTGTTATGATCAAGAAACTCCCCAATGGCTGGATGTTCTGAGACAGTTAAAGAATTTAAAGTTCAAAAAAGTGTTTTAAGATTGTGATCACAGTCACTTCCAGATAGCCACTTCTAGGGACCACCCAAAGCACCTTGGTGCTATCTGTGCAGGGCTACCCCTAGTGGGCACCTAGTGTTTGTATCTGTTCCCTTCACCATTGACATGCATTGGGAAGAACCTGGATGGCTGTGATCGCCAGTACCCTTGCAAGGCTGCGACATATTGCTCTGTGGTGAAATTGGGGAAATGCAACAACATTCACAAAACAAATACAACTATTTTTGATTATTGTTGAGTCTTAAATGACCTAACACTGTACTGTGAGCTCCCTCTGCTGACCATAAAAAGTGTCACTACCTCCAGTTCCTTCATAAGTGTACTTTTATAATATTGGTTATTGATGGAGTTTGGTGGTTGAGTATTGGAGAACGGTCATTAATGTTGTTTTTATGTTGTGTTTTTGTGTCATTGTTTTATCCTCATGACTGTCACAAAATAAAATTCTATGCAACTGACACTGTTAGGCCAATTCAAAGTAAAGTATGGCAGCACTTCCTGGGTTAGTTTTTATCTTGCATAAAATGACACTGAGTAAGCTTTTATTCCTCTTAACCCAGCATCGGAAAAAGTAGGTTAAGGCACTGAATGACTCGATTACTTCCTATCTCTGTTATATCTGCCATGTTAATTCCGATATCTAAAATAACTCTTCAAAAAGGCCTATTTTTGTCATGTAACTCTGTCTTTTTAGATCACTTAGTGGCCTTGTTATGCACCCGCATTTTCATTTTCTTTATATTTATCTAATGTATTTCAAAATAATATCATTATTTATTGCTTTACCGTTGAAACAGTGTCATGGAGGTAGCACTGCTGTCTCACAGTAAGGAAACCTGGGTTTGTGTCCAGTGCCCTCCCTGCATGGAGTTTGTATGTTCTCCTCATAGGTTTCGTCTGGGTGGTCCAATTTCCTCCCACTGGACAAAGACATGCAGGTTAGGTGCTAAAATGGCTCTAGTATGTGGATGTGTGTGTTCTCCTTGAGATGGACTGGCACCATGTTTGATCCTGCCTTGTATCCTATGCCATCTGCCATAAGCCATCAGCCACCCCAATTCTGGTTTGGATTAAGTGGGTTAGAAAATGACATGACATGACAAGTGAAAAAAACAAAAACAGTCTGAATAATTATGTTTTTTAAAACTGTGCATTTTGTTCAAGTATTAATTACAACAATATACTGTATTTCTGGATAATTTTGGTGATATTTTCATATTTGTGTTTAGTCTTGATACAGTATGGCAGTACATTGGTAGGACTGCTGCCTTGAAATAAGAAGTCCAGAGTTTGCATACCAGGTGCTCCCTGCATGATGTTTGCATGTTCTCCCCATGTTTGTGTAAGTTTCCTTCAGGTGCTGTGGCTTCTTCCCACAGTCCATCTGACATGAAAGCTAGATGTATTGTCATCATTAAATTCAATAAAAGGTTAAAGGTTATTTTCATGCTGTGGAGGAAAGAAGCTAAAAGACACAATGTTTTGCCTTCATCAGGTGTAAAACTGAAAGCAAGTAACATAAATAGTGGGGGTGGGGGTTGGGGGCAAAGTCATGGCAGAAAAAAACAGAAAAGATGAAGAAAATCTGCCATTGGAGAAGATGAAGGCAGAGAATGAAAAGTTACTTGGTCATTAAGACTTAGAGAAATATGTGATCTAAGGCTGATAAAGAGTTGGGCCTCTTCTTTGTCTTTGAAAAGTGTCCTTCAAGCCCTGCGAAAGACCACAAAGAGAGAGTTCAGTGTGGCTGTGATCAAAGGATGTGAATTGCTCTACACATAATGGCTTGAACATGCTCCCTCAAATGGTCTGCTAGCAATCTCTCTGTTTCCCTTATACATATGTATGGCTGGACACTTGCTACTAGAAAAGATTTTTAGACTGGCAAGAAACCTGTTGTTTGCCTGGCCAGAAATGCAGGTCTTCTTTGTGAAGTAAGCTGTGGATTATCTATCTATCTATCTATCTATCTATCTATCTATCTATCTATCTATCTATCTATCTATCTATCTATCTATCTATCTATC
>JANRMT010028174.1:50348849-50442249 GCA_026402145.1 Polypterus bichir lapradei | reverse complement strand
CTCAGCGCACAGCTTGGTCATGTTACAACCGGAGGGCCGAACTGACAACATGGTATACAAAGAGATCCTTAACAAATAATTATTGGCATATTTTCCCTCAGTTTAAAAAAATGAAATTGTCTTCTTAATAAAAATTTTAAGGCAGTACTTCGCCGCTGCGAAGCGCAGGTATTTTGCTAGTGAGACATAAATGTAATAAAGACTGTTGTTATAAATGGGCACTTGGAAGTCAATTTCAGGGCTCATCTAATTGTAATTAAACAAATTGTACCCAATTTACAGATTGATGAGTCCAATGAGTCTTTAATCTGATTACCACTTCCACTTATTGGCCTGTGAGAAATCTGATTAAAAGAAGTAGACGTTTCCTCAAATAATCTGATTATTTGGCCTTGTAAACCCATAACCGTGTTACTGTTAAGGATTTTCAGTCTGTGCATGTCCATTGCACTGTGTAAGCTTGCGCATGTATTTGTTTCACACACAAATTCAGCAGCCAAGGGTAGAAGCTTCCACAAAATGCATTTCCAGAGTCGATTGCATTATTCCTTCTCCTGGATGGAAGAATCTATTTCAATATTTCAAAATTTTCTAAATTAATGTTGATTGGCTGAATGTACAGTGTTAAGCTCAACAAAACAATCTCAAGAGAAGTAGGGTGACAAGTTAAAAGAAACGTGTGTTACGTAGTCCAAATATTTTTTAATATAATGAGTAACCTAATGCAATACTTCTCTATTTGAACTAAAAATACCTGCATTATTATTATTCTGCCAGTACTGGGTACAAGGCAAGAAGTACTTACGCATTTATAAAACACAAGGAAGTTATCATGGGCATCATGCTTATTTTTGAATTTACAGTTACTGGTGATAATGTTTAAATACTTTTTCCACAGTTTAATGAAGGAGGAGTGTTCTGCCAAAGGAGAACTCCAGAAGATTACTTTCGCAAGTAAACATGGATTATTAAGAAACAAGGTTTCTGTCTTAGTCAGGTTATACAAAATAAAATGTGAGCAAGGTTTCTTTAGTAAATCAACATTTTCTATATGGCAGTAAACCATATTATAAGATCAATTAACACATGTGGCAAGTGGAAACTGATTTGAAATCCTAGTCCAGTCACTCTCCAAGCCAAATTAAATTATTTCCAGGTTGCATTAGTTGTTTTCAGGTGCTTTGATTTCTTCCAGTATTCCAAAGTCTGTATCTAAAGTTGATTGGTGACTCTAAATTGGCCTGGTAAGAGTGGATGTGTGCGTGACTATGACCCAGGCTGTCAGGATGCTCTTTAAGGTTCCCATAACCCTAAAACTGTCTTAAGTGGCTTCTGTATATTGATGGAGAGAGGGAGGGTCAAATGAGAATTGTCTACGGATCCCTGCTGTCAACGAGACACATGAGCATTACACAGTGGACAGCAATGCTGCCTCATAGGTACAAAGATGAGGTCTCACTTCTGGGCCCCTTGCTGTCTTTCTGAATTCTGCAGTCCTTGTACTAAGTAGAATCCTATCCAGGGTGGGTTCTTGATTTATTCTCATTTCTTCAGGAATAGGCCCCAGCTCCTTAGAAGTCCATAATGGAAAAAGTGGTTTCAGAAAGGGCGGCACGGTGGCGCAGTGGTAGCGCTGCTGCCTCGCAGTTAGGAGACCTGGGTTCGCTTCCCGGGTCCTCCCTGCGTGGAGTTTGCATGTTCTCCCCGTGTCTGCGTGGGTTTCCTCCGGGCGCTCCGGTTTCCTCCCACAGTCCAAAGACATGCAGGTTAGGTTGATTGGTGATTCTAAATTGGCCGTAGTGTGTGCTTGGTGTGTGGGTGTGTTTGTGTGTGTCCTGTGGTGGGTTGGCACCCTGCCCAGGATTGGTTCCTGCCTCGTGCCCTGTGTTGGCTGGGATTGGCTCCAGCAGACCCCCGTGACCCTGTTCGGATTCAGCGGGTTGGATAATGGATGGATGGATGGATGGTTTCAGAAAACGAAAAGCTTGGAAGTAAATATGTAGAGATTTACACATTGAAACTATTAAATGAAAAATTACCATGTTGCATTTGAAAAAGATAAATACCTTTAAAATTAAGGACAAGGGTGTGTTGAAACTCAAAGGCATTGGTTCTTGAGCTGTCAGCAATAACTTTTTTTTAACAATCTCCCTGACTTAAAAGTCAGCATGGTCCCACCTCATGATAAATTAATTTTTCCAACTGTTCTTCATTTTTCCGCTTCAGACGCTGTTACACAGTCAATAAGGTTGTCTTATTAACTAAATAGGATCCACAATTCAAAAGTCTTAACAGTGCCTTGCATGGGTGTGCCACTAAAGGGCTGGCTATTACTCACTTAAAGACAATTACTCACTACCCTTTTATTTTTCCCCCATATATTTAAGCATACTGACTACACATCCATAAACATAGCATACATAATAAATCTTAAAAGTTGCATTGGGCTTTGGAAACAAGTTAACTTGATACTATCAGCTTTAGCTAACAAGATATCTTAGGGGATTCCCATAGTGAGAATATAAAATACAATGAGACAGAAATGCAAATCAAATTATTACATTAACAAAACTAAAGCATATTGTACTAAAATATATATCTCAAACAAGTAAACTGGAAAGTATGTCTTATAAGGAATACTTAAGAATTGTGGTGAACTTGTCACTGTCCACAGCCAAACAGCATACAGGAGCGATTATGAAGGTTCATTTTCATGTTGGGTGAGTGATTAAGAAGGTTCCTTTTCATGTTGAATGTATTAAGTATAGGACAAGGAAGGCCGTTTTTATGATAAACTAGCTATCCCACGCGACTCCGCCTGCATAGTAGTGAAACAGGACAGTGAGGATGGTCCTGCCCAGCTCCCTACTTCTGACGTCACACTTCCCCCTCCCCTCGGCCTGCAATCTCTGTCTTGAATTAGCGTGAATATATCGCTACTGCAAGTGAACTATGATTCTTAGCGCAATGAGAGAAGTCGCAAAATCAAACATAATGTTCAAGCAAATTTTAGAAAAAAACCCAATCTAAATCTGTTAAGTAGTTCTCTCGTGAAAAGTGGACAGACATATGGACGCTGGATTTTATATATATAGAAATTAAACTTCTGTGAGGTACTGTTAGTCTCCAAATTAAAAAAGTACATACTGTGAACATGGTGAACTTACCTCCAGGAGGACATGGCCGTTCCTCCGAAACGCCCTCTTAAACAGTGATACAATAGGAAACAAACACAGCTTTTCATCACCTCTTTGTGGATCAGCTGCTAGCCTGCTGCTTGCTGTTGTACTGCATGTTCTGCGTCTCGCATGCAGCTTCAAACATTTAAAAGACTGCACTGTGGCTGTCCTAGTGTATCACTGCCTTGTCTCTCTTCCACAAACATCCTCTGCTTTATTCTTTATGCTTTATTATGCTGTATTCCAATAAAGTTTCTGTCTCTTGAAAACTCCGAATAAACTTGTGCAACTTTGTGACCCAAGCGTGACAATATCCATACTAGAAAATTGCTAATGGACCAATTCCAAGACTGCGACATTTGAGATATGAAGAAAGTAAGAAGTAGTAAAGTTTTATAAATATAGGCAATTCAAGGTTAAAAGGAGACTTGTGCCTCCTCCAGACCACGAGGGGACGACTGCCCTGGTTGCTTTGGGGACCACGGGTAGAGAGCATTGAAGCTCAGCCCTGTAGGGGCCCGTGGTCACCGCCAGGGGGTGCCCCAATGCCTACGGAGCCCTGGACCTCAGCACTTCAGCCACACCCGGAAGTGCTGGGGAGAAGAGGATCGGGGACACCCGCCACTTCCAGGTGATTATAAAAGGGGCCGCCTCCCTTCGTTCAAGGCTGGCGTCGGGTGAGGAGAAGGACAGAGCTTGAAGGAGAGGAGTGGAGGCGGCCTGAAGAGTGAAGACATTTGAGTGTGAGGCCTGGACTTTGGGGAGTCTTGGGGGTTTGTATGTGCACTTATTACTGTAAATATTAGGACTGCAAATAAACGTGTGGTGGTGCTTAAACATGTCTACCTGTCTGTGTCCGGGGCTCATTCCACAGAGACATAATTTAATTTTTCATATTTATGACAAAAGTTAATAGGATATACTCAGACATTTGTAGTTTGTAGTGATGGCTGAGACAAAAGTTTTAATGCATGCTTTCTGCATGTGTTGAGCATACAACTGGATAACGGACATGTGGATTATGTGATACAAATAGCGTAAGTTTTTTTTTCTTTATCCATGGACGTTTTTTACATTATTTTAAGTGTACAGCAAGGGTTGTCATTAGCATCCATTATATCACAAACTCCGCTGACACACACACTGCATAAAAATGTAAGGTTAAAATGTTTTTTTGCCCATCACTGCAAACTACACGGGGCCAGTAGCATGTCACATTTTCGATGGAGTATTCCTTTAGAGGTAAGTTGAAGGTGTTTCCATACATAGTCAATAATAGAAAAATGAAACAACTTAACAAGTGGTCTGCTTGACAGATAAATAATATTGTTTATAATATTAATAAAATAGCTTTATAAGTCTTTGTCATCTAATAGCTCAATGTAATGCAGAAATGTAATGTCAAGCAGCAGTAGCTACGTCTGAGCAACAATTTCTGTAATGCTTTATTTTAATTCAAATTAAAATCTTTCTTTATAAGTTGTATGTTTTTTGCTTGTCTCTCAGTAAGAATAATTTGATCTGCATATGTCTTAAACTTATGTAAGAAATATGTTTTGATAGTGTTATTTTGGTAGTATTTAGCTGTCTCATGCTACATTGTGAGATGAATAAACACTTGAAACAGCCTGATGTTTACTCGATTATGTTTGACCTCTTTTGTAAGCTGCTTTGAATAAAAGTACCACTAAGTGAATAAATGTAAATGTTTAATTTAACAAATTGTCATCTTTGCCAAAAGCAAAACTAGTAACTAAAACAAATTAAATTCTCTTTGTGCAGTTTGAAAACCTAAGCAAAACTGAGGTCTCTGGTCATTCTCTGGCACCAATCCGATAAATCCAAGTGAAGGAAGAAAAATTTAAGAGATGGATATTCAAATAGCAACTGCACCCATGGCCCCCCACTACCCAGATGCAAATCCAGCACCCTCGTCGTGCTCAATGCTGTACCTACAGAGTGGGAAAAGCAAACATACCATTAATTAAAAAAAGAATTTCATTTGAGTAACTGCAAGGACTGTATTGTCACTGTCATCTTCTAAAAGTGTCAGTCTTAGCTGACTTAATGTTATATTTAATGTTTTGCTACCCCAGATGTCTTCTATAAATTGTATTTGTTAAGAGAAATAAGTTTTATTTCAGCTTAAAAATAAATTTGAAGGGTATAACACAGAAGAACAGAAGAAGTTTTGTAAAATATTGAATTGCAGAAAAAACAAACAAAAGGTTAGAAATCAGTAACTGCACATTCCTTCCTATATTTTAGTTACTATGTGGATTTCTAGTGGCCATTGTATTTTATTGTTGGTTTTTTGTTTTTAAAGTAAAAAGAGTAATAATATAAATTTAGAAGTTACTGCCTGCCCTGATTTTTTAATAAAGCACTTGAGACTCATTTACATGCTCAATGGAGTGCCATCTCACTTCCTGGAGGTCTATAAAATGTTCCTGTGGTGGAGCGTTAGACATATAATGGTTCGTTTAGTTATTAATTTTGATGTTAGCAGATTACATTAACCAAAAATGAAATGCCCTGTCAGATACTGAGAGTATTGGTTTTCTTCCAAAGTACATGATACAATGAATTTGTTTAGTGTTGCTGAAGACACCTTATAGTGGTCATTTGTGTCTGAGAAACTAATTATCTGACAATAAGATATTGTTTTTGGGCTATGACATAATATGTTATAAAACAGGGAGAAACCACACTTTTTGTGCCAGATGTAATGAACACAGTCTGGTGTTAAATATGTGGTTGACTTTTCTGTGAGCCATCTGTTTGTCATCTTTAATCCCTCGTCTAAACACATTCATTTTTAGGTTTATATATCAAGTCAGGAGAAAGTAGCCAGAGTCTTTATTTCAACATTGCTTATGTAAAAAAAAACACAGATAAACTCAAAGACTGTGACTTTTTTTACTTGCATAATTCCCTTATTGTATTTTCTCAAAAAAGCATTTATCCAGTGCTTAGTGTACTTACTTGGAAAGATAGTATTTTGTTACTTTAATTAAAATTCTGAAAACAACCCCAAAAAGAGTGGTGTATAAAAACATTAAACTTCTTTCATAAAGTAGAGTCTTTCCCCTTTGGTAAGGTATCTGCACCACATTTACAGTTATTTTGGAAACAGTGTCTTACTGTAACCACGGCATCTTATTAAATGTACTACATGACAAGATTAATTGTAAGTGAAGATGGTGTGAAAGTATGAATGCGCAATTTCATCTCCCAGTTTGACTACACATTTAAACAATTACACAATCGACTTGATCTCATCTCCCAAGTTTTACCATGTAACGCCATCTTTTAAATTCCCTACTAGAACCCTCTTACCAGCTCCTTCAACTCTCTTGATACAACAAAATCAAATTAGTTTATACATTCAAGTGAAATGCATATTAGGTGTTTATAGGGTGTCCAAATAATTTTTCAGGGGTTTATCAATGTTAAGTCATTTTTCCACTTAAGTTGTGCCTTTTCAAACCAATTACTGACATAGGATGAGGTATTACTGTATTATCAATTAAACACTGCTTAAATATAAATATATCTGCACTTAAAGGTTTCAATCATTTTAATCATTAATTGCACTGTAGCTTTTGTCACTGTTAAAGTATGCATATACTATATTTATACATATTTTTTTTCATTCATAATTCTTGAGGTATAATTATAAATATGGATTACCATTTCAATAATGTAGTACTACTTTCTTACCAAAATTTATACTGTATGGCATACAGCAACACATAATAAACACAGTACAAATATTTAAAATAACTGCAAATGTATCAAATGTTCATAAGCTGTTTATCAAGAGGACTACACGCTTTATAACAGATTTATAAGTAAAAGACATTTTGCTCCTAACGCTAACAACATTATTGTTAACTAAGCAGCAATTTCAAATTCATCTTTATCTTTTCATTTTCCAATTGAAATGCTAAGTCACTTAAAACAAGCTCACTGTCCAAACTCTAACGGTATCCATTTTAATTGAACGACAAAATTAAAAGGTCTGAATTTATTAAAGAAGCTTTTCTTGTCATTTGTTTAACTGCACAGGACGACTTCTCTGGTTCCTTTTTCTCAGTTTATTACTCCACTTTCTTTAACATACAACATCCGCAAGATCAGACCTTATCTGAAAGAGTATGTTGCACAACTTCCTGTTCAGGCTTCAGTCGTCACGCATCTGGACTACTGCAACTTGCTTCTGACAGGATTACCCACATGTGCTATCAAGTTGCTGCTTGACATTTGCCGTTCCTAGTTGGTGGAATAAGCAGCCCACCTCCATTCGTACCGCGGACTTCCTCAATGTATTTAAGAAGCCCTGATGACCTCTTCTGTTCTGTGAATATCTGTCTAATTGATATAAGAAAAAAACTATGCTCTGTGATCTTTTATATTGTTGGTCAATTTGTTGTTTAAGTTTAATTTCTTTATCTTTCATAGTGTTTGATTGCAAATTATTAGTTACCAGTAACGGCGCACTGCACGATAATGTGCATAATAGTGCATAATAGTTTTCATACCCTTTCTCTTTATGTTTAGCATTTGTTTGCTCAGAGGTTGATGCGCTTGCTGCTTCCTGAGCAGCTCTTCTTTTCTCCACCCTAGCGGCCCACTTCTTCGCTTTTTCAGTCTGCATCTTTTCATGTTAAAACTGATTAAGTCAGTTTTTGTGTTGCAATTACTTAGTACGCATGCACCGCATGGTTGCCCTATTGGCCGAGTTGATTCTACAATAAAATAAAAAAATAAATAAAAGTAGGAATAACATTGGAGGTCAATCATCACCCTGAAAGCACATAGCAGACGTCATGTAATATATGTGTGCCAAATTTCATGTCAATAGTTCAAACTGTTTGAGAGCTACAGGTGATTTAAAAATCCTAGACAGACAAATGGACAGTCGTGGTAGTGTATTACAGTATATAAGAAGATTACATCTTCTCACTTGTAGCAATCAATTTTTGTTACCTGCTCTATTACACTTGCTGAACAAATAGACCCTAGTCTAATGTTATTCATTTATATTACCTCTTTTCTAAGTCACTTTGGATAAAAGCATCTGCCAAGCAAATATATGTAAATGTTAACGCAGTTTAATTTTCATACAGCAAGCTGCAGGATATGGGGGTGGGCTTCTGAACATGCAAAGGTTAGCAGCCAGAGAAAGCTGAAACAGACATACAGTGATAGTTACTTGACACTTTCTTTTCTAATGTGGATGTATACAATGCCCACAAACAGTAAAGAACAATGGTGCAGGTGGAACATAGGTCTGAACTCTGAAGCCAGGTCAGTCCATCTAAGGTTTCATTTTTGTTGTAATGATGTGTTGCATTTTGTTTGGCTGCCAAAACATGGAGATCTTGTGTTACTTTCATGATATAACGCAAGATTTGGAACTGTAATAAAATATCATGAGGCAATCATGTAATGGGTCCTTGCCTGGTTATTCATTATTGTATAGTTTGACATTGTCAGAGGCAACAAGACTGTCAATACATTTGCCATGATCTCCAACTACAAGTGATGCCATAGTTTCATCATCTATCTCAAAACAATGTATGTTAGTTTAAACAAAAAAATGAGTGATAACAAATAACTCTGCAAGTTATCTTAAATAATACAAATTATCATAAACTATAGTGGGTTTAGGAATTATTCAGACCCCTTCTCTTTGTCCACACTTTATTGTGTTTTAGATGTAATTTTAAACTAATACATTTGGCATTTTTATCCATCTATCTACACTCATTAGCCCATAATGGCAGAGTGGAAATATGTTTCCATAAAGGTTTGCAAATTTATTAAAAAAATCTAATCAAAAACTGAAAACTCTTATTTACCTGTATATAAGTATTAAGACCTTTTGCTGTGGCACTCCACATTGTGGTCCGATGCATCCTGATTGTTTACTTGTCTCTGAGATGTGTGCAGAATTTAATTAAATTCCAGCTGTGGCAAATTGAACTGATTGGACATTTGTTTAGAAAGACACACACCTGTGTATGTAAGGTCCCACAATTCACACTGCATGTCAGGACAAAAACCAAGCCATAAAGTCCATGGAACTCTTTATGCACCCCTGTGATAAATCTATGGTGAGTCATAGGTCAGGGCAAGAGAATAAAACCATTTCTAAAGCTTTGAGTGTTAACAGATGCACAGCAGCTTCAAAAATTGTGAAATGGAAGAAGTTTGGAGCCACCAGGACTCTTTTTAGAGTTGGCCAGCCTGCAAAAAGCACCTGGGTCAGGATGGTGACCAAGAACCCAGTGGATGGTCTAACAGAGCTTTAGAAGTCTTCTGCTGAGATAGGAGAACCTGTCAGCAGGGCAACCATCTCAGCTGCACTTCATCAATCAGGTGTTTATGAGTAGCTACTGTAGAAGGAAGCCACTTTGGGCAAATGGCATTTAAAGGACTCCAGGAGCATAAGGGAGAAGGCTCTTGTTTGGGCAGAACTCCAAGAACTACATATGCCAAAGTCCATACTCTGCTGATCACGTGCCTAATACCATCCCCACAGTGAGGCATGATGGTGGCAGCATTGTGGTATGGGACTGCTTCTTAGAGACAGGGACATTGAGATGGTCAAAATGGATGGAAGGATAGACCCAAACTACAGACATTGTTGAAGAAAACCCACTCCAGAGTGTAGCCAAAGACTAGGGTGACGATTCACCTTTGAGTATGACAATGACCTAAAACATACAGTCGTGATAACACTGAAGTGGCTTTGGGGCAATTCTCTGACTCTCCACAAATGGCCCATCCTATGGCCAGACTTAAATCCGATAGAACTTCGATGGAGAGACCTGAAGATTGCAGTTTACAGACACTTCCCATCCAATCTAATGAAGTCTGAGAAGAACTGCCAGGAAGAATAGGATATACTTCCCAAAACCAGATGTGTAAGGCTTGTAGAGATTACCCAAGAAGATACAATGCTGTAATTGCTGATAAAGGGGCTTCAACAAAGTACTGAATTAAGGGTCAGAATTTTTTTATAAATGAGAGATTCCAGTTTTTGATTTCTATCACTTTTGCACTTTGTCATTATTACTTATTGAGTATAGTATGAACAGCGACATGCGGTGAAGTTCATGGCTGACTCCTTCAGAGTCAGCTTTACAAATATATGAACCCAAAAGAGTAGCTTATTCACAATTCAGCTGGCAGCCAGCATGCACATTGACTGCTGGTTATGTTTCAAATCTCATCAGCTTTCTTTACACACACATACTGTGGGTAAGGCACATTTTTGGATAAGAAAGAACATTATATTTATAGCAGTAAGAGAGAGCAGAGAGAGGGCATTTGCTCTGCACACTCTATGTATTCTAAATTTGCTGTTGCAATTCCACAATTCATACTCATTCAATACAAATGAAAGTATAGAGTGGTGCACAAAAAAAAACTGATTTAAATTTTGACCTTAATTGAAATATTTAGTTGTTTTTAATGCTTTAATCAATTTTATTACAGACTGTTCAACAAAAGGATAACAAGAAAAACAAAAGAATATTTTATTTAATGCCAAAATTAAGTTTTTAAATATTGGATCTTTTTTTCTTAGTCTGATCCCATTTTGTATAAAATTGAAAACCGTTTATGGTCTTACCTTTATTTGTAAGTGAAGTCTATTAGCCTATCCTACTCCACGAAAGTCTTTGTCACTTTCTTTTAAAAGTTCTCCTTATTTTCCTTTAGTTTTAAAAGTCTCTCCACCTCAGTGGAGATTATTGCCAAGAAGGACAGCAATAACGAGCACCTGTTGAGCTCACATGCGCCCCCTTCAGTGCAGCACGGTACTGTCTGCCTCACCTTGTCCCTTTTCACTGCGGTTTTATGTCCAATCAGCAAGACTAGCTATGTTAAGCACATTCATTAAAGGTATTAACCAGACTGTGGAAAGTCAGGGTGTATAATAAACGTGTCTGCAAACATTATATTGGTGACATACAGAGAGCCAGCAACAGGAATGTGTCAATTGCATGTATCAGCCCCATGTGTGAGGAAAAGCACAGTCCGAGGTGAGGTGAGGCTTGTTGCTACCACACCTCGCATTTCTCCCTTGTATTTGAACAGGAAATGCACAAATTCAGTGATTTTCACTATAAAAATGATCAAAATTATTGGAATCATACAGAAAACAAATTTATAGCACAAACCAGTGCACAAATTTATTTTGTGTTATCACTATTAGTTTTTTTTTACTTTTCATGATGACCCTCACATGCCTCTCCTGACTGCGCGTCCCTGAGTATGATGGACAAAATTGCAATTTTATCTATATACATTAAATCTACAACACAATAAAGTGTGCAAAAATCTGAAATGCTTTCTGAATCTACTAAATGCGTTAGAGCAACTATAAAAAGCATGGGAATGCAACTGCCTGAAAACTGCATAAAACTTTAGTTAATGACACTTGTATATTTTCATTTTGGACTTACTGTAGATTCCGGAATATAAGACAAAAATTTCATCCTAGATTTTTGGCTTGGAGTTTTGGGGTCAGCTTATACAATGAGTATTGTTTCAGATTCAAGATTTCCAGCGCAATGCCGGTTTTGGCGATGAATACGGAAGTAATTAATGATGAAACCACAGCGCCATCTTTAAGATGAAGAAGTAACTTTGCATGCCGGTACTTCAAATTAAATAAAGAATTTATTCAAAAAAGTGTTTTAGTTGTTGATTTTATTAATAAAATTTATAATAAATTATCGGGAAGTTTAAAATAAAATACCGTTGTTTTGATTTACGACCAACATCTTGCGTTACGACCCGAATGCGTTCATGTGTATCCGCTTGCGCAATTGTAAACAAACAACCGAGAGCGTTAGTAAGCGTCAGTCGGAGCCCAGATACATGTGTTTGTGAATGTAATTTCGGTCATTTCAGTGATTTACCTATATATATAATTCACTAAGACCATGCAAGCAAGACACATAATTGCTAAGGAAGGAAGAGAAGGTAACGAAGGTAAAGAAAGCGATCACAATCGAAACGAACATGGAAATTGTGTGGAAATATGAGAGTGCTGTTCGTGTGACCGATCTCGCTAATATGTACAGCATGTCGAAATCCACCATCTCGACAATTTTACAAAGAAAAGATTTGCATAAGGAGGCTCCTTCTAAACAATAACCACCTTACGTTTCATTCTCCTCCTCCTCCCTTGCTGCAGCCCAAAGATGTCAAATTAAATGGTGAGTACAGTATGAAATTGTTGTTTCTAGAATGGAATAGAATAGAATGCATTTTATTGTCACTATACACATGTACAATGAGATTAAAAGCAGCTCCTTCAGTGCAGACATATGTGTAGAACACAACAAGTAAATAAACAAATAAAAAAATGGTGCAAAAAGATGCAAAGAAGTTGCAAAAAAAAAGTTCTGTATAGGGCTTGTATGGTTGTTTCTTTAGCCTTAGCATAACGCCGGATCTGCGGCCCCGCTTCTGCTTCCTTTCTCTCCTCCGTCTGCGTCGTCTCCTAGACCCGACAACAATCCACGGAGAGCCCGCTGGTCTCGCTATGTTGTCTGGGATGTTGTGCGTGTGATGAAAAACACTCGAAACAGATGTCTGGCTCGGAACACAGATATCTATAAGGTTCTGAAGGATGTAGCAGATCCGATCGTGCACAAACAAGCAAAAAAAAAAAAAAAAAGTACAAAAACAACAAAAAATTGCACTGAAAAGGAGAGCCCTGAGCCACTGTGACCATGCACGCTGCCATGCTCCTAGCTTAATCTAGCCTACTTCTGGTAGGCTAGGCACTTTTTATAACTTTTTGGTTAGTACATTAGAAAAATTATTGGTGTTTTGGTAAATAATGCACATTATACAACCCTTTTTTATTATGAAAAGGTTAAGTAAGTGTTGCAGTGTGAGATTCGGAACTCATTATGGGTATTTCCATTATTTCTTATGGAAAAAATAGTCTTGACTTACTACCAACTTGAGTTACAACCAGCCCACGCGAACGAATTAAGTTCGTAAGTCAAGGGTCCACTGTATGGCGTATTTAAGTTAATCAAATTTATAATGAGTCTCCGGAAATCCACCCGCCGATGTACCGTATTTACGTATATAGTTTCAACACAAAGGTTTCATTTTACCAAACTTCTCCGCAATCACTTCCTGGTTTCCATCAAAAATGACGGCAGTCTCAAATTCTCACCGATAAACATGATAAATATACCTGAAGAGACACTTTTAAGGAAATTTAGAAAATTTTGCTTGGAGAAGGGGGTCGGCTTAAATACCGGTCATCGGCAAATACATGTAATTTAGTAGGTAGTAAAGGGGTTCGGCTTATATACCGAGTCGGCTTATATTCCGGGATCTACGGTAAAGTATTGAATGTGTAGGTGGATTTTTATGTGTATGGGTTAAACTCTTGCCATATTTTTACCCCCAGTGGACACCTAAGATGCACACTCTGTGCTGTGAATGAAATGTAAGGGTCCTAACCAACCAAGACAAAGGGAATTACGTCTGGCTAAAGTAACTAATCTACTTTCATCAATGAGGTTTTCTTTTCCAAAGCAGGTTAACTCGACTTGAGCTCAGCTGTTTGGAAGATTATGGAAGATCAAAGCTATCAGTATTAGTGGTCATGGACATCATAATCATTTACTAAATTGAGGCCCCAGTTACACCAGGCAGTAGGAATCATTTTGTACCTAGGTTGTATTGGATTTAACTTGCATTAAGTTGCATCTCAAGCCAGGGTGGAGATCCAATGCCTCCTTTCCTATGCAAAATGAAAACAATTTTATACTTATGTGGTTGATCTATGCAGAAAGAAAATGATTTGCTTTCACACTTGTGTAAAAGGTGGTTGCAGTGTGTTTCTGAAGCCCTGAGACTATAGTTTAGGTGACCGGATCACAACTGTGGTCACGTGTTATTCAATTCTGATTGGATCACCAGACAAATGCCAGGTGTAAAGGGGGCTTACTCGTCTATTCATATGAGTCTAGTAATGATAAGAAGCACATTATGCACCTTGCCGATAAGCATATCTCTATATATAGGTATTGTTGAAAGATTTAGACCTCAATTGCACTGAAAGCTCCATCAGGACCAGGTTTCCCTACAGTCCTTTTTATTATTTTTATTCCTTACTTTCTGCAGTGCACAGAAAATATGGTTGTTACTATTTATTTTAATTGTAATTTATCCTACCCATTTAATTTTTAAAATATGTATGCTTTGCTAAAGAACACAAATTGAAAAAATCAAATAATTTAAATGCTGAAAAGGAGCCACATTTCAATGTCAATTTTTCAGTTTTCAATGTAAATTCCATAACATTCCGACTTTTTGAAACCATCAGCTTTTACCCTTTGGACGTTTCTGAGACAACCTTGTGCTGTCAACAAAATAAATTTACTCTGGAAGCTAATGGTGGAAAAAAGTACTTTAGAGACTCATTTAAATGTTATTTGGAGCAATTATGTGGCTTGTGTGCAGACAGTAAGCAGTATTCAGTTGTAGGTAAATTCATTTACAGCAATCGAGTAACCATTTATATTTTATGATGCAGGGAGTAGTCGACCCCTAGGACAATATTAAAAAAGTTTGGGTTAAAAAAGTAAGTTATATACATGACAGCTTTTAATAAGAAATGCTTTATTTAATATATACAATATATATATATGTGTGATTTTGTGCTGAAAGACTTCAAATAATGATTATACAGTTTAGTTTTCACTTGCACTGATCAAAACGAGGAACTTTCCTGATGCAGGTTATATTTAAGCAAAGGCATCTTATTAGACTGACAATTCCTCTTATTCTACTGAGAAGGGACCTGTTTTA
The DNA here is from genome assembly GCA_026402145.1 of Polypterus bichir lapradei. Taxonomy (NCBI): domain Eukaryota; kingdom Metazoa; phylum Chordata; class Cladistia; order Polypteriformes; family Polypteridae; genus Polypterus; species Polypterus bichir. The sequence continues at coordinate 50,427,208 of JANRMT010028174.1, read as the reverse complement.
CTTACTCAGACAACAAAGTTAGAAATATTTTATACTCATAAACCCCACTGTTACTGCATAACTTTTTTTGTTGTGTACTTTTTATAACTTATGCTGTGCCAACTAATTTTATTCCCATAAGACTATTAAAACGCATTCCTTATGAAGGAAGTGCTTTCATCAGCTGTGTAACCAGTGGAGCAGTGAGTAGTGCTTCTGCTTCATGGCTACAAAAACCTGTGTGCAATTCCGAGTCAAGTCACTGTATGGGAAGATGATGTGTCTTTAAGATGAATTGGGTTTACTTTTACATTTCAAAAAGCTCCCTGTTATGGTAATTTATAAAATTGATTTGACAAAGAATGTGTATGTGTGGTCTGTTGTGGAGAAAGGCAGTCAGAATTTCAACGTTATTGCAGAGCATAAGAAACAATTGCAGAGGACATAAAGCTGTCTCAGTTCATGCAGTGAGCCCGGTGGATTGGGTGCGGTTCGCTTTTATTTCAGTTCTTATCACAAAATATCCCCGTTTTCTACATGTTACCTTTACAATAATGACCTTGTGCTGCACCTGTTTTCATAACAATTACTTTGCCTTGTGATCTTCTTTCTCCTAATAATTATCAGACTTTTCATAACAAACATTAGGACTTGAAGGTCATCCTTGCCACCTGGCCCGGAGATGACCATTATCTGAGCATGTTTTACATTTCTCACATTTTCACATTTGTAATCTTGATCTAATAAAAATTGGAGGTCTTTTAATTGATCGGCCTTCATCATTAAGTTGAAACCAGGATGACCCACATATGAAAAACTGAACTCTACAGTTAATAACTGCTTGTTGCACCAGCATCCAGTAAGACTAAATTCATGCTGTGCTAGTAAGTGCAGCATGCAGCTTCACTGATAAGGGCTGAGCTCCTGGAGCTGAATGCAAATGGCTGTTTTGATAGTCAACTCTTAAATTCCGCTATAGCTCAATCTTAGCTATAGGGGAATAAAATTGATGAGCCACAGCATGAAGTTATGGGAAAGGGTAGTGGAAGCTAGGTTAAGAAGGGAGATAATGATTAGTGAGCAGCAGTATGGTTTCATGCCAAGAAAGAGCACCATAGATGCAATGTTTGCTCTTAGGATGTTGATGGAGAAGTTTAGAGAAGGCCAGAAGGAGTTGCATTGCGTCTTTGTGGACCTGGAGAAAGCATATGACAGGGTGCCTTGAGAGGAGTTGTGGTATTGTATGAGGAAGTCTGGAGTGGCAGTGAATTACTTAAGAGTTGTACAGTATATGTACAAGGGAAGTGTGACAGTGGTGAGGTCTGTGGTACCAGTGATGGACGCATTCAAGGTGGAGGTGGGATTACATCAGGGATCAGCTCTGAGTCCTTTCTTATTTGCAATGGTGATGGACAGGTTAACAGATGAGATTAGACAGGAGTCCCCATGGACTATGATGTTTGCTGATGACATTTTGATCTGTAGCGATAGTAGGGAGCAGGTTGAGGAGACCTTGGAGAGGTGGAGATATGCTCTAGAGAGGAGAGGAATGAAGGTCAGTAGGAACAAGACAGAATACATGTGTGTAAATGAGAGGGAGATCAGTGGAATGGTGAGGATGCAAAGAGTAGAGTTGGTGAAGGTGGATGAGTTTAAATACTTGGTGCAGGCAGGATGGAATGGGTGGAGAAGAGTGTCAGGAGTAATTTGTGACAGACGGGTATCAGCAAGAATGAAAGGGAAGGTCTATAGGATGGTAGTGAGACCAGCTATGTCATATGGGTTGGAGACGGTGGCACTGACCAGAAAGCAGGAGACAGAGCTGGAGGTAGCAGAGTTAAAGATGCTAAGATATGCACTGGGTGTGACGAGGATGGACAGGATTAGAAATGAGTACATTAGGGGGATAGCTCAAGTTGGACGGTTAGGAGAAAAAGTGAGAGAGGCGAGGCTGTATTGGTTTGGAAATGTGCAGAGGAGAGATGCTGAATATATTGGGAGAAGGATGCTAAGGATAGAGCTACCAGGCAAGATAAAAAGAGGAAGGCCTAAGAGAAGGTTTATGGATGTGGTGAGAGAAGACATGCAGGTGATGGGTGTAACAGAACAAGATGTAGAGGACAGAAAGATATGGAAGAAGATGATCCGCTTTGGCAACCCCTGACGGGAGTAGCCGAAAGAAGAAGAAGAAGCTCAATCTTAGCTAACACAACGCAGCTTGCTTTCAACTTGATCATCTAGAACATGGGTTCTCAAACTCAGTCCTGGGGACCCACTGTGGTTGCAGGTTTTTGTTCCAACCAGCTTCTATTTTTAATTGAACTCTGGGCTAATTAAGTGAACTGTTATTTCCCAGATTTTGTTTTTTGGGAACAATATAGAAATTAGGAAACTAAGTTTGGTAAAAAAAAAAATTATGTACTAAACAGTTATATGGGAATAATGTATTTATTTTCTTTTTAACAATATTTCCATCTTTATTCTCATTGTATTTTTCTGGGTGTTCTAATGATTGAATTAATCCATTATTTACTAATTCGTGGGTCTAATGCTAAAGAAGGTGCAGACTTTCACTATTTAGTGTTGTTTACCTGGGTGTCTGCTCTGCTCATTTTTTAATTGTCATTATTAAGATACAATGAAGGGAACAAACTGCACAGAGAAAGGGCAAAATTTAATGAAAGCAACAAAAGTGAGTTAAGCATTTAAATCTATAGCAAAAATGGAAATGTTTCTAAATGTCTTATAAGTGTAAAAATCATGCTTCTGTGATTTTTAATGTAGAATAAGAGAGCAGAAAAAAATACCAGCTACTTAAATGAGATCAGTGTTACATTGTTGGGGACCTGAGTGGCTGGACCAGGCCAAGGGGTCACCCACGTAACACCTGGCTGCAGCAGATAGAGGGTAATTTCTGGAGGGTGAAACTGGACCGCATGTCTGCATGTGGGGTTGCAAACCAGGATCCCAGGAGTTGTTTTGCCGTGTAGTGGGTGCGGCAACGCACTGTACCAGTGCATACTCACCAACTTGACTTGACTTGAGTGTTACAGTATTAGTTGTCACTGATTATGAATCTGGTTGAAGCAAAAACCTGAAGCCACAGTGGGCTCCCAGGACCGACTTTGAGAACCCCTGGCTTAGTGCATTATACATATATATATATTTTTTACCAAATTCTGTTTTCTAATTTCTACATTGTTCACAAAACACAGAATAATGGAAATTAAAGTTCACTTAATTAGCCCAGGAGTCTATTTAAAAGCAAAAGCTGATTGGAACAAAATCCTGCAGCCACAGTGGGTCCCCAGGACTGAGTTTGGGAATCCCTGACCTAGAATATCCATTAACCTTAATATATAAAATTAAATGCAATTTAAAAAGTTTATATGTTTAAAGTGTTTATGTACTAGCATACAAGTTTACTTAGTTTTCTTTTAAGTTTAAAGGCCTTGAAGGTTTGCTATACGTGTTTAGACTTTGGTGAGTCAAAAAGCCCAGCAGAGCTGCCATGTCCCAAAACAAATGTCCTTGGTCCATAAAAAGCGAGGCAAGTGAAAAGAAAGCAGGCCACATTAAAAACAAAAGTAGAGGCCTGCAAAATAATAGTGCCTCTCTAAGCCACTTAAAAAGATGTCAAGCAACTCCTTTTAATAGTCAATAGTTCTAAAACCAATAACAAGGCATATTGATCCTTGATTGAAACCTCAACAGGTCATCCTCTCTTGATGAACATAGGGTGTTGCTCTATGATGTTGTTACAGAGGAAATCAAGTAACAGAGCCCAGAACATGAGACAAAAATCGTAGTCAATATTTAAAAAAAGAGAAAGTCCAAACCAAGAATTCACATCTCTCTATTATAATAAAAAAATCCTGGGATAAATTGTGACTTTTTCAGAGAGATGCTTTCATGTCCCGTGAGATGAGACTTTGTGCCAAGAGATTTAACCACGCCATGACAAAGTAGAACGTCATAAAGAATTCAAAAACGTTGGCACGATACACATGCAGTGCAGGTTAGAGATAATGAAAGTACTAAAATTCGAAAGTCTAAAAAAAATGAAAGTAAAGATTGTATTAGAACAAACAAACGGAAAATATTACTTGGGGAAATAACGGAACAGCGAAAAGAGATCGAATGTATTGTTCGGATTTAAACTTTAAGTCGGAGACTTGTAGATCTTCTAATTCATGTTGCCATCAGGGAAAAGTAGAGTTTCTTCCCAATGAAGAGGCATATCCATGAGATTTAAAAGATTTGTTGTTTGGTGGAAGTGAAATTCACATATGCAAGCGGCAGAGAAGGAAAGTGGCTGGCGCATAGCGCAGGCCAGAGGGGTTGGCGAGCAGGGGGTGAAGCCTCGTAGTAATTCTTAAACTCTTAACATAAATTGAGTCAAAATGTAAGTCGGAGATTGAGGACAATGAGACAGAAAAAAATTGAAACTAAAATTCAAACTAAGAAATAAAGAATATAATGCTAGGCTTTTTAGGCTAAATCCATAAACGAGGACAAACTAAAAAGTGACCAGTGCTAATCTTTATTCAATAACTATGACCCCATGATGTCACAAATTGCACACTTCCACAGGAAAAGGTAATTAGTTTTTAATATTAAGAGAACACTTTAAATTCAAAAATAAATGTACAGTAATCCCTCCTCGATCGCGGGGGTTGCATTCCAGAACCCCCGCGATAGGTGAAAATCCGCGAAGTAGAAACCATATGTTTGTATGGTTATTTTTATATATTTTTATATATTTTAAGCCCTTATAAACTCTCCCACACTGTTAACATTATTAGAGCCCTCTAGACACCCTTTAGTCAAAAGTTTAAACTGTGCTCCATGACAAGACAGAGATGACAGTTCTTTCTCACAATTAAAAGAATGCAAACATATCTTCTCTTCAAAGGAGCGTCGTCAGGAGCAGAGAATGTCAGAGAGAGAGAGTGAGATAAAAGCAAACAATCAAAAAATCAATACGTGCTTTTAAGAATGCCGAAGCACCGCGATAAAGCGGCATTTTGTAGAGGAGCGTCTGTATCCTTTAGGCAAACAGCCTCTGTGCAAACAGCCCCTCTGCTCACACCCCCTCCGTCAGGCAGAGAGAGTGAGAGAGATAGAGAAAAGCAAACAATCAAGCATCGCGCGGGAAGCATATCTTATATCATTGAGGAGTTTTAGTTAATATGTAATACATGCTCTGATTGGGTAGCTTCTAAGCCATCCGCCAATAGCGTCCCTTGTATGAAATCAACTGGGCAAACAAACTGAGGAAGCATGTACCATAAATTAAAAGACCCATTGTCCGCAGAAATCCGTGAACCAGCGAAAAATCCATGATATATACTGTATTTAGATATGCTTACATTTAAAATCTGCGATAGAGTGAAGCCGGGAAAGTCGAAGCGCGATATAGCGAGGGATTACTGTAATGACTATATTTCTTGACCACTAAAACCCCATAAATGATATTTCAAAAAGGTATGATTATGATTATAAAAAATAAAAAACATCAAATCATGGCATATTTTTAGTCATAAAGGTAATAGCTGGAGACCTAAAATTGTTGAAGGTTTTATTCTTTTTATAATGATGGGAAGCTTTCCATTGTTTTACTTTACATTTTAGATGAATTACTGAAGTCAACCAACCTGAAATAAGATGGCACCTACTAAGTTAAACATTAACATTTGCACACCAACAACCAAGCAACAGAAAACTTTTTTAAAAACAAGTACAACATTAAAGTAAACATGACATCATAAGTGTTACAATAATTATTTTAAAAATAACTTATACAATCTAAATATCATAATAAATTAATTTCGAGAAAAAATACTATAATACTTCAACATATCACAAAATACTGAATATCATGACAAGAGTGACACGAGGATAAAAGAAGGAAAATAATATGGAGGGCATTCTGTAGTAGCCTACTTGGAGGTTGAGAAAGTGGGCAAATCACCACATCAAATGCTAATATGCCACAGCCTGGAGGGGCAGTTCACATTTCTTTGCTTTTCATTTCCTTTGTTACCTGGAGGTTTACCTGATCTGTCCATCATGTGCTTTTCTATTATTATTTAATAAACTCACTGCCTTTAAGCAATTTGTGTCCTTGGCATTTGTTGCAAGAATGGCAAAACAACAGAAGCAGGCTCTTCAGTTATACTATATGTGGAATCGTGTGTGTTTTGTACAATAATACATATTTTTTGTTAAGTTTGTGAGTAACATTTTAGGAAAAGATATCAAAGTGTATGTCAGGGTTAGTTTAACTATCTCTGTAAATAATGTAAATTGATATTTCTTAAAAATATTTAAAATATTACATTTATTCCTTTCAAATTTCTCTAAATTTGATGTCATGCAGTTCTTTCAGTTCTCTTTAAATAAATAATGTGGAAATTTAAAATATACAGTTAAACCATAACCAAAACTACAATATTCAAAATGTTATTCCCCATTTTAACTGACAATAGTACAACAAATACAACTCAAAAGCAAGGCACATTATACATTAAAGGAAGTCTTCATAAAATATGGAGCAAACTCAAAACACACCTGAAACTATACTATAGTTTATATATATAAATAAATACCCAGCAATTTTTCTGCTCTAAATGATAAATTAAATATGAAAGTCAAAGTTTTTGATAAAGCAAATGTTTCTGATGATCTAGGCATAATCCATTTTGTTTGATTCTAAAGGCCTGCTTTTAAGTAATGACAGATATCTGATAATTGTACTGCTGCAGAAATGTCTCTGTGTATTAATACATTTTCCATATTCCTGAGAAAGTTTGATAATAAATGATACTGGCATTTCTTGCTTTTAACTTTAAATGATTTCCATATGTTGTAATAACCAATGGTCGAATAACAATCAGAATTTGCTAGTGGAGAGAATCACATATGCTCTTTTGGAAAATGCACTGTTCAAATAATAATGGACATCCTGAAACATGTAATTTTTCATTGAGTATCAAAAGGGCCCAAGTATGTAGTTATATATCATAAGTAAACACTTTCTGGTGACCATGTAATGGGATTATTTTGTCTTGGTGAGCTGATACACAATGTTTTTTGTCCATTATTACATTTATTATAATAACCTTATATCCATTTTCATGATGCTGCATGTTTCATAATATTAATATAATTTATATTACATATGGTATGCATTCATAAGAACATAAGGATACAACAACAGCTTTTATAAAGAGCAGCCTATTCATCCCAATTTAGCTTGTCAATGCCTTTTCAACAAACACTTCTTGGTAACTTATTCTACCTACTATATGTGCCGATCTCTGAGAAAAGTTGTTCTTTGGGCAGGGACTGTTTCTTTACTGTTAAGTTAACAAAACAGGAGTCTCTAGGTTTTACAGTAAAACTGGAGAGGTACCAGCTACACAAGAATATGACACCTCCAGGACCTTGACTGGGAGGATTTTGGTGTGGAAATTACAAATAGAGGAGAGCTTTATAGAGGAGATTTTCTGTGTAACAAAGAATCGATATGCTGGTACATACACCATGGAGTTGATTAGATCATATGATATTTAGGGTGTAACCTGATGTCCTGGCTAAATTGCCCACCGCGGCCTGGTAATTCTGGCCCCCTATTCGTCCCCTATCTCTGACTGGCTAACTATCTCTCACCCCTTCACCACCTAACAGCTAATGATTGGTGAGCGTACTGGTGCAATAATGGATGCCGCTGCATCATCCAGGTAGATGCTGCACATTAATGGTGGGTGAAGTGGCTCCCCACTCACTGTTTGAAGCACTTTAAGTAACTTGAAAAGCACTATATACATGTAATGAAATATTATTATTATTATATTTAAACTTTTCTAATATTAACTGTAGTGTTCAGATATAAGATGCTTCTCTTTAATGATGTTTTGTGCAAGACTCGTAATCTATCTCGATAGTTTGGTACCTTTCTGTCTTTACAAAATGGAGGGTGTTAAGGTTGTGAGAGTTGATTTTTACTGATAAATGTAATTTTCACTATTTGTTAACTGTTAGCTTTTGCCTTTAGCACCCTTAGAAAGTATTTTGATGAAAGTCTGTTGATTGGTGACCCAGTTCCACTGTTACTTCTCTGCAAGGACAAATATTAATAACAGAACCAGTATAATCTAGTGCACTGGAATCCTAACTCCAAGCGTCCTTTTTATCAGTAACTAGCAAGGACATGAGAAATTAAACTAATCATCTACTTTTATAATTGACAAGTGTATTAAGAAGTGTTACCACCATCTGCAAGTCAGTCATCTCTTTCCATGTACTGAGTGGGTCCATGTATCTGTCAATAAAGGTATTCTGGACTGGCTTTGTGAATTTAATTTTTGACAGGGTGTTATTTTATCTTCTTCACCCTGATTGCTGTAAAGTGTGAGTTTTGCTGCTATATTATACAAATTATTGTAGCCTTATAAGTAAAAGCTCTCTAATATTACTTCAGTCTTGTCATAGTGAACTGTGGTGTTCAAATGCAGGCTCCATTATCCATTTATCTCTTGTGATAAATAATATAAATAAGATCTCTAACATCAATTCTAGTAGTAAACTCATTTACTTATTAAATGTAAATTAAAGGAAAATTCCTCAACAGACTTTCAGGTAGCCTAAAGAAGGCTGTGACAATACGTTTAATCTTAACAAAGATAAGAACACATTATCTACAACTCAATATTCTGGGAAGGTAACCAGTGCACCTGAGCGCAGTACCATACACTGCCAGCAGTAAAAGTGGGGCTGAAAGTACAGTATATGGTGGAGTTGAGTTAATGTCTTTGACTACAATTATTTCACTAATTTTGAGAAACTTTTTGCAGCAAGACTGTTGAATTGGTTGAAATCAGGCAATGATACAGATGACATTGAATATTGATGGTTTGTTTTAGTAGAACCTCATCATTAATAATGTGTGGAAAGCAGATATGGTGTCTCTCTGGATATGCAGAATATGGTTTTGGCTTCAAAAAGACTACCGCAGGGTGCGTTTCATTTAGAGAGTGATGGCGCTTCTCAGCCACCCTGAGAAAGTCTGTGATGGTGTGTTGCAGATTTTAGATCAAGAACAATGCAGATTCCTTCTCTAATAAAGAAAACTGGAAAGAATGTTCATCCTGGTGTGATTAGTTGGGGTTTATGAGGATTTGTCAATACTTCTTGAACATGGTTTAATTTTTGTTTATTTTATTTGAAGAGTGTAGCTGTGTTTAACTAAAAGTTCAGCAGCTCTAGTTTGCTTCATGGGATTCTGGCAAAAGCTTGATGAGTTGAAATGATTCCACAGACAAAATATCTTTGTTTTAAAAACTTTAGTAAACATTCAAAGTAAAACAATTCGCACAAAAATAAAGAAACAATTGCTGAAGCAAAGAAAAGAAAAGTTCTTTACCAGTAACGACACACAGCACAATAATGTACAGTGAATACACTTGACTTGAGCATTCCTAGTTTTCATCCTCTTTCTCTGTACGTTTAGCATTCGTTTGCTCAGAGGTTGATGTGCTTGCTGATTCCTGAGCAGCTCTTCTTTTCTCCACCCTATCAGCCTGCTTCTTCTCTTCTTTTGTCGGCATCTTTTTGCATTAAAACTGATTGAGTCAGTGTTTGTGTTGCAATTACTTTGTACATTTTCTTTAATTTTTCCCTTAAGCTGGCACTTAAGTGTTCAATCTCCCTCAAGAATGATTTAAGATATGAAGAGGTAAGGAAAGTGATGGCAAAGGTGATAGGGATGAGAATGGCGCCCGTATACATGAGCCTCATGGTCTCCCTGTTAGCTGCTGCTGAAAGTTGATTCTACAATAAAATAAAAATAAAAAGAGGAATAACCTTGGAGGTCAATCGTCACCTCGAAAGCAGATAGCAGGCCTCACATAGTATATGTGTGCCAAATTTCAGGTCAATAGTTCAAACGGTTTTGCGAGGTACAGGTGATTTAAAATCCTGGACAGACAAACGGACAGCGTATTATATAAGAAGATATTTTTCAAATAATTTATATATATATATATTTTTTTTTTTTTTTTTTTTGATCCAATTAAAACCAATACTTCAGATTTATCATCTAGAAATCAGTGTGCCCGCAAACATGCTTCATAAGTTACAGTCATGACAGAGAGAGCTGCTGCAGATAGAGCACTTCTGTCCAGGATTTGTGGAGATTGGGTGTTGCTAGGAGGACTTCCAGTTTAAATACCACAGCAACACTGAAATCCTTTGATACTGTGGTTAGAGAATCAGAAGAAACTGATGGCACACTTGGGAGAACACTCCTTACTTGTGAATGTAATACTTAGACAGCATACACATACTGTATTTAACCACAAAACAGTGACATTACAGTACTCACTCATGCTCAGTTTAGCAACTTTTATAAATTTCCAACTGGCATTACCAAACATTTAATAAAAAACACCCTTCTAGCCAAGTAAACTTTTTTATGCATTTTATCGGTTTTCAAAATCACATTACAAAGGGCAAATTACACGCCATTACAAGACTACATTTTATACCAAACAGATCACATAACCCATCTCATACTCATCCAAGTGAATTTTTACGTATGAAAGAATATCAGGAAGTTTTGAAAGTGAGGAGGGCACTAGTATGTTCTTGCTGGCTGAGAGCCCAGAAATATACGTGCTGGAGGGGAACAGAGTTTAAAACTCAAGATGGAGAGAAGCATAAGAAGAATTTATCCTAGTATTAGTAATATGAAGTGTGGGAAACACGAGAGGGCTGACCACTTCACGCTTTTAAGGTGTCTGTTTCTATTCTGTCTTTTTCTGAAAGGTGCAAGCATGCTACGAATGATTAAAAGCTAAATATGAATTTATCTCCAACCATTGGTGCTTAGCTATTACCAAATAATAATATTAATAATAATAATGATCACAGCCACAAAATAACTTTTTTCCTGTTATAAAATGTAGGTTCACAGCTGACAATTTTTCTACTTTAATTAAATAAAAATTATTCATTAGTTTTGCTTTCGTAATTACATCACAAACCTATACCTTTTAACAGCTTGTTCTTATCTCGCAACAAATGTCATTCTTTCAGAAGGGATATAAAGTAATAGATATGTTTAAGTAAGTGTCAGAAAAAATACTCTTTGGGTCATTGGGGCAGGAAAAAAATATGAAATGGGTCTTCAGGATGGTTTTGGTGGCACATGTTTCTACCCTGGAACCAAATGCTTATGGAGGAGGCAGTAATTTTGAATTTGATGAGACTCTTTAGCATGGCACTGCCATTTCTATGCTGCATTTCTAGTAGCAAGGTCACTACTTTTAGATGTTCCAGTTGTCTGTCTTGTACAGTATACTTATAATATGAAAGGAAATTATAAAAAAGGCCACTACAATAAAATGGTATGTGATAGGAAAATTTAAAGGAGATTTTCGTGATCAGCAGGCCAAAATGCACAATATACACCCAGAAGTGTTCAGGAAGCAATTACTCAAAGTGTGTAGGATGAGCCTCGACATTAGAACCCTCAGTTAAATCTATTAATTAGTTTGTCTATTAAGGTGAGACATTTACCAATCAATATGATTGGTTACAAGATGTTTTGATTCTCAGCTAACTGGCTAATACATTTGTTGACTTACCTACCTGAAAAACTAATTAGTAAAGTCCATCAAGGGTTTTATCAATCCATTTATGTCAAGACAGTTTGACCAAAAGCAGTGCAAACTAGTTTAATATCTATACTAGCTGGGCTACCCATCCAAGACAGGTTTAAACCAAAAGTATACACTAATGCTAAGCTATAAATAATGGCATCTTTTAAATCGATGTTCACCTTGTTGAGGAATGTTATATGGCAAGCGTCTTTTTTTACAGTAATTTCAAATTGTACAAATCAATTAATCTAGTGGCATGTTTTCCATTCTTTGACTTCTCTGCCATGTTGTATTCACGCGCCTCTGCCATAGCTCAGGCATTCCTTCTTTGCTGCGTAGTTTCTTTCCTCTTTGTTTTCCTACGCCGCAGCTGTAGCTCCTGCATTCCTTGCCTGCAGTCTGGTTCTCTCCTCATCAAACTGCCATTGATGCAGCTCTGTCACAAAATTTGCATTTCTTAATAGCCGTGGTGCATGTTTTTGAAGTTCATTACCCCTCGATGAATGGACTGAGCATTTGTGCATGCCGAGAATTCCTCACTTTGGGAGTTTCATGGTCTCTCAGTAGCCTTCTCCATTCCCAGCCCCGTGTCTTATTTGCTGACCTTGCCTGTTCAGTCAGATTAGCTCTACTTCATCCTTATGGTGCTCCCTCTTTATTTGTTGACTAACTCAGACTTGTGAACAGACACACGCACATAGACAGACAGATAGTTTTTACATACAGTATATATATTGTCACAAGAATGACAAAGAGTCACTGAAAAGGTTTGGGGCAGCCACCCATATAATGTTTCCTGGCTGCAAAATTGATTAAATTAAACAGACATATTCACAGGTATGAGTTCAGAACAGAACTGACTTGCTGTCTTAAAATGCAAGCAGAGGAAGTGATGTCATCATTGCCAGTCCCGGAACCAGGCGGGATTTCCCGAGAATGGTCTGTAAGGAATTGAGAGAGAGAGAATCAGTGCACTTCGCCACCCCCTGGTGAGGCATGGAATTACTTTTATTGTTATATTATATATAAATACATACTTTAATGAAGGTTATATGTGAAAGCAAAACTACATATTTAATATGCTTCAAGCCTACTGTACTCTATTGAAGCCTGTTATTCTAAGATATGACAAAGGCCTCTTACTATGACCTTTAAAGCCTTGCAGAAAGCATCAGTAGCGCGTGGCCTATCAGTTCCATCATTTCACAAACACTCATACTGTATAATATGATGTAATAACCTGGGGTGGTGAGAGACACAGGGATAGACTAACACTCAGACAATGTTTGTGCTAAGTGGCTTTAAAAACAACCATTTGATTCCCTCTTTCCAACCCATCCTTTACTCTCCTCTTCCATATCCATCGTACATGGCAATACACATTCTTCCTGTGCTCACATAGGGTCAGAGTTACCATCCTTCCCACACTCGAGCAGTATGAGCTAATTAACGCAAAGATTCTTCATGAGACTTTTTGAGAACCATGCACCAAGTCTGATGGGCATTACCGCCAGAGTGCCTTCTAGGTGCTTCAAAACAATTAAGTGTTTTCCCCTTCTTTCCACACACTGCATGAGTTCCTTTTACAGCCACCCTCTCCACATAGCTTTGCCCCTTCTGCCCCACTCTGACTGTGCCTCCCTCAAGTCCAGTCTGCAAACATTGCGCTAAAATTCTCAAGCAAATAAATGACAGTCCAAACAGGTATGCTTAATAACCAAAAAAATGTTTAATATCATTTAAATTGTATCACGATTTTAATGAAAAATGCAACAGATGTAGCATGTAAGGGAATTTGTTGATTAATTTAAACTTTGATGGCAATAGTCTGAAATTCAAAAGTTTTAAGCCTAACATGTCCAGAGCCCTAAAAAGAGACTGAAGTATTCATAATGGATGTACGAAAATAAATAAATAACACAAAAATACAATCAATGTGCATGACCCCTAAAACAGTAACAGCCCCTATCATTTCATTTGAACCAAAGTGGTTCATTTTCATGTTCACTGCCTTTTCTGTCAAAAGCATTACTAAAATTGTAATATTATATTGTCACCATCATGCCTGGTTGATTTTTGTGTTTCAGTGAGCTTGAACTGCATGGTTCTTTTGTGTTTATGCAATGACTTCATAGTTCAGTTCATTTAACTGTAACATTTAGTTATAAGTCCTTTCTGGGTATCTTCTGATACAAAAGTGAAATTTCATTAAAATTGCCTTTGAAGTCAAAGATAAACTTGTATCAGCCATAATATCCTAAGGGCCTAATTTAAGGCTTTTAAAGAATAAATGCAAGGAGACCAAGTCTGGTCTTGTGTGTCTAAGCCACTGTAGAATTCTGGCAAAGCTCCACTGTTGATTTTTGGTGTGGGAAATAAAAAAATAAAAAAGGAAAACTTGGATAAACCTGGGATTATATATGTTATTATATGTCTTGGAATTATTATATTTAGTTCAGATTAAATGCATTATACTTTGTCATATTCTTTTCTAAGTTGCCTATGCCTTCTTGGTTTAATATGAAATTTAAAATTATTGAGTACAAGAAAACTCAAACATGTCGTCTGAAGGACTAGTAAATACAGCATAATTATTCAATAATGTTTTAATGTACAACTAGCCATCCACCACGTCTCGGCCTGCGTAGTAGTGAAACAGGACAGTGAAGAGGGCCCTGCCTGGCTCCCTACTCCTGAGGTCCCACTTCCCCCTCCCCTTGGCCTGCTGCCTCGGTCTTGGATTAGCATGAATATATCACTCCTGCAAGCAAATTATGATTCTTAGCATGATGAGAGAAGTTGCAAAATCATCCAGAATGTTCAAGCAAATTCTAGAAAAAAACGTAGTAGTTCTCTCGTAAAAAGCGGACAGACAGACAGACATTGGATTTTATATATATAGAGATGTACAGTTTCATTATGCCCCCTTCTTGTTGTGATACCCAGGTTGCCCACAGCTGGCATAGCATTCTTGAACCTGGGACATTGACAGTCATAGACTGTGACAGATACGGTGAATGAGGATACACAACAACAAGAGGTGGTGCAAAGTGCATTGTGCAATTTATTTAACAAAAATCCAATGTCCAACAAAGTGCAATGCTTTCGTGAGAGTAAAAAAAATCAGCGATAAATAAATAGATAATCCAAACCAAGGTTAAAACCAGAAAGTTAAGATTGGGTACTCCTCTTTCACTCTGAGCCTCAGTGTTTCTCTTCACTTCTCACAGTCTCAGCCCACCTGAAGGTTGAGTCACTGGTATGAGTGGTCAACACTTAAAAACAGCTCGCATTCCAGTCACCTCAGCCGGTCACCACTGGGGTGCCCTAGTATGGCTCCATTGTCCCACCATAATCCTTCAGTGTCCACAGGACAATCTCTGGATCCCTTTGGTTGCATCTGCTCCCTAGAAGCTCATCAGGAACAATCTACCCCTGGAGTGCTGTCTTCTATCTTCCCAGAGGGTCATCTCCTGACTGTCACGCCTCTGGTCCTCTGCACCTACTCGTACTCATGATCTTGCACCTTCTCTCTTGTTTTTCCTTTTCATCTCCCTGATCTCTTTTTAGGTTCTCTATATACTCGTATGGATGTGGCATCTTAATTACAATCCATGGAGTGCTGTTGTGGAACAGCTGAGCCAGTCGCCTCCCTATTAATATATAAGCAGCTCACCTCCACACTGAATACCCTGAGGCCTAACATAAATGATCTAAATCAGTCTTCATGGTTTTCAGGCTTCACTTGGAAGAATTAGATTATGATGGTCATGTGGACCTCTGGCCTTCAATCCATCAATGTAGGGATATCACGGTGCTTTGATCAGATGGTGGTGGCACAGATCACCACAACAGAAAACCGGTAGAAGAACAGCATAGAAAGTAGGGATTAGTATGGATTGCAGAGATATGATAAAAAGGATAGTCAATGCATATACAGAATATCAGGGTTACACTAAAATGAAGCTATAAGAAAGCTAAGTTAAAAGAATGAGTTTTTAGCATTTTTTTTTTAAAGTACTCCACCATATTAGCCTGGCAAATTTCAATTGGTAAACTATTCCAGATTTTAGGTACATAACAGCAAAAGGCTGCCTCACCACTTCTTTTAAGTTTAGCTCTTGGAATTCTGAGTAGACACTCATTTGAAGATCTAAGGTTACGATTTGGAGTGTAAGGTGCAAGACATTCTGAAATATAAGATGGGGCGAGATTATTTAAGGCTTTGTAAACCATAAGCAATATGTTAAAGTCAATTATAATTGGCACAAGTAACCAGTGTAGTGAAATCAAAACTGGAGAGATGTGCTCTGATTTTCTTTTCCTAGTTAAGATTCTGGCAGCTGCATTCTACACTTGTTGCAACCCATTGATGTCTTTTATGGGCCATCCTGAGAGGAATATGTTACAGTAATCCAGCTGACTAAAAACAAAAGCGTTTTTCAGCATCTTGCAAAGTTATAAGGGATCTAACTTAGTGTAGAAATGCTATCCTAGTGATCTGATTAATATGTGATTTAAAATTCAGGTCAGAATCAATAATTACCCCTAAATTCTTTATCCCTGTTTTGACTTTTAAGCCTAGTGGATTGAGTTTCTTTCTAATACCCTCACTATATAAATTTTTGCCAATAACTAAGATTTCTGTTTTCTCCTTATTTAGTTTGAGAAAATTACTACTCATCCATTCACAAACACAAATAAGACATTGTGTCAGTGAATCAAGAGTGTTGGGGTCGTCAGGCACTATTGATAAATACAGTTGTGTGTCATCGGCATAGCTGTGGTAGCTCACGTTATGCCTTAAGATAATCTGACCTAATGGAAGCATGGAGATCGAAAAGAGCAGCGGACCCAGGATAGAGCCTTGTGGAACACCATATAGAATATCATGTGTCTTCAAAGTATAATTACCATAACTAACAAAGAATTTTGTACCTGTTAAGTAAGATTCAAACCAATTTAAGACACTGCAAGTGACGCCCACCCACTGACTAAGGTGATTTATAAGAATACAGTAATCCCTCGCTATATTGAGCTTCG
The DNA here is from genome assembly GCA_026402145.1 of Polypterus bichir lapradei. Classification (NCBI taxonomy): domain Eukaryota; kingdom Metazoa; phylum Chordata; class Cladistia; order Polypteriformes; family Polypteridae; genus Polypterus; species Polypterus bichir. Next base: position 50,410,520 of record JANRMT010028174.1, on the reverse strand, counting down.
ACTTTCGCGGCTTCACTCTATCGCGGATTTTATATGAAAGCATAACTAAATATATAACGCGGATTTTTCTCTGCTTCGCGGGTTCTGCGGACAATGTGTCTTTTTACTTCCTGTACATGCTTCCTCAGTTGGTTTGCCCAGTTGATTTCATACAAGGGACGCTATTGGCGGATGGCTGAGAAGCTAACCAATCAGAGCACGTAGTTAAGTTTTCCTGACTGAGAAGCTAACCAATCAGAGCACGCAGTTGAGTTCCTGCGTGCTGAATGCAGTGTTAACCAGGAAGTCTCGTCTCACTCATTCAGCATCAACGTGTTACGCTGTGTAGAGAGTTGTGCTCTTTTGTGTTTATCTTTGTGCATAGTCAAGCCCTTCATTATGGCTCCAAAACAAGCTGCTACTGCTTCAGGGGCCGTGCCCAAGCGCAAGAAGAAGATGTTAACGATTGCCGAAAAGGTAAACGTTTTGGATTTGTTGAAGGCTACGATTCTTTTTATTTAAAAAGTAGGAAAGGAATATAAGATCTACGGCCGCAGTGTCCTTTTAACCAGGGTGCAAAACGAGTTTTAAGTGGATGTAATAAGGCAGTAGTCTGGATGGAATCTGCTTTAGGGATTTGGATTGAAGACTGCCAGAAGAAGAACAACGGCGGTGCTACACAATCGCCTGAAGTGGCTCCTTTACAAGGGCTGTAATGCTCTCCTTTGTTGTGCAGTAAAATTAAACTCATTGTTATCGGACAAGTCATCGTGTCATTGTTGGTGAGTAACCATAATTAATTTTCTTCTTACAGTGCTTAGTACATGTACGTACGTTTAGTGTCACTGTACACACATTTACTGTATACTATTTTTCTTGCATTGTACGTATTTATTGCTGGTGGCCTGACTATCGTAATGGCTGTAACATATGTGATATCGGAGACACTCAATATCTTTAAAATAATATTTAGGTTTTACTGTATATAAACAGTGTGTTTATATACATAATTTCAATGAATCTTACCTAATATCTAAGAGAATACAAAGGGATTATGCTGTATAACTCTGCGGGGAATATTTATAAACAGTGTGGGAGAGTTTATAAGGGCTTAAAATATATAAAAATAACCATACAAACATGGTTTCTACTTCGCGGATTTTCACCTATCGCGGGGGGGTCTGGAACGCAACCCCCGCGATCGAGGAGGGATTACTGTATTGTGATCAATGGTGTCACTCAGATCTAAGAGGATGAAAACAGATAAACGGCCTCTGTCTGCATTTACCTACAAGTCATTTACTACTTTAATGAGTGCAGTTTCTGTACTGTGATTTGTTCTAAAACCTGACTAAAATTTGTCAAGAATAGGATCTTTATTCAAGTGATCATAACGATCATAATGAGTGCCTTTTCTAGGATTTTACTTAAGAAAGGCAGGTTAGAAATAGGTCTAAAATTGTCAAAAACAGAAGAGTTGAGATTCTTTTTTTTTAACAAGAGTTTAACAACAGCAGTCTTAAATTAAATTAAACAACAGAAAATAAAAAAGATTTGCAACACTTGCTCCCTAGCAGCCAAGTTTGTGGATAAAAACAAAATCATATTTGGAGTGTTCAAAGTAGAGAGGAATTTTAAGATGCTGTTAGGAGCTTTGCATATTTTATTAGTTATTTTTATTTACTTATCTATTTTGGGTGCTTTGTTATTGATTAGTCTCTTTGATCTCCCACCTTTAACTCTTTGGCCATTAAACTGGCAGAAAAGAGAGGGAGACAGAGGTTTTGACCTATGCCTTTTTCTAGTAGATGTTTCTTTTTCATTTCCTGGTCCTGCCTTAAGGCATTACTTTATACTTTAGCAAGGCTTAGATAGATAGATAGATAGATAGATAGATAGATAGATAGATAGATAGATAGATAGATAGATAGATAGATAGATAGATAGATAGATAGATAGATAGATAGATTATTAATCCCCAAGGGGAAAGTCACATACTCCAGCAGCAGCATACTGATAAAAACAATATTAATTAAATAGTGATAAAAATGCAGTGCGAGTTAAAAAATGCAAGGTGTAGAGTGCGAGGCAGGTATAACAGTCTATAATCTTGTATAATGTTAACGTTTACCTCCCTGGGTGGAACTGGTTTAACACTTCTGACTCATTCTCCTTCTTGACCAATGTATAGTGATGTATTCTTAATGCATAATGCCAATAGGGGGCTTTCTCTGCCCTCCTCCACTTCTCTTACCATTACCAAATCATGAAAAAACATCCTGATTTGGGAATATGGTGACTGATATCTAGAAATCATGAATACAACATTTTGAGCATTCAAAGAAGCTGACGATCATCACCCCAATTCTTACTTTGACATTACTATAGTAATACTGCTTGATATCCCACTAGAAGAATTTCCAGCAAGCAATGTTTATCATATGTCTCCACCATTGTATAAACTGGGCTGGTACTCACTGGTAGTCTATACTGGTACTTTTATATGTTGCTGGTTGGAGTACCAGTAGTTTTTCCGTTTTTGCTGGCAGTGTTTGAAGTCAACCCGTTCTTACCAGAATGTAGTATTAACAGTATTAACTACTTTTTACTCTTCAGTGTAGAACAGTTTTGTAGTGAGGGGGACCAATATATCTTTTTATTATGTACAAGATGAACACTCTCCCTCCATACTCCTTTTTGTCCCTTCAACTGTTGGTCTCCACTAAAAAGTAAACCATATCTTAATGGCAAGATGATCAAGCTACCATCTCCTGCACTTGCAGATTGAAATTATGGAGCATTTTTTGTTATCAGTGAGAATGATGATTTGGAAGGCTGGGGAAGGGATTTATGGTGGTCAAGATCTGGCCAATATTTGAGTTTTTTGGCAAAGTGCTCAGTTCTATTTCTGAACAGCTGCAGTACTCCTCACATTTTCACCTTAGTCAGTTTCAGTGTTTGACTGAACTTTTTTTACTAAATCTGTTTTATTAAGTCTCATCTCATCTCATTTTCTGAAACTGCTTTTCCTGGTGAGCCCCCAGCTACAGATTCCAGATCTTTCTGGTGAATTCTGAGATATATAATCTTTGTAGCATTTCTAGGGTCACCTAATGGAATGTGCATGGAGCAGCTCCCAGGGGGAGCCCCCTGGGGACATACACAAAGAACTTCAACTACCTCCTCTTAATCTGGCGCAGCAGCAACTCTAATCTGAGGCTCTTTATCAAATCAATGAACTTCACACCCTATCACCAAGTTTCAATCATGCCACCCTGAAAAGAAAACTCATTTCTTCTGCTTCTATTCGTGATCACAGTCTTTCAGTCATTACCCACAGTTCATGACCATAGGTGAACACAAGAATGTCAATCAATTGGTAAACCAAGAGTTGTGTAATTAGACTCAGCACTACTCACTTCACTAACATTGACCAGTACAATACCCACAAGACAGCTGTCATGCTTCAATCTGATTATCGATCTCCTGTTCCCTTTTCCCCTCATGCTTAAACAAGATTCCATGATACTTAACTCCCACATTAAGGGTGCCCCCAACCCCTTACCTGGTAAGAGAAATGTACTCTTTTCCAAGATAGAACTATGACCTTAGATTTAGAGTTGCTGACCCTCACTCTGGCTGCTTCATACTCACTTTCCTGATTTTTCTTGTGTAAAGTTTATTTCGTATTTTTTCTGAAATAACTTGACGATAACATTTGTGAAAATGACACTGATGCAGCAAACTCTTGATTGCACTCATATCTGGTATTTATAAAATCTATATTTTATACATTTCAGTGTCGATAGTCAAAAGTTCAGTGTGTCAGAAGATGGCTTCTAGCTGCCAACAGCTCCAGATTGTTATTTAACAGCAAGTGTCAGTGGAGTAGGTTCTTCTTGTTCAAGAAGCATCCAGTTAGAAGCAATGAAAATGTATCCATAATGCTACACATATAAATTTGTTTTCCCTATTTTGATGTTTAAAATTTTGTTATCTTATTAATATGTTGATTATTTGAGCTGTTTCTTGGTATTGATCACATAAGTGGAAATGACAGTGAATGGCTATTCTTTAGAATTTGTGACCATTTGCAATGGTGCCTGTGATTTGTTAATAATCTGTTGTGTTCTAGTAATATTTACTGCATCTAATTAATCTTAAAATGTGTCTATCTGGCCATTTTCTGTACTTATTCTATTATTAGAAAGACACTGAGATTTGAGTTTCATGTTTGACTCCATATATTGTAAAATACATTTTCATTTCCACTTTACAACTTACTTTTTTCTTTTGGGTTTGCTTCCTTAATTGTTTGCAGATAGCTGCCATTAACAAAGAAGAGAAAGGTAAGCAAATGACAAAGAATAAAGGTAAGCAGCTCTTTAGTGTTATTGCACATGTTTGAGCACTAGCAAAGAATAGCTGATATAACTAAGGTATTTAAATAAATAGAAGAGGATCATCTGACTGAATTCCTGTAAAAGGTAATTAAACTTGAATGCAGATTTTTGTATTATATCATTACCTTATTATATCGACAGCATTTGTAATCAAAATTGAAGTGCTTTTTAAACTGATTTGGATTAAAATCTGCACCCCCAATGCCAGTTTTTCATACCTCAATTGTCTGAAGATCTGTTTCAAGAGGTGTTAACCAAACAGATAAAAGCTTGATGACAATTTGTGCAGAGGTTCTATTTTTTTTAATGGAGCCATCTTTGGCGAAATAGGTGGATATCCCTTCAAAAAATCTGAACACCCAGCCTATGAAGAATAGAATGTTAGGATAAAAAATTACATAAGATAGATAGATAGATAGATAGATAGATAGATAGATAGATAGATAGATAGATAGATAGATAGAAGGAACTTTATTTGACGCTGGGAACTGATATCACCTTCAGTGTTGGTTCCTGCCTTACACACATTGCTGCTAGAATGGGCTCCTGTCCTAATGTCCCAATGACCTGAAACTGGTTTAAGCCCATTTAAAGATGGATGAGCTTCCCAATGAGAAGCAGCTGATTTTTTCAAACATGCTCCCTTAGTCAGGTACCATGGACTGATTTGAAGACACCACATTTAGCAAATGTAACTCTCCCACTTCATAATCAGATGGAAAAAATAGTATGATTACTGTGTTGTGACTTGTCTTATTTTATATTCTTCTTGGTAATTCTTTACAATTTTTATGCATATCAAAAGTATATAAACATGCATGTTACAGTTTTTGTTGTGTTGCATTTAATGTGAAGCATAATAAAAATAAATACAGAATTTTCTGTATTTGTTTCTTTCATAGACCATCAACCGATACAATACAGTGATGTTATAATTTATTTATCCAGTTGTCAATTAATTAAGTATGCAGGGATGGGATAAGGTTATGGAAAAATGTATACTGTATTATGCATTATCACCCCGCAAATGTCTGAAAGATTTTCTTAAAACATTCTAAAAGATGTGCACAATAGGTATAATTAAAAGTAAAAACAATTCATACAAAAATAAAGAGAAAAACTAATAATGCACAAAAAAGAAAAAGCTCTTGTATAAGATGTTGTGAAGGACAGCCGGGTCCCATGCCCGGCAGGGACGCCCCTGCTGCTTATGTTCCGGGGGAGCCTCCATGGACAGTCCAGTACCTCCCCCGGGACGCTTGGTGGCAGCCTCCCTGGCCAACTGTGTTTTCCCAACCACCCGCAGGGCTCCATGGGAGATGGAGTCCTCCACAGCTTGGTTGGGGCCCGGCGTGGCCGCTAGGGGGAGCTGCCTGCTTCCCACAGCCCGGCTGGACGAGCTTGCAGCCCCACCCGGAAGTCCAATTAGGACCAGGTGGTTAATCACCTGGAACGCTTCCGGGTGGGCTATAAAAGGGCCCAGCCACCACCACTCGGTGAGCCTGAGTTGGGAGGAAGAAGGAGACGAAGCTTGTCTGGGAGGAGTGGTGGAGAGAATTGTGGTTTTGTGTCAGTTTGTGCTTTGGGACTGTGTTTGGGCTGTGTGGCACGGGGAAGACGTGTCACACGGCTGAAGAAAAAATAAAACCTGTGTGTTTTAGTACACGTGCCTCTGCGTGGTCTGTGCCGGGTCGGGCGCTATAGAGCGCCTTTTACATCTGGCGTAGTCGGCAGGATTCCGGCCCGTCCATTTGGACCGGGACCTGCATAAAAATTGTGTGTAACGGCCCGGCACACCACCTGGGGGCACATATAGCTCAGCACAGGAGCGCACACAGCACCGCAGCGGCGAGCGCACTCGTGAGGCAGAGAGTGCGCTCTATTGTAAGTACAGTGCTGAGAGTGCCCTTTGGACTGCAGCGGGGCACGCTCCCGACGAGAGCGCGCCACCGAGGCCGAAGCGCGAGGCACGCGCCTGCCTGACTTGCCGGCGGACCCGCGCAGCACAGCGCTGGGAGAGCGCGCTCGCAGCTGCAAGCAAGCCAGCCAGCGCAGCGCAGCACAGCACAACTGAGGCCGCCAAGGGACTCCTAGAGACACCGCGCCATGGGGAAAAAGAAGGCCGGGCGGACACAGAGGCCAACTGGCAGACGGCGCCACGCTAGTCCGCCGCACGGGTTGCAATCGGAGGTAGGTGACGGGCCGCGGGTATGTTTTTCCGCCTGTGGGTCATCCTACCTCCTAGACGCCGAGGGGCGAAGCACCCGATGCGGGCAGGGGGACGGGTGTCCATGGCGTGACGGCGGAGCCAGCTCGGGAGAGAGCGAGGCTGGGCTGTGTCTTCTCTTCGGCCCGATTACCCAGCTGGAGGAGGAGAGCCCGGAGGAATTTCCCGACGCGGTGACTCAGCTAGAGGAGCCGGAGCTCCTCTCCGAAACAGGTAAAGGGGGGGGGGGGAGTGTGTCAGCCGCCCGCCGAGGAAACTTCGCAGGCGGGGGTGACGGGCCTTCTCCCCGAGCCTCTCAGACTCCCAAACAGACCTGCGGAGGTTCCGCAGGGTCTTGATGGCTCGCGGTCGGCGGGAGGGGACAAGGAAAGCCCAAGTCCACCGCCGACCGAAATGATTAACATTTCCTGGGCTGTAGGGGAGGTACAATCTGTTGTCCTGGCCCTACAGTCCTTGCTAAAAGTGTTTCAGGTCCTGCAGGACTCAAAGGAGGCGCTTGAGAAGAAGCTCGGCAGCACGTGCGGGGCCCTGGCTGAATGGCTTCGTGCCGGTGGAAGGCCAGCCTCCTACCAGCAGGACAGAGCGGTGCAGGTGAGTGAAACCTGGGCCGTAGAGGAAAGGGGGCGGAGCGCAACGGCTGCGGTTATGATCAGTGCTGCTTGCCAGGCCGCCCCGCCCACTACACAAGACGCCGCCGTGTGGACCGATACTGTGGCAGAGGAACGTGCGGAGAGGCAGCTGGTGGATGTCGGCTGCCAAACAACTCCGTCTCCTCTACCTGCACCGGTCTCGCAGTCGTCTAAAGGGGTGCAGGCGGCACAGGGTCTCCCTTCTTCCCAGAAGGGGACCCAGACCGTCAGTGCACCCCAGAGGAAGAGGAGGACCCAGACAAAGAGGTCGGGGACTCCTGACAAGGTGCAGCGTAAGCCCGTCGGTGTGACAGTACAGGAGGGCTACGCTGCAGAGGGGCGAACACATCACAAGCCCTCCCCGGAGTGGGCGAAGGGGCAGGAGTTTCCTGCCTGCTTCCGTTCCCGCAAGGGTCGAGCTGGAGGGGGTCGGTTGTGTTTTACCTGTGGTCACGCTGGTCATGTATGGAGGGGTTGTCCAAAGAGGACATCCGAGTGGAAGGGACGTCGGGGCAACACCCCCAGACCTGTTCATTATGTTTTTACAGGGCACAGCCGTGGAGCCAACGATGCCGACTCCCTATCCTGGAGAGGACCGGCCCTCGCGGGGCAGGCCGATGAGCCCCTCAAGCCTCATCTGAGGGAGGGGAATTGTGAAGGACAGCCGGGTCCCATGCCCGGCCGGGACGCCTCTGCTACATACGTCCCGGGGGAGCCATCAGGGACATTGCAGTACCTTCCCCGGGGCGCTTGGGGGCAGCCTCCCTGGCTGTGGATCCCTCCTCAATCTCCCCCGCGGCTCCATGGGACATGGAGTCCACCACAGCAGCCCGGTTGGGAGATGGGGTGGCCACTAGGGGGTGCTGCGGACGACCAGCCACCACGCTGGACAGTTTATCAGCCCCACCCGGAGGTGCAATTAAGACCAGCTGGTCAGGCACCTGGAACACTTCCGGGTGGGGTATAAAAGGGCGTGCCTCCCAGCAATCCGGGCCAGAATCGGGAGGAAGAGGACGAGGTTGCCTGGGAGGAGTGGTGGTGCCAGGAAGTGTTTTGGTTTGTGTGGGGTTTTTGTGCTTGGACTGTGTTGGGCCTGTGGGACACGGGGAAGGCGTGTGCCCACGGCTGAAGAACTAAAAATAAAACCCACTGAGTGTGAACACGTGCCTCTGTGTAGTCTGTGCCGGGTCGGGCGCTATATAGCGCCTTTATCACAATGTATTTATTTAGGACTCACTTATCTTATGGTTCTTTAAGTCTATTTCGCTATAACATACGTATATACTGTGATGGATGACAGGCCGCTGCACTGAATGTTCGAGAAGAAAGGCAGACTGTTACCTGCCTTCACCAGGAGTTTGGCAGGAGGTGAAAACCAGAGTGAATATGCTGACGACTCTGCAGGGATGGACTAAAGTTCCTTACCTAGCTGAGAGGCTAGTGTAATAGAGGGGCAGGGGTAGAAGATTTACATGGACCAGTGGCTTCTCCAATACACTAGATGGCAGCTTCGCTTGGCAAGGATTTCCACGTGGACACCCGCAGAGTATGCTGGTACTTGTAGTTCCGTAGAGCAGCCCTGTTGGGTTCTGTGAGAGCCACCAGGATTAGTAATCCCTTCCGTTTGACGCAGTACTTCCAACAGGTTACATCTCAGCACCAGAGGTACTCCTGGGTCCAAGATAAAAGAACCCACTTGACCTCATCCAGGCGACTTGGAGCCGATGTGGAGAATGGCTGGAGAGGTGTGAAGAAGAAGCCTTTTCAAAAGGTATTTCTGAAAATAAACCTTTATATTCTGTCTGTGTAGTTGTGTCTGGGGTTTGGGGTGCTGCAACACCCCCTAGTGGTCACAATAACTACAAAAGGTTAGCAATATATGATTTGAAAATGGTATACCATTATATCCTTGTATTTGCAGGCAATTTAACAGCTCATTTTCTAGCTAACTTAACAGCCTAACTGAAATTCTGTTATTACATTACAAATATACTGTAGCTGAGCTGTAAGGATGCTCCATTACAGGTTGGATTTAGGTGATAACACAGAAATTTCCTTTATTTATTCAGCTATGAGAAAGTTACATACTATTCAAATTAAGCAAACACTTAAGTAAATTTACCATTCATTTTTTTAAGATTCACTCTTACAATGGCAAGAGTAAATGTGCACTATGGAAGTGTGAACATGTGCACAATTGGGCTCTAAGACTGGTTTCTGCCTTGTACGCAGTGCTGCTAGGATAAGCTACATATTCCTGTTCTTCTGAAGTGCATTAAACAAGTTTGAAAATGTTACATTTTGTCATTATCACATGCATAGTTTGTAATATTCAAGAACGGGTTAAATTCTCCTTAAATAAAGAAACATCTTGTAGTGGCAGACTATATAGCATCCCTATTCAGTCTTTGAAGCTTTGCCTATAGTATAACTTTGGCCTAGGGAATTAAAATGCAGAAAGGAAAGTAACAAGGCTGCTGGTCACTAAGAAAGGTTAGAAGGAGTTCACAATGTTTAATGTCATATGGGATTCATAAGTATAAAGATCCCTGTGAAGATTATTTACCTCCTCTTTGGCAGTCGTTAACAATTTATGGCTCCAGATAGACTCATAATGCAGCTTCCAGTGCCTCCTAATAAAGTTTGTCCTCTATCAGACTAAGACATGATTGTGTTGAGCTGAATCTGATACTGAAATGTAATTATTAGGGCTAAAACCAGGTTTTTCTTTTTTATATTCTTTTAAACATGTACTGAAACTTTAGTTATTACCAATCATTGGAAGTAATTCAAAGTCTGCAAAAAGAGAGTGCATTAAATTATAGGTTATGTTAGCCTGGGAGTCACACTAAAAGAAAGAAAAATGAACCTCAAATGATTTTTCTGATAGCATTCTACGGTGCTAGGATAAACCGTTTGCAGTTTCAGGTAATTATATAGATGGTGCTACGTTAATATATCATTACCTCTTGTGGTTTTCGTATTGTTCAGTTTATTACATTGAATCACATTATTTTATCTTGAGATGCAAGGTTTTTTTCGAATTTTATACTTTGCACTAATGATCTTCAACCTTTTTCTTTTTTATTCAAGAATTGCACTTAAATAAAAAGGAGAAAAGACAGCTTTGAAGGCACCTGTGATTACACAACACTGTCTTGCAGTATTACAGAATAGATTCCAATGTTTCTACAGATTTGCGGCAGTTCTTTTCTTTGAAGGTTAGGATCTGTGGTTTAACAAAGAGCACATTATTTTCTGCTTATACCACATATGCTTATTCTTAATGTCATTTTTTGCTTTATTAACGTGTGACCTCTAATTAATTATAAATAAAGAGCAGTACTAAATTTATGTAACAGAAGCAGATAACAAATAATTACACCAGAAATGTTGTGCCTCATGTTATGGATCCCCGAGGCCACTGAAAGTCTCATAGGCATGCGATAATTTCCTTAACAGGATTCAGCATTCCAAATGCCAGTAATTACAACCTGTAAGTTTTGCTCATAAAGAACTTATTGTATTTAAAACTGAGCATTAACTTTCATTAATGCTAACATTGAATCCTGCTTTTTCTTCTGAAAATGCAGTTAAGACCGGCAGCTATATCTTACAGAGTAGCAGTTAAACGGAAAGCCAGAGTTTGCAAGGAAATCCGATTGCTTTCATCTTTATTATCCTTATACAGAAAACCACACTGGTTATGCCAATGTATCATATTAGCATAAAAAAGAAAAATACAGTATCTGTCGGAAAAGTCTGGCCAGCCGCTTGCTAACAGTATTGACAAATCTCTCCACAAGAACATTCATCCAGCTTTGTGGTTCCCACTCTCTGTCCATATTTGAATTTGAGGCTCCTCTTAATGATTAACTATAAATGACTATCCTCCACTTTGTTATAACATTTAAAAACTACATTTATTAACCTTACCAGTCTTTATTCTATATGCAGTCCATCTAAATACTTTCCACCCCAGTTGGAAGTGTTGATATTTTGTTGTTATACAACATTGAATTACAGTTGACTTAATTTGATTTTTTGACACTGACAAACAGAATTTTTTTTTTTAAAGTAAAAGTGAAAAAAGATTGCTGCAAAGTGATCTAAATAAATAACAAATATAAAACATAAAATAATCGATCTTATAAGTATTCACTCCCTTCAAGTCAGTATTTAGTAGATACACCTTTGGCAGCCATGGCAGCCTTGAGTTAGTGTGGTCAGGTCTCTATCAGCTTTGCACATCTGAACCCTGCCGTTTTCCCCTTTTTTCTTTACAAAACTCCTTTAGTTCCATCAGGTTGGATGGAAATCATGAGTGAACAGCCAATGTTAATACCAGACACAGATTTTCAAACGGATTGAGATCTAGACTGACTCGGCCACTCCATGACATTAACATTGTTGTTTTTAAGCCACTGATTTTTAGCTTTGGCTTTATTCTTGAAGTTGTTGCTGGAAAACAAATCTTTTCCCAAGGCACAGGTTTCTTGCATACTGCTTTAGGTTTTCCTCCAGGATTTTCTCATGTTTTGCTGCATACATTTTACCCTTTACCCTTGCAAGCCTTCCGGGCCCGCTGCACAGAAGCAACCCCACAATGTGATTCTTCTATTACTATGGTTCACGATTGAGAGGATATATTTTTGATAATGTGCAGTGTTCAAATATGGTATTTAGTTTGATGGCCAAAAATACTCAGTTTTGGTCTCATCATGCTATAAGACCTCCTTCCAGCAGACTTCACAGTCTCCAGTTTGCCTTCAGGTCAAACTCTAGTCAAGATGTCATGTCATTTTTTTTAACAGTGCCTTTCTCTTTACCACTCTCCAATAAACTTGCAACTGGTGAAGCAATCAGGCAACAGTTGTGTTCTGCAGTCTCTCCAGTCTTATTCACTATAGCGTGTAACTCCTTCAAAGTTCTCATAGGTGTCTTGGAGTCATTGCCTACTAGTCTTATTCTTGCATGATCACTCAGCTTTTGTGAATGGCCTGCTCTAGCAGATCTACAGCATTGCCATACTCTTTCCATTACGTAATGGCTGATTTACCTGAACTCCAAGGGATATTCAGCAACTTGAATATTTTCTTGTCTCCATCCTCTGTCTTGTGCTTTTTAATCCTCTTTTCACTGGTTTGCTTGGAGTATTCTTTTGTTTTCATTGTGTAGGTCTGGTCACCATTCTGACTCACCACACATTGGACCTTCCAGACAAGGTGTATTTAGACTACAGTCAACTGAAATCTTAGACAGGTGATCTCCATTATTAGTGATGATTTAGGTGTGCTAACATTAATACTTATGCAATCAATTATTTTGTGTTTTTTTTATTTATATTTAATTTAGTTCACTTTGCAGAGATCTGATTTCACCAAATTTAATCTACTATAATTCAATGTTGTACAATAAAGAAATGTGAAAAGTTCCAAGGGGGTGAATACTTTTTATAGGCAAAGTGTGGCCTTTCTTCTTGAACACTGAAACTCACAACAATATATTTCCAAGCACCTCACTCTCTGCTTTAGTTCTCAGCTTAGTGGTCTTTGTTTAGAGTTGACATTTTTTCCACATATTCATGGTGTCATATCTTGCATCCATTGCTGTTATGCATCAGCTCCCTGCAAGTATGACTATGAATAATGAATTATTAGATATACAGTATGTTCTTTTTCTGAAGGCACTACTTGTCTGAAATGGGTTAACTTTTCCTGTGTATCTCGATACATTTTTATCATTGTTTACTTTTAATATGTAAGATGTGATGGACTAATGACACTTACAAGGACGTTTGCTGTTTTGTGATTATTGTTGCCAGGATGTACTCCACCTTCAGAACTTTATATATAATTGACTTTGAGATTGTAATGCTATCTTATGTAAAGTTGTACTCTCTAGTATATTGACCATGAATCAGTATATTATTTGTAGCAATATATGTTTCGCCATTTTTTTTAAGTCTTAAACTATACAGGGGTTAATGCTGAATATGAAACTCTCCCATTTTGCTGGGAAATGAAAAACACAAAGGGTGAATTAGGGCATTAAGGCATTTTCCCTGTGTTTAGAACTTCCATGAAATACAGTATCAAAAGTAGTGAGAAGTTAAGCAAAATGACACCTTTTATTGGCTCACTAAAAAGATTACAATATGCAAGCTTTCAAGGCAATTCAGGCCTCTTCTTCAGGCAAATATATACAGTATATATATATATATATATATATATATATATATATATATATTTATTATAATATATATTTAGAAGGTTAGAAATGTACTTTTTTAATTATCCAGATGGTTTTCTTTAAAATGGTTTTTAAAGAAATATGAAAGGTTGGGTTGACTCATCCATTGTCATCGTCATCAGGACTCATCAAAGCAAATGGTAATGAAATACACAGCCTTCCTTTATTAAAAAAAAAAAAAAAAGACAAAGTAGGTGCCACAGTTTACTTGGGAATACAATGGCAGAAAATTACAAGGAACTAGTTGAGGAGCTTCTCTCTTCCTACCTAGCACTTGGGTGCAAAATATCTTTAAAATTCCATTTCCTACACTCTTATTTGATGTAGAATATGGGAGAGGTCTCTGATGAACTCAGAAATTCCACCAGGACATCGCTCAAATGGAGAGACATTAAGTACAAAGTGGAGTGAGTCTATGTTAGCAGACTTTGTAAAAAACCTTTAGAGGATTATAAGAGAAAAAGAGTACCAAAACTACCTTTAGCAAGTAATAACTGTATTTAAAACAATGTGTAATTTATATTTTTTCAAGTCTAAATAATTAATTTTAAGAATATATTAATTTTTTTCTCTATTTTTAATTGTAAAGCTTCACCTCGCTAAAACTGGATGTGATAGAGCAATTCTATTGTCAGATATGGATTCATCACCCTCAGATCTATAAAACTATCTAAAATGTTTGACAGGAGCAAAATGGTTTTTTTTTTGTTTACAGACCAGTGTTATTTATTGTCGAGCATCAACACTAACAGAAGAGAATCGTTTTTAAGTGATTACAACATTGTTCTAATCATTGTCCTAGTTCATCATTTAGTGTAGTCTACCTCAATGCATTCTGACTACTGTTGACTACTTTGTCCTTTGCATAATCTTACTCACTTGCAATACATCCTCTTTATATTAGATTGCTTTTCACTATCAACAGAATACATTATGACAATTATGGATATAACACAATGACAGACAATATATATATATATATATACTGTATATATCTCCAATCATTTATAACCAAAAAGCTGGTGCATATCACGGGAGCATTGGCACAAGTGGGCAGTATTTCATCACCGGACACCTTCATCTACACGTCCACACTCACTCACATTCAGCCAATGCAGAAAGCATGCCAATCAACGTAACACATGTCTTTGGGACATGAGAGGAAAACAAGAGTATAATGACAAATCCTACAGAGAGAATGTGCAGACTTATTTCACACAAGGCCAGTATTCGATATGACACAGTGATAGTAAATAGATAGTAGTTACTGGAAAGTAAACATACCTACCCTCTAACACTAAAAAATGGATGAAATAAGAATGCCTTGTCCACTACACAGAGAGAAAGTGAGAATGAGAAAAAACACAGAGAGATTGCCAGGGGAAGAGTACCTCATAGTCCAGGGGTCGCCAACTCTGGTCCTTAAGGACCACCGTGGCTGCAGGTTTTCATCCTGACCCTTTTCTTAATGAGTGTCCTGTTTTTGCTGCTAATTAACTTCTTTTGAATTCATTTGAATTGACTTGCTCTTGAAGACTCAGACCCCTTAATTGTTTCTTTTTCCTTAATTAGCAGCCAAACAATAATAAGATAGAAAATGAGCCAAAACAACTGGTGTCTATCATACAATATCTCAAAATAAAGAACAGTGAAGGTCTCATGAATGTTGGTCTGCTCAGGTCCCCAAAACATTTTAACAGCGCTCTTAGAAAGAGAAAATCAACAGTTTCAGAAATGTATGCTGTTTCACAAGCAGCTGCAAGCCATGGAATTAAAGAACGGGTTTAATTAACAATGAGAATTTGCACCTCATTAAGCAGCTGGTTGGAGAGAAATTGGTTGGAGTTTGAGGCCCTGACTTAGTTGGTCTTCTGTTGGCTCCCTCACTTCATATTTCATTTCTGTTTGGGTGCCATTTAAGGAAAGAAATGAAGCAATTCAGAGGAACGAGGAAGAAATTCAGGGGAGCAAATCTTAAAAACCAATTCAATGAAAATGAATTCACAAGATGTTAATTAGCAGCACAAACAGGGCACTCATTGAAAAAAGGGTTCGAATGAAAACCTGCGGCCATGGTTGGCGACTCCTGCCCTAGTCAACAGGAACAGTGCATAATTCCATGGTGGGGGAAGTGGAATCTTCCATAAGACAATTTCACAGATGATTTATTGTACATTTATGATGTATAGTATATATGGCGCCCTAATACCATTTTAAATGATTCAAATGAAACTCCAATAAATGATTATTAGAGTTTGTCTATGAAGTAATCCGTCAGGATAGTTAATTTTATTAATGCATCTATAAGCCACTCTACAGAATGAGCAAATTAAATTTAGCTAAAATTATATAAATATATTCCTCTAGTTAGATTGATGCCTTAAAAAAGTTGGAATGAAAAAACAATGCTGAAGGATTTATTAAAAAGATGACAGCAAGTGACTATATGAATCATTTTTTATTAAACAGTTTTCAGATTTATTGTAATGAGAATATATGAAGCATTCAACTATGACAGTATGCTAATTAACAGTGCAAAAATTAATTATTGTCACATGGCGTCATGTTGTCTCCAAACTTGGATGCTCTTAGGTACTTCTTTTAGATTTATTGCTCCTGTCACAAATCAGATATTTGCAGCTGTCATACGGATGGTACATTTCAATGGCTACACAATGTACACCCTTCATTAAATTAAAAATCGGCAGTCTGCATGTTTTCATCTCCAAGTGTATGTGGTGCGCTTTGTGCTGCTTCCAGGAGACCACAGAAAAACACAACGTAGAAAACCATGATTTGTTGTCTATTTCTGACACTGGAAGCTGTAGACAAGTTTCCATTTGGATTTCATTAAAAAAAGATAAATGCCTCAGGTTTCCAAAAGTATAGTTTCAGTTATTGCTGACAGATAAAAAAAAAAAGAATAGTAAGTGTTTTCACAAACTGTGCCAAAAATAGTCTAAAATCAATACTCCAGGCTTTCAATCATAATGCAGAGTGTGTTAAATGAAGATAATGAAAAATGTATTGATTTTAGAAAGGCCAGATTTTGGGCTATTTTCCATATAATGGAATATATGAGACATGTGAAACATTTTACAACAGGGGCCTTGACTGTTGGTCTGTTTCCTTAATCCTAGCATTACAGAAAAATCACAAAGATTGATAGGTCTACTGAATTTTAAAAGACGACTGAAAACAAATTCTGCAGGGTATCAGAATGTAGATATTAAAGAAAAAGCAACAATAACTATTTTGAACTCTTTAATAAAATGTTTACTGTTAATAACATTGAATTTTAAAGAGATATCCATTTAAACCAGAGCTTCTGAACCTGGGTCCCCAACCTTCAGGGGGTGTGAGTTGACATTTCAGTGGGTGCAACGAAAAAGAAATCTGCATTGTGATTTGCCAAAATTGAGTGAAGTTGGTTGTTTGACTTTATCATGGCTTGAAGGTCATTTATTATTTAGTGCTCCTTTTCTGGAATCTGAAAAGAATCAAGCATTACCCGTACAATTGTCACCTGTGAATGAGCCACAGAAATGTGTGTTCTTGCGGTTACCTTGCTGCGGGCGAAACATTCATAAAGTCAAATAGCTTTTTTTAAGAGAATGGAATTTGGACCTTTGATCTGTAGGGGAAAGTGAGGTGTAGTATGGATTTCTGTGCAAGCCCTGATCATGAAACATCACTAATTTCAAGGTCTGACATTTTTGCCAGGAGGGGACAAGGGTATGACTGAATTAGATGCTAGTGGTCGTAGAAGTAGTGCAGCAATTTTAAACAGTAGTGCAGGTGTTATCGGGGGACAACGCTCATCGACTGTGTTTCGTTGCTTAGTGGCACACCAGCACATTCCAATCCCCGAAACCCCTCGATCATTGATTGTGTGTGATTTCCTCCTGGCGCTGAATGCTTCATGGGATACCCCAACCCCTGCATTGTCAATCGAGAGTCTAAGCCTCACAGGGGATACGATTACAGGATTGCTGAGTTTTATAAAGGTAAATTGCTCAATTTATATTTACATTTTGTGAACTAAGTTAAAGGCACAGTTTTTGGAATTTGTTCACCTGTAGTAATGTATGTGGTTTAATTTGTGGTTTAAAAATGAGAAATTGGACTTAATCATGTGATATTACTTTTGTTGGGGGTGCGAACATAAATCAAACATTTTCTAGTAGTGTGGGGCATAGAAAAGGTTGGGAATGATTGACTTAAACAGAAGGACAAAGGGGAAGTTCTTCATTAACAAATGTTTTTCAGGTTCTTTCACCCATGAAAAGTTCCAGAGCCACACACTATTCTACCACCTTTCCTTCAAACTAAAATAGAAGAGGCTGGGGTCATAACATATACCTTCATATAAAAGGATCATTTTGGTATGTTGTAAGAATAAGGTATTTCTTCACAATCATGACATATATTAATTTGCCACATTGAACTGCATTTTTATTAATTTTAAAAATGCCTAGTTCTTTCTTAAATTTTAAAATGGAAGTGATGGGATTAAGGTCAGAAAACAAAAGCCTTACATTTACTGTATGCATCCACTTTAAAGACTTAGATTTTTGAAAGAGCCAAAGCCACCTGCATGTCGATACTACGTTCACAGTGACAATGAAGACTCAAGCATTACATAGTTTTTGCAGTGTGTCATAAGCCATATGATAAAAAAAAAATTAATGAGAAAATCAAAAATGACGGTTATGTGATAGAGACATTGAAACAGATTTAAGTGGCAAAAACCAGCTACTGAATTTTATAGCTTGTGCTGAGAAGATTTTGCTGAAGATATGGTAATAAAACAATTGAAAACAATGTTTTTGAGGTATAAACATAATTACTAAGTTTCACTGTTTCTTCATGGTTGACATGTAGCCAAGCACATAACATGAAGATGTAGTTAGTTCTAAGTTGTGTTTAGTGGCGAATGAAATCACCTTTAAACAATTTTTTCAGACGTAGTGAAAAACTGTGAGTGAAAATATGTGTGACATTTTTTCAGTGATTACTGACTAATCTTCAACAAAACAGAAACAGCAATTCATATCTGGGCTTTGTGGGCCCTTCCCTGGCTGAGATGCAGACCAGGGTATTGAGTGTGCTCAGGGTATTGTCTTCCTCAGAACACTGGAGAGCAGCCCCCCTGGGTTGCTGCAGCACCACAGACTCCCTCAGGGCCTCATTGGATTTGCCTTGTCGGGTCCCGCCAAGGAGTGCTGTAGGATATGTGGAGCCCTTTATTGCAGCACTTCTGCCACACCTGGAAGTGCCGCCAGAAAGAGACTTCCAGGTGCTCTACAAAAGGGGTCACCTCACTCCATACGGAAAGCCAGAGTCCAGAGGAAGGCAGACAAAGCTTGCCAGGAGGACTGGAGGTGGAAGTAGAGACAGAAAAAAAAGAAAGAAGAAAAGTGTGGTATTGTGCTGTTTATTGTGCTTTTGAACTGTACTGAACGGGTGGGAAATGAGTGGGAAAGAGTTTCCCACAAGAAAATAAAGAACGTGTGTTGCTGAACTTTTGTCCTGTGTCTGTCTATGTCGAGTTTGGGGAGCTGACTGCCCCCTTTAGGCCATAGCCTCAACATTAAATAACGTCAATAACAGCGCTTGGAGACAAGTTTTCAACATTGCATCCAAGGCTGAAAGGTTTCTGTGGACATTGACAATCAGCAAGTGGAAGCACACAGTTGGTCTCCTTTTAAAATAGTAAAATCTCACAAAAGTGTTTGGCTTTTTCCTTTCCTAAAATGACATGTTTATTCTGTTTTGCAATACATGTGCAATCTCAAGATGTAGATTAATACTCAATAAAACTATTGGCATAAAAAAATGAATGCATTTGGAAAGCTTTAAGACTTTTGTTTTCAAGTTTGGATCTCAGCCCTGTCACCTAAATTTTAAAATGCAAGAACACAATTTTATGTGGTAAATTAATATACACTGTGACTGTAAAGAAATAACTTTGACTTGAAAAATACATAACTTATTCTTTAAGAGTTAATTTATGGGAATTAAGAGAGAATTAACACCTGTTTTTGGTACAATTTCTGAACTACGTTTTTGAAACTGGTTATATGTTTTTTTTTTGTTAATAGTGTTATCTTCATATTGTTTAGGTGAGACAGTTGCTTGGATTAAAAGCTTTAACTGAGAGTACTGTAAAGGGCCAAAACTGAATTGTTATGGGAAAGAGAATTCACCTTCAAGAACTCCCAATCTTGGGACACAGCTCTATTCAGTTAATTCAGACTTCCTGGCAAAGAGTGAACACTTCTCAAAAACAATTTGGGCAGATGCTATGATGCCAAAAACATTAAGATTGTGTTTTGAACGAAATGAGCCGTTCACATAAAAATTATCAGAAGACAAGCTTTAGAACTGGGCGAACACTTGGAAAATGCAATGTAACTTTGAAAAGTGCAAAGTGCTACATGTAGATACAAGCAATGTCAACCATAAAAAAACAATATGGAAGACGCGATCTTAAAGGAAGCAACCTCTGAAAAATATTTAGGAGTTTATGTTGACACAACATATTAATCTTCCAAGCAATGTGCTGAAAGCGATTTTAAAAAGCAAATAAAAGCCTATAAATAAATATAAATTGAAGGACATTAGGCTCAGACTATTTAATATACTTGTGAGACCAGATCTGGAGTATTTTGTGCAATTATGGTCACCACACTGCAAGAAATAAATAGCAGCACTTGAAGCTGTGCAGAGGAGAGCAACTTAGTGCATCCAGAGTCTTAAGGACATGTCCTACTGTGATAGACTCGGAGAATGAAACCTGTTTAGTCTCTAGCAGAGGAGACTATGTGTGGACCTAATCTAGATCTTCAAAATTCTCAAAGGCATCAATAAAGTAGGTCCAGCTGAATTCTTTCGGCTTAAGATGAATCCCGTTACTTGAAGACATCAACACTTAAGTGTTTAGGACTGAAGCCAGAAAGCACTTCTTTACACAAAGAGTTGTGGGAATCGAGAACAAACTACAGAGACAGATGAAGCAGAAACCTTGACAACCTTTAATAAGAATCTGGATGAGATGTTGGAACAGATTAGTTATTAGCTAAACAAATAGGCTTGATGGACTGAATGGTCTCCTTTCGCTTGACAAATTTCTTATGTTCATATGGGGATTGTAATGTGATCAGGGATAGTATTGATTAACTTACCTGACATAAATACATCATTTTGGTAAAAGTGTGCTAACTGCTCTAAGATTACTTACGTTCATTTATTTACAAACGTTTCTGATAACAGGCAGTGTGGTGTAGTGGTCAAGGCTTTGGATGTCAGTCTGTAAAAGTTGTGGGTTTCTGTCCCACTACTGACACTGTGTGTCAATATACCTGCCTGTGCTCCAACTGGAAAATATAAATAAGTGTACCAATTATATCTCAAATGTTGTAAGTTGCCTTGGTTAAAGGCATCAGCCAGTAACAATTGGCTGATACAGGACGCGATTACTACACTTCACAATCCAAGAAGGAATTGGAAGATGCTTGAAGGATTTAATATGATTAAAATATTTGGTCCTCGGCCCCTCTTCTCCCCTGTAGACACCGCCCCCGATACTTGAAAGAAATCAGATGGAAGTTGGACTGGTTAAGTATATTGTAATCCAACTTTGATACATTAACATGCCTAGTGACTGAGTGCTAATTAGTGATCCCTTTTCCCCTGACACCCTCCCCAGCCTTCCTACTGCCAGAGGCCAAATCTGAATCCAATCTGAAACACACATAAAAAAAAAAATCTCAAAAACAGTGAGATTAAATGTAGTCCGTGAAATGGCAAAGAATCCTGTAGTACAGTTCTTACTGCATGATGGAGGGAAAAAAAACAGTTCTCCCCGTGAAAACTGTTTCCCGGCTGGCTATTCCGAAGAACTCAGGTCCATATTCTACAACCCCTGGCCTCTTCTCTGGGATTTGTCTCACTGTTTCAACTTTGGGGTGGCCACCCACAAATAGATGACATCCCTGGGTGAAGTCTGATCATGAAATATTCTTTTAAGCGTAGGTAACTCCTTGCCTTCTGCATTTTTTTTCCTCCTTCTCGATCTACCATTGACCCTTAAAAAGAAAAGTTTCCCGCCAATACATCCTTTCTCTGCTTAGATGTCATAGTAACATGACACCGGCAACTGGCAGCTGGAAGTGTTACTGGGCGGGGTCCTCCTAGCACTTGGTTTTCCACAATCGTGCCTGATGAGATCTTTCTTAGACACCCTCCCAGCCATACAATATAGTGACAGCCAGTCCAGAAAGCCAACCCGCTTGTCGTATTATGCAGCCTTGCTACAAGCCAAGTAATAACAGTAAAATTTTACCCCTCTATTTAGGGAGTATTTTGTTACAATATAGTATGTAAAATGGTGGCACATGACTTCCAAACCTTCAGTGAATTTAAATAAGCTTAGCTGCAATTTGAGCATGGCTGTTTACCATGGGGAAAAATCTACAAGTCTGATCAATGTATTAATACAAAAGTCAGTATAATATCAAATAAAACAATTATATAATTTGCATTTGTTCAGCTCTTAGCTCTATGGCTATATCTCTGGTTACTGCCAATTACATTTGAATTTCTTTTTTTGATTTTTATTGATTTTAAAGATTATATTACAATGAGTAAGTTCAAAGTCATGTACAATGCTACACTGAACTGAAATGAGATCAGTTACCCCCGTTCCTCAGAAAGCTAAAAAAAAAGGTTTAATGTGAAAGAAATATTTTAAAATATTGAGATGTCTAAAGATTAGTAGATGTTCAGTATGTTTAATTGAAAACAATTTTGAATGCAGCCATTTCAAGATATTTAACATGGACTTTTGTAATGTGAATAATGAGGTTTTACATACTGAATACATTTACTTTTTGTTGACACTATTTAAAACTTTATCTTTATGCTACATCGTTTGGCAATACATTTTAAAAGAAATTGAGCCACTCCAAATTCATAGTAATATTAGTTGCAATGTTCTAGGAAAGGCGTCCTCCTGAGGTACCTGTGAAAAGGTCAGTATTGTTTGTTCACTGGCTTATTTGCTTTAAAATTTTCTTTTTCATTAATGTGTTGAGCTGCACTTTACTGCTGTCTTCCATTTCCTGTTGCCCTTTCTGTTTATTTGTTTTAACATACTTTCATCCGTATGTTCATGTTGATCCAGTTTCAATTAAGTGTGGAGTTTCTGCTTCAGTGTTCTTAATATATTTTTATGATACCGTATTGATTCTTATTATTGTCCAGATTCTAAAAAAAATTAATTAGCAGATTCATAACTGAGGTTGAAACAATGCATTTAAAACAGAAGTTCGGAGCTTGTAATATGTTGTGATATTTAAGGTCAAAGTGAACTTTATTGTCATCTCAACCATACACAAGTATACAGATTGCGAAGCTCAGGGTCCACAGTGTAACAACATGAAGTGCAATTTAAAAATTAAAATTAAATTAAAAATAAAATTAAAATTTTAATTAAATTATTTTACACCAGTTGCATGACTCAGGCTTACAGTATGTTGTCAACACAACTGATTATCTTTTTATTACAATTACATGTTCTTTCCCAACATATGAAAAGCTAAACAGAAAATATGTGGCAGCCATGCAAGAAGATGAAAAGGACTGACTGGTAAAGTTATTTTATGTTGTTGAGACAAAAGTCTCAATGATGAATTCGGGACTTGTGTTTTTTTTTTCCAAAAGTGACAATAATAAACATAAAAAAGGGTCTTCCATCACCATCCCCCAACAAAGCTAAAAAATTTTGACATCCAATGCTTACAAAGAAGACTGCAAAAAATTAATTAATTGTGCTTCACTTTCTAGATTACTAACTCAAATCTGACTGTTAAATTACATGTAAAATTTCTTCTCACACACAACATATATAAACAGGGTGGTCCAGATCTAATTATGCAGATCCAAATCATCTGGATGACTTTGATTTATGCGGGGACGATTCCAGCTCAGCGCAAAGATGATTCTTCATGTCGTCAGTTCACACACTTCTCGATGGTTCAGGATTTTTCGGGTGATTTTCTATGTAATAAACTTAATAAGTTATAGCGTAATGAAAATTGCATAATTAGATCTGGACCATCCTATACAGTCACACCAGATTTTTCACAATTTTTCAACAACAGATTAGTTTAGGCAATCATTAAATGCAGTAATTACCTGTTTAAATGTTATAAAAATATTGAAAGCTTTTCTAAAATTACATAAATTGGTATAAATAGATGAAAAGGCTGCAACATATTTTAAGAAACATATTAATCTTAATATTCAAACAAATGTTTAAATGTTTTAATAGATACTTAAAGTTAAGAGTGACCAAAACTGCACATATTGTCGTTTTATACCTGACACTCAGAACGCTTACGTGGACGTATTATAGCTGCCACGCGTTTCCAGCACCCTTTTGATGTGTCTTCTAAGCACATCATCAGAAATTAACACAAAATGTGTGTGAGTTACAGTACCAGCAAAATATGAGTGGTGTGTGTGTTCAACTTTTGGTGCGTGACATCATGAAATGAAATGCAGCAAAATATGTTTATTATATTATACAGATTATACTGTACTTTAACTTCATTTAAATAATCTATATTGTTAACAATTAAACATGCCAGGATATGGTGCCGCAGCACTAGCTAGGAGCTTGCACTCCGTTCACGCATTGTTCCTGTCTCGCGCTGTATTCTTGCTTGTGCTGGTTAAACACTGGAAGGATAGACGGATAGAATAATTAAACACGTACTATGAAGATATTTCAATGTTCCTTAAAAGTTTTGAAGAATTGGAGTTCTAAGCTTACAGATGGTTTAACGTCTATTACAGAGCTGATTGTGTGGCGATTGGGTATTTGGAGAAAGAAAAGTAAGGACAGGAATTAGGGGTTTGTACATTTGAAAGAGATAGTGCTGCTACTATAAACTATTTCATCGAAGGTCGTGTATGGCGCAGCAAGCATCTTGCGTGAGATATGAACAATCACTGCGCCACCATGTTCCCAAGTTTAATAACATGATTTAACTCCTATCATCATGAAAATATCACGTATACATCTCAGTATTTTAATTATTCAGAGAGCTGTAATATCACGAATGTAATGGATTCTGTGTCCTGTTGGAGGAAGAGAAAGCCCAGAAGCACATAGTGATTCACACACATAGAACACATAGAAGATCAAATACAAAACAAAGCATTTATTGTGTTATTTTAGTTACGATGGGATTTGAAAAACTAGTAAATTAAACGATTTTAAGATGAAGTTTATGATGTTCTACTTTAATGACAAAATAAACTACGTGATTAAAGTGGAACTCTCAAGATTAAAGTTGACATTTCTTGCTTTTTTCCCACTGTGTGCCTATTTTTTTTTCTCTGTACCCTAATAAGCTTTCATATGACACTCAGACGGTGGGCTACGACTCGCCTTTTCACAGCAACTTTGATATCTGACAACTTCTTTTTTATTTTGGGCACTGTGCGACTTTGTGAACTTGAGCTTTCAAGTTTCTCCGATACTCTGTCACTCAACCAACTTCCTTTTGTTGGTTATATCACTGTTTAAACCAAAAAATAGTACATTTTTCCTTGCTTCCACTTGGTATTCGCTGAAATTCTGTTTTCCCCTGTGCTTTTCCTATTGTCTTTTCACAGAATGCTGAGCTTAAGGGCTATTTATATTGATTTGCATATTCAAAGAGGCGTAATTCTGGGAGGAGTTGGGGCAGGACAGCAGGTGCGTGCACGTGCGCTACTTTTCACGCTGACCGGGATTTATGTAGCGGAAGAACGTGGAAGTTTGCGTACACACAGATTTATGCATCTGGATTTTTCTGTGCTTACAGACATTCCCGCTTTTGTACTTACGCCATGTTATAGTGTAAGTTCTACGCACAGCGTTATACATGAGGCCCCAGCTCATTGAAAGTGGATATGAAAATTTGCAAGACAAAATGGAAGTAAATTTGTGACAGAAACATCTGTGCAAAGCAGAAAATATCCAAGAAAAGAAACAAGGATTCGGCCATTGAAAGCTAACACAGTGTGACAACCAAGCTGCACTGCAGCTCCAGCAAGGATGTTTCGATGTCTGATGAATGGTTTGACAAGGTGAAGCAAATCATCAAACTTAAATGCTGACATACAAAAGTATTCATAGTGCTTTTCTTCATCCATTTCTCGCATAGTCAATACAAGTGTCGTAATGACATGATGCATTTAAAGGTCTCATATGCCAGCTGCATGTGTAAATATTGGCAGTACACTGCTTAAATAGCAGCAGCATCCACAAGCGTACGCGACATGTAGCATCAAGTGGCCCTTAGTTTTCTGCTCTCTTACTTGAAAACATCCATTGACATACATCTAAGAAAAGCTGTATACTAGTGATCAAATTTAGAAAACACTTTATGAAAAATTGATTTTTTTTCAAAAAGTGTTGATTGTCAATGGCAATAATAACCAAGGTAAAAAAGAAAAATTACAAAAACATTTAATTTTGAAAAACTAAAGTGACCAAAATTAGAGAACTGTTACACCTGTATTGCAAAAGAAGCCAGCAAATGAATTTTGTCAATGTGTTTTGATGACTATAGCTTTCAGAATTTAGTAGGAAGCGTAAAGGTCCTTGCTTGCAATGACACTGGCATATCTGTACCCTCCTCCAAATTTTACTGATATTTTACATATCATCCTGTTTTCTCGTGCACTCGTTTTATGTGGGAGACCCCCCGTTTTTCAGGATTTGAAAAACTTTGTTTCTTTGTACAGCTTAAATATTCAAAATTCAATATTGAAAATACCATAACAATCCATTCAAAATTAGTTCAGTTCCTGATTACCCTTTGACTTCAATGCATTTCATGGATTTCGGTGAAGTTCCTAAGATATGGTGAAAATCTGAGATTTCACCAAATTCACAGTGAAGCAAACTCTGTGAAGTTCTCTCATCACTGCTAATGAGTACAGGCGGGTCAAAAAGCTGAAATAAAAACTATAAAGTGGAAAATTATAAACAGAATATATAATTTATTCAAATAAATAATAGTTGTAGATTACTATTTTAAGCCCCTTAGCTTTGCATTTTATTCCAAAAAAAATGTAAAAAGGGTTACATTGGTTTTTTTTGGCATGAAAAATTACATTTTTATTAAATCTCAAAAGCATAATAATGATACAAATAATAATAGTAATGATGAATAAAAATAATAATATGAAATTAACAATAATAATAATACTAATAATGATGCCAAAACAGTATATAATCTCAAAATGAGTCTTTTGTGTGGTAAATTTTAAAGTATGGTGACAGACAGAATCCAATATCACAGTCGGGACAATAATAGCGTGTTTCTTTTTGGATTTTCTTTCCAGATTTATCAGCTTTTGAACAGCACACTGCACAGGTACGAGTTGGATTCTGTTTCTTTTTTTCTGTTGGAGGTATATAATTAATAAAATGTCTACCAATAAGACGCTGTAGATTAATCCTCGGTGTTCTGTTTCGACCATGTCTCTTTAGCGGTAGTGTGGACGGTGGATGTGCGGCAATGATTTGTTCTACAAGCTGGCATGTAAGTTTGCATAAGGTACAGTTTTGCCAGCTTTTTGTTTGTATGAGACAAATGCATCCCAAATGCACTGTTCCAACAGATGACGAAATATCTTTTTGTAGTATTTCTTTTGTTGCCTCTGCACAACAGGATAGAAAGTCAATTCTTGATCCACACAATCTATGCCGCCAATTGTGCTATTGTAGTCGACCACAGCACAAGGCTTCGTAATCTGTTTGTTGCATTTTGCCTGTACAGTAACTGTAGCTGCCTTACGTACGGTGCTAAGAAGACGAACATCTTTCTTGTCTTTCCATTTCAGCGCAAACATTTTATCCATTTGTAAAGGTATTAGTGTACCTCGCTGTAATTTAGCTCTGCCAAAGTCTTCTTTGCAACAAATAGCTCTGGCAAAGTATAAAAATTGTCCATGGTTACACAGTAACCTTAATCCAGCTATCAAAGTCAGCATCGATGACATAGCAATGCCATACTGATTGTAATTCAGATCAAACATTTCCCGATGTACAGAACAACCGAATTCCAAATGTATCCCATCTTATACTCATAAAGTTCGTAAAACTTTATGCCAATTCTTGCTCTTTTTGACACTATATACTGTATCCATTATAGTCAACCCTTATAAGCCATGAGACTTTCATCAATTCTGACATCATGGTCCCTAATGTAAAGGCTCCAAAATTTTGCTACAATGGCATGGTATATCTTCCAAATTTTCTTCACTTTGGGTGTTGGATGGGTATTCTCATTAAAGCCTTCATTGTTGGTAAAGTACAGATATTTCATAATTAGTGAAAACCTTCACTCAGACATAATTTCTTCAAAGAACGGCAGCACTGACAGCATTTTTACAACCTGATTGATTCTTGGTTCTAACGCTTATGCAAGACACATCTGTACAGTTGCCTGAGTGACACTCGGGTCTAACACTTTTAGCAAGGTTTTCGCAGCCAGATTAATGCTCAGGTCTAACACTAAGGAGATTAAACTCAAACACTTGTCATGGAACATGAAAATTTAACAGTATAAATGAAATTTTATACAGTATGAAAACACATTACAGTATATACCCATCGATAATTAGAAACCAGATCTGCCAAAATAAACTACAAAAATGAAAAGTTCAACTGCATTAAAACAAAAAATACAAAAGAAGTACAAATATAAAAGAAAAGCAAACAAATGAGTTATATCTAAACCGGATTTATAATGTTAAGATCTATTTTCCAACATTCGAGAACCCAAGAAACATTTCCAATTATTTAAAAACCTCTAAGCCAGAAAGAATGCTTAATAGTCAAAATATTTCGAGCCATAGTTCCTCATAAGGGTCTGTAAGTCTGGAGCAAAGAGAATAAATCTACCGCAGGTCTGATAATAGACTCCCAAATGTACCATTAATATTAGAAAATAAAATACAAATATAATGAAGATTTATACGTTATTTAAATAGTATTAATTGGAATATTAACCCTTCTTTCCCTTCCTCCACTCCAATCTGCATTTTAGAAGGGACAAGTAACGTGCATGGTATTTATAAATTGCTGGGCAGAATTAAAGTCTTTCTACAGCTTCTGCCTTTTCAGTCCAAACATCATTCGATATCTGGTGGCCAGTGTAGAGCTACAATTAATGAACAGAACTAAAAAAATCAGGGTAACTGGTACTTATATTGCCATTTAAAAAATTGCCATCTCTGACCTGAGATGCTGCTTGTAACTAGTAAATGACCTCCAGCACTCAAAGGCTTTCTGAGGCAACTATATGGTAGAATGAGATGGGCTTTGACAGACCTGTGGAATACAGAAAATAGTTATGCAGAAATTAGCCAGGAGCAATAGAAGGGGACTTACTTCTCTGAGAAGCTACACAGCACCAAACATCATTCACTTAGTTCATTTGACCTATTTTGTACCAAGGAGAAAGAGGTGCATACAAAGATAAGACTTGAATTCAAAATTTTTCACTACAACTCTTAATCAGAGATGGCATTTTAAGTTCAATTAACTTTGCATTTACTTAACAGCCTGCTGTTGTAAATTACATTTTGTGATTAGATGGTTATTTGTGTATTGTTTGTAACTTGTTTAATGCTATATTTCCTTGTAGCCAATGATGTTCACTGACGTAGTGGCAGCAAAGATGAGCATTCATTTATCTCATGGGCATTTTGATTTTTGGAAATCCATACACGTGCTGGAAAATGCACTGTGACAGCGTAATTCCACGTACATGTACACCTGTACAAGCTCTACAAGCAATTAGAGCGGAAAAATAAAAACAACATAAACTATTAGACCGCACCAAGGTTTGCTATTCTCATTCTCAAGACAGGCTTTACAAACACCCATAAAAAATGTTATACCTAGGGTTGTATTAAATAAACTTTCAAGATACAAATTCCACATCAAGTTCTGCTGTGAGACCCTCAATAAGCGTTCACAAAGAAGAATGCAGCAGTTATCTGAGGTGCTCACAGTGCTCCAGCATTAACTTTTTTAAATTGATTGGCCTTGGTTCACGGATGTTGGTGGAGTTTGCGGTTCATGGGGCTGGGAAAAAGTGTGGCAGGTCAAAATTATAGTATTTAATAATTAATATAATCTATACTAATACTATATACTATGCTATACTATACTAAGAATTGTTCATAGTGCTCTGCACCTGCACTCAGTGAAGAGCACAATACAAAAAATAAGTTAGATTGTATTGTATACAACACTAGGATCGGTGGACCATGTGATGAAGGGCTAGATGGTAAAACCGAACAGGTTGTGAGAGATTTCAGAGGTGTTACAGGGCAGCAATTGAAGGAGAGTCTCAAAGATTAAATTCTGACCTGGATCGATGTTTAAAGTGCCAGTTTAGTGAAGGAAAACAGCCTAGACTATAAAATATCTGCAGCTCAACATTAGGAGGTTCTGCCGCTCACTTGAAATTGTTGGTTCACTATACAGAAGTGCAGCATTAAAAACCCATACTGCACAATCACAGTATTTAACATCCCTGTATGATGCCCCATGCAATGGCACCATTGCACAGTTTTAGACTCCGGGCACCTGGAGCAGTAACCAAAGGGCCAGGGGATGGGAGAACTGAAACACAGACAACAATAACTGTTAAAAATAGAATTCTGCAAATATACTGTATACACAGTTTAATACAAGAACATTAACAAAAACAAGAAAAATAGGTGCAGATTCTATACGGTATACAACAGTGACTCCAAAGCAAAAAGTGATGAGAAAATCCAAAAAATAATGAACAAAAAGCCTTTTCTTCCTCCTTCTTCTTCAACAGACAATTCACAAAGGACGACAGAAAAAAAAAAACTATCCACTAAGACAATAATGAAAAAACTGAGTACACACAACCACAGATTACTTTCACCCAAAAAATATATATAAATTGAAAGTAGACTGTTCTCACTAGTATATACAAAGCTAAATGCTCTTCTTTTTGCCCCACCAACTCAACAGTAAAGAAACTCTCTCTGCCCTAAAGACCTGTAAAAAGACAAACCCTGGCTTTCTCAACTTCAGTTTTATACGGCCAGCCCTCTTGCCTAGCTGAGCTTCATCTCTCAGTTAAGTTACATTGAGAACTTTTACCTGCTTTAACTCAGTCTCTTCATGCTTTTTCTACACATGTGTATTTGTATTCTCTGCTGGCAACCTCCTGAACTCAGTGCTGTGATCTTTTCATCCTGCAGCTACTTCAAGCACCTGCTTTGCTGTCAGCCTCCTTCAATTTGAAATTGTACTTGTGGTTAACATAGTAGCATTGGACACATGCTTCAGCAGAGTTACAGTTGAAGCCTAAAGAAGCCCTCTGACTTCTGGCATTCAGATCACTAAAGTGACTCACAAGGAGACACCAAACAACACTGCGACTTTTCCTCATCATTGTATTCTCCCTCACTGGAGTGCTTAAACATCAAGTAAGTAACTTTTACCTCTATAACTATTCTAACTTGATAAGCTATAAATAACTGCAGACTCAGCTTATCACACCCTGCTGGGCCACCTAACAGCTAATCAGTAAAGAATCCTCTGCTGAGGTGCTTTTGTCAACATCAGCATGACCACAGCTGAAACAAAGGGCATTCCACCATTTTGAAGAGCTGTACACAGCTTCAAGAATTTCGAAGAAGTCGTTAGCAACAGCGACTTCAATTGTGATAACAGGTCCATGGCAAAGTGCAGTTTTGAATAATTCATCGATTCTCAGAGTGTGCAAGCTCCGATTAGGTGTAGGGCTGTGCATGCTGGGGTTGATTGGGGACCTTGGCTGATTGCACACTCATGTGAAAATGTGAGCGGATTAGTCAGGTGCCTCATTCACATCTTGGAGTGGGTGAAGGATCATACATGCACCCAGTCAGGCACCTTAAAGGGAGTCTGCATGGCAGAGAAGGGGAGACAACAGAAAATCAAGACATAGAATGTGAGAGAGAGCTGTATCAGGTACCTGAGCAGAATGAGCCAGCCAGTAAGTGAGAGACAAGCAGAGCGTCATTAGCCCCAAGGAAGGGCGAACAGATCACCCCTTCTCAAGTTACAGTGGAGTGGGTGTGATGGAGGTTGAGTCCTCCTCAGGGATCTGAGGGATGCCAAGGGCGGAGAAGGAATATGGGAGGACAACTGACCCCAAGTGGTCTGGCAGATGCTGGTGGAGGCAGCCAAGATGGGGGGCAGTGAAGAGGACTGTAGCTGCTTGGGCTTCTGCCTAGCTAAAAGACCTGTAAGACCTGGGCTATGGCAGAGCTGGGGAGACAGAGAGGGAGTTGTGCTGGACTTGTCATGGAACAGAGCAGGAACATTAAAGATCCGATCACTGTTTGTTTCACTTGGATATTACCTCTGGATTTTTACTCGCGGACATCACTGTTTTTATTGCATTTTTTTATTTATTGTGAAGATTTTTTACACTGCACATTTTGAACACTTTTCATTGGAATTTGTTTTAATAAAAGCACTGAACACTTGCACCAACCCCTTGCTGAATTTGTGTGTCCTCATTTGTCTGGCTCATCTCGGTTCTTGACTATCAGTTTTACAACAACAGGATTCATTCTGGCACTCTGCACTGGCATTACAATATTAGTACCCCTGCTTGCTCGGTTTGCTATCTTATATTCTTTTGTTTTTAATGCTTGCACCTTCTAATCATCCTTTTAAGCACCATAACTTGCTTTTTAACTTACCTTGGGTAAAGGCATCTGCTAAATAAGCAATAACTGAATCTGTACCAAGGGCTCATTTACTGGTTTTACAGGCCTTTAGAGTTCCTTTTCCTCAAATCAATCATAATTCATCAAATTTCAGTATTTTGCATTTTCAGGTTTTTTGTCACTGTACAGCAAGCGTTGTTTAAAATTCTACCTTTTAGTAGAAATTTACTAGAAACCAAAAGATTAATTCACAGTCTGTTTCTCACTTTAACTCTGAATTAGAACTAAAGAGTCGATTCAGTTTTAATTACTTGTAACTTTCCTGTGAAATCACACAAAATTTGAAAACCCACAGAGAGCATTCAACAAACACTTCATCCCACCTTACAGCAGTCATTGAAATAATTTTTGAAATCAAAGATGAAAGTTAACCTATCTGTTTATTTAGTATAACAAGAAAGCGTGTACATGAACTCCTGCTGGTTGTAGGGAAGGCTGAGTGAGGGGGCAGGTGCACCAGGGCAGTTAGCAGGAGATGAAATAGAGGCCAGATACAGTCATTGATTGTTTTCTACTCAAAAGACCTCCTGGCCTTTCCTAGATATTTGCTCCTTAGGTGAAAAAATCTAAAAAGAAGAAGTATTATGGGAATAAGTCAGGCATACGTAAGACTGCAATGGTTTGCTCTTCTAATGTTCAGCACAGGCTTTTCAAATGCTGGGCCCCTGCAAATGATGTCATAAGTACAATCTAATCTATAATTTGCTTTATATAATACCATACTTTAGTACCCTTTCTGTACACCTTGGTCTACATGGATAGCTCACTGACCATAATACTTTATTATGGCCTCTAGTTATCACCTCCATTATGTTCTTAAACTTACCAGTTTCTGTCTATGCTGCATTTGCTAAAATCATCAAGAACATATTTCATTAGCCCATGACATGAAACAGCACTTTTTGCAAAATTGTTATTTCACCATTTCCAAGTATTAAGCCATTAACAATACTATTTATTCTAATAGGACTCTTTTTCTCACCATTACATACAGACAAAAATAAGAAATTCACCCTAAAACATTCTATTCTCAACCATCATAAACACATCAACAACTTCTTATTTAATATTTTTGTAATCATAAGAGTCAAAATATAACAGTTTGTGCCACACTTAATATTTTACTCTTGATTTCTGCACTTAGGTGCAATTTAAATACCAATGCAAAATTCAGCATTACTCTATATTATATAATGGACAGTATTTACACAGTTGCTAGTTCTGTTAGGTCCCTTTCCACTAAAGCAAAACTCAAAGTTTTGAATTTTAAATATGCTGTATTAGAAATTGTCCATCTCCACCCCTAGGCCAGTGATTTCAGTAATCAACTGTTCCATTGCAAGGCATCTTGGATCTTCAAGCTGCCCAAAGACTTAAATGAGGGAAATAAATTGAGCTGTCTATCCATAAATATCCTTCTTTTCCACATCTTACTGTTTCCCTTGACTGAATCTGGAAAATTTGACTGGTCATGCTGGAATAAAAAAAAACTGGACATTTTCTGGATTCTTCTATGTGGCTGCGGGCCTGTGATGTAACTTCAGGCTGAGTTAAATAAAAAACATACTGTACTTCACGAAAGGAATCTCATTGCCTACACTCTTGTGTAGAACAGCTGTATTTCACATTAGCTGGATGCCAAAAGACTCCTGGTCCTTTCAAAGTTGAAGAAAGACAGTACAATTCAAAGCAAGCAAAAGATGACCACACCACAGACAAAGAACTCTGTAAAAAAGACAGTCAAGTGAATTCAACTACAAGAAAGGATTTTTAATCAAACCTTGAGCACAATATGTGCACAACATTGAAAAACTAATTGATGTCTTGGCACAATTGTTCTATGTCGGCAGTCTATACTTTGATTGCATACATATATAAAATAAAGCTTTGCTCTCCATGTTTTATAGCTTGCAAAATACTATCATTCATTCCTATGTCACTTTTAGTTTTTCGTTTATTATTCCTAAATGCAGGGAATTACACAACTTTAGTATACACAGACTGATAAGAGTCTTAATAGTTTGAATAATATTAAATTGTTAAGCATAAGCTAATTTGACAGGTGTCAGGTCACACTTACAGGTAATCTAACTTAGACACCATTTAAATATCCGAGTACGCCACCCAGTTTTATCAAGAGACTGGGAACTCCTGAAATTTACCAATAATAGCACACAGGTCTCTTTAAATTGGGCGGTGAGTAAACACACAATGAAAGACACAACAGTAATTTCAGGAAAAGCAACAGTAACTTCTATTACACCAGACAATAATAAGTACATTAAAAAGATAAATGAACATAAACCAAATCTAAACAGTATCATGAAGAAAATTTCTTTTTTAGAAAGGAAAGCACACAGTCCACACTCTAGAAGTCCATTAAAAACAGAATTGGATGATACAACCTGTAGTGGTGCAAAGTCCAGTTTGTTCTCAGTGTTACCTCAACACTTAATTGTTCAACTGTCCACAGGTGTACTCTGTTCACCGGACACTCGTTTCCCAAGAGAAGTTTTGTCAAAATCGTGGAATCCCTGTCGGCGTCTCTTTGTTGCTCCTTTTTTTTCCACCCTGGGCTCCTTGTGTTGCTGTGACCTAGGCACGCCTTATTTCTTGTCTGCCAGCTTTGCTTGGTCCTTTCATGTGGCTTCCCTCTCTCGCTGGACCCACAACCGCCGTCTCCTTGTAGAGCTGTCTCTTCCTCCCTGGAAGTATTGCTGTCCTTGTGCCTCACGTCGTGCCAGCCACGTACCCTTGTGAGCCTGCGAGCCCCTGTACTCTGTCCGAGTGTCTTGGCTGTGTTCTCAGTGGACTGTCCCCCTACCTTTTGCCTTCTCCTGGCCAGAGATTAAATCTCCTTCAGTCCCTGCAATTATCAGTTCTGGACAACCAGATTAAACAATGGCACATCAAAATTTTCTGGGTTTAACAAATAATGAAAACACAAGTTAACAAAATGTATTGTTACCAACCCTTAATGAGTACAGATCTGCTGTTTAGAAACCAACATTGTCCAACATGTTAATTGCCAAGTCAGGTAAATACAGAAATCCTCCAAGGAAGGAGCACTTCTGTTATAACAAACCTTCAAAGTGGTGACTCCTTTGCAATACAGCAAATACCTACAATCTGCAAACAGCCTTTTAACTTCTCACCCCCAGTGCCAACAATTGGTGCCTATTGCCTGTTCATCTGCTGGGTTTTAAATGTAATATTGACATGTTTCTTTTCCTAAGAGAAAAATGGAATGACTTAGTGTACAAAAAATGCCCCCCTCTGACACTAAAATTGAGCAATACCAAATCTACAATTTTTTAGAAGCTTTATTACTTCTAGATTTTTTGATTTTTGACTAATATTTTAAGAAGTATTGTCAATACTCTCTTTTCTAAACATGGGGAATTGCACAGTTAGTACTAGGATAAAAATTAATATTCTAGCAGGAACTGCACCAGTTAATGTTCGAACAGAAGTAGCAACCAATCAAGAATATTTAAAAGCTTTAACATTATATAAGCACCCGGGTTTGGCTACCTACCTATACAACAAAGGTTGAGGTCTAGAAGTAACTGATGTGTGTTGAAGGTACTACAGAAAACTCCATGGTCATAGCTTAAAGGGAGAGAACTAGTCTTACTTTTCACTATGATACAAGTTTGACACAACAACAACAACAACAACAACATTTATTTATATAGCACATTTTCATACAAAAAAATGTAGCTCAAAGTGCTTTACATAATGAAGAATAGAAAAATAAGAGACACATTAAGAAAATAAAATAAGTCAACATTAATTAACATAGAATAAGTGTAAGGTCCAATGGCCAGGGGGGACAGAAAAAACAAAAAAAAACTCCAGACGGCCGGAGAAAAAAAATAAAATCTGCAGGGATTCCAGGCCATGAGACCGCCCAGTCCCCTCTGGGCAATCTACCTAACATAAATGAAACAGTCCTCTTTGTATTTATGGTTTTCACGGAAGGACTTGATGATGATCACGTGGACTTCTGGCTTTTAGTCCATCAATGCTGGGACATCATGGTGCTTTGAGTAAGTTGGTGGTGGCGCAGGCCGCCACCACAGAAAAACCGGAAAAAGAAACAGAAGAGAGAGTAGGGGTCAGTACGGATTTTAGTGCCACCATGAATAGTTATTATAATGAATTGAACATACAGAGTATCAGGATTAAGATAAAGTGAAGTTATGAGAAGGCCATGTTAAAGTAATGTGTTTTCAGCAGAGTTTTAAAGTGCTCCATTGTATTAGCCTGGCGAATTCCTATTGGCAGGCTATTCCAGATTTTAGGTGCATAGCAGCAGAAGGCCGCCTCACCACTTCTTTTAAGTTTAGCTTTTGGAATTGTAAGGAGACACTCATTTGATGATCTAAGATTACGATTTGGAATATAGGGTGTCAGACATTCCGATATATAAGATGGAGCGAGATTATTTAAGGCTTTGTAAACTATAAGCAGAATTTTAAAGTCAATTCTGAAAGACACAGGTAACCAGTGTAGTGACATTAAGACTGGAGAGATGTGTTCGGATTTTCTTTTCCTAGTTAGGATTCTAGCAGCTGCATTCTGCACTCGTTGCAAATGATTTATGTCTTTTTTGGGTAGTCCTGAGAGGAGTGCGTTACAGTAATCTAATCGACTAAAAACAAAAGCGTGAATTAATTTCTCAGCATCTTTCAATGATATAAGAGGTCTAACTTTTGCTATATTTCTTAAGTGAAAAAATGCTGTCCTAGTGGTCTGAAGAATATGTGATTTAAAATTCAGGTTACAGTCAACGGTTACCCCTAAGTTTTTTACTTCGGTCTTAACTTCTAATCCTAATGCGTCAAGATTATTTTTGATAACCTCACTTAATCCGTTTTTGCCAATCAATACAATTTCAGTTTTCTCTTTATTTAACTTGAGAAAATTACTATTCATCCATTCAGAAATACCAGTAAGACATTGTGTTATTGATTCGAGAGAGCCGGTGTCATCAGGTGCTACTGATAAGTACAGCTGTGTGTCATCAGCATAGCTGTGGTAGCTCACGTTGTAACTTGAGATAATCTGACCTAATGGAAGCATATAGATTGAGAAAAGAAGCGGACCCAGGATAGAGCCTTGTGGAACCCCATATAGGATATCATGCGTCTTTGAGTTGTGATTACCACAATTAACAAAGAATTTTCTCCCTGCCAGGTAGGATTCAAACCAATTTAAGACATTACCAGAGAGGCCCACCCATTGACTAAGGCGATTTCTAAGAATATTGTGATCAATGGTATCAAACGCGGCACTCAGATCGAGGAGGATGAGAACAGATAAATGGCCTCTGTCTGCATTTAATCGCAAGTCATTTACTACTTTAACGAGTGCAGTTTCTGTACTGTGATTAGTTCTAAAACCTGACTGAAATTTATCTAGAATAGCAAGTTTACTTAAGTGGTCGTTTAACTGCATAATTACTGCCTTCTCTAGATTTTTACTTAAAAAGGGCAGGTTAGAGATGGGTCTAAAATTTTCAAAAGCAGAGGGGTCAAGATTATTTTTCTTGAGTAGGGGTTTAACTACAGCAGTCTTAAGACAGTCTGGGAAAACCCCCGAATCTAATGACGAGTTTACTATGTCAAGGATATTATCAATAAGCGCGTCTGATACTTCCTTGAAAAACCTTGTTGGTATTGGGTCAAGGACGCAGGTGGAGGGTTTCATTTGAGAGATTATTCTATGTAAATCAGGTAAATCTATCCTGGTGAAAGAATTGAATTTGTTTATAACGGAGTACTGGGGCTTAGGAGGTTCCACAGTGTTGGGGAGATATACTATATTATTTCTAATATCATTAATTTTTTGATTGAAAAATATAGCAATGTTCTCACAGGTTTCGCTGGAAGTATTATGGGGGCATTCCTTTGTGTTACCTGGGTTTAGCAGACGATCAATTGTAGAAAATAGGACTCTGGGATTACTAGCATTTTTATTTATAATATTAGAGAAATAGCAGCACCTCTCAAGACGGACTGTGTTATTGTATTCTGTTATTTTAACCTTCAATATCTCATAATGGATAGTAAGTTTAGTTTTCCTCCATTTACGCTCAGCTCTACGACATATTCTTTTTAAGTCAGACACTCTTTGGGTCTTCCAAGGTATAATAATGCTAGAAGATTTTTTAATTGTCTTTTCAGGTGCAACTATGTCAATGACTGACTCGACAATGGCTAACGCTAATACAATTAATGTAGCTACATTTTGGACAAAACTTATATAAGTGACATGTATATTCTTGTTATCCTTCTAAATGTATACATACTTGTCTAATATTGTCATTTATAACCTTGTATTTAGACAATGATATTGGCACTGTGCTCTCACTCTGCCGATCTCAGTTCAATCCCCGGTGTCAGCAGGTAGCTTTGTGCAGAGTGGTGGCTCTGAGGCTAGAAATATGTTCCAGCAGTTGGAAGGTTGCCGGTTCGAATCCTGTAAATGACAGAAGTGATTCTACACCATTGAGCCCTTGATCAAGGCCCTTAACCTGCAATTGCTTCGTCCTGTCTATAACGTTAATCTGCAAGCAGGTCCTCCAAATTACAGGAAAAACTCCCAGGTTGGTGGCAGTTCTAGAACGGCACTATGATGTCACTGCACTTGGGTCCCAATCAATGACCTGAAATGAGTTTGATTTGCGGATATTTACATAGATTAGTATTATGGTGCTTTTGACATGAACAATAAATAATAACAAGAAGCCTGCTCTTTCTTAGTTAAATAATAACAAGAAGCCTGGTCTATCTTAGTTTGTTTTCACAAGTACATTTTTTTTGTCCAGAATACTTTATTCATTTAATTCATTTCCTTAACTTTCAGATATTTTATTAGAACTTTAGAATATAAGAACACTGGAAAAATGTAGATGAGAACAGGCCTTTCAGCCTAACAAAGCTCACCAGTCCTATCTACTTAATTCTTCTAAAATAACATCAAGTTGAGTTTTGAAAGTCCCTAAACTCCTACTGTCTACCACACTACTTGGTAGCTTATTCCTTGTGTCTGTGGGTCTCTTTGTGAATTAAGACTTCCTAATGCTTGTGGGAAATTTACCCTTAACAAGTTTTGAACTGTGTCCCTGTGTTATTGTTGAGTAACAGTCTCAATCTACTGTATTTTTATAATTTTAAACACATCAATCATGTCCATTCTTACTCTTGTTTTGCTTAAACTGAAAAGGCTTAGCTGTTTGAATATTTCCTAATAAATAATCTCCAATTGCCCAGGAATCAGACTAGTTGCTCTTCTGTGAAGTATTTCTAGTCTTCAATGTCTGTTTTGTAGCCCAGACAAAAAACTGTACACAGTATTCCCAATAAGGCCTTTCGTTATATACCTTATTAAAATTATAATTTGACTTGCCTATATTCTTATTTATACTGTGATCGTTATTTTGGGCATGTGTTTGCATGGGCTCCATTTTATTTTACTGAATCTCAGGGACACTTCCATTTTGTATGTCTGCTCACGTTGATACTGCATGGATGTTAGGCTTATAATGAATATCCCATGCAATCTATCACATATACTGTAAGAACACCACACACATTAAATAATTACGGTTCAGACACTTTAAAGAAATGACCTTGTGAGTCTGAGCAAACAATCACTATGTAAATTATGTCAAATCTGATGCCAGAATCACAATTTATATTTGATGGGTCTCTGGTTACCTATTAAATCCTTACCATTGACTCAATTGCCAGAAGTAATAAAACAATACAATTAACACCCCTGTTCAGTTAATCAGTTTTCTGAGGATTAATGAAACATGAGATCATTAAGCATAAGCTTAAGTTCATTTAAAACAATCATGTGTCAGATAATAGAGAAACATGTGTCCACACCAGAAGATGAAGTCATTTCCCTTTAAGTATGTATTCATTTGAGTAAATGAGATGAATATACTAAGCTGTAATGATAAAAGGGAAGTTTGAGGAACAAAAGTAAAGCAAACAGATCAGTACAGTATATTGATTTTCCCTGTGTTACATGCTGAGTTTTCATTAAAGTACAGCAACGAATAAAATCAAGTTTGTCAGTTTCCATGGGATCTGGTTTACCAACACTGAAACCACTAAGTTAAGTTTGCCATACAATGTCAGTACTAAGAAATTTGTTAGATATAGTTCTTTGCATTGTTTAGATGCAACCACACCAATATCTTCATCACGTGTAAGTAGGATGCTGTGAATATTAGGGTGATGTTTAGCTCCTTTTTTACAACTCATGATTAACAATGTGTATTTTCAATGTTAAGTCTGTAACATGGAGGTACATTTATTATTAGAAGTGCATCTTCTAGATGTTTTGCTTATAATACTCTTTCACTGGAAAAAAAGTCTTAAATTTTTTCCCTTTTGTAGTAATTGTAATTAATTTTTGAAAAAAAACTAGCTACCAGTAACATTACTAAACCTACAAATGTCACATTTTTTAAGTATTATAACCACCCACACTAAGCCAAGTGGCATCTGAATCCTTTAGTTTCCACTAATGGCTGTTCAGATGCTCCTTAAAAGCAACAGGTAGCCTAAGTAGTTCCTTTATGGTGAGTGTGGTGCAAATTTCTTCAGAAATCCTGGCATGTGAACTCTTGCATCAGCAACCACGTGCCTCCAGAAATTTATAACTCAGCAGTCCTTGTGCTCGTCTACAAGAAAACATGGGGTCATGAGAGAAAGAGATATGTGAAGCATCGCTACCCACACCTACACATTCAACCTGCACACAGAGATGCCCAAATGTGCACAACTTCATCACACGAAATTAACCAGACTCTGGGAAAAGATGAAGTTTGAGCAGACAGAAATGGAAATATCTGTCAGATCAATATGTAAAGGCAAAGAAAAAACTTTGGGGGAAAGGTCAAGGGAGACCTTTGTGGTGTGTGCATATTTCGTGCGTGACTGCATTTACAACTGTCTGCACCAGAGTGTAGGCACATCTTAAAAAAGAACAAACAATGAACAAAAAAACAGTAGAGAGCCTTTTTTCGCAAATATTTTCATTTAAAATGTTAGTGCACATTTTCAATTAAAAACAAAATACACATTTTTTAGTGTCACACTGCTACTTGGCATTAAACCACGTCAATGTCTAATTGTGATTGTAAAATAAAACATCTTACTGCTGGGCACAAAATATAACAAATGAAACATGTATTTTTCTGTGTAAACCATTTAAAATTTATAGCATTCAAATTTTGTGGTAATATGTAGTGTATGTAAACAGCAATGGGAAAGATGGCAAATCACAAAGCACGCAGTCAGTAAGCATACACTCCTGCAGCATTTTGTGTGCAGCTACGGACACATACTGTAACAGTGGAATTTTAGGCAGCTGTTCTTTATTTTGCTTTGTGTGT
The DNA here is from genome assembly GCA_026402145.1 of Polypterus bichir lapradei. Taxonomy (NCBI): domain Eukaryota; kingdom Metazoa; phylum Chordata; class Cladistia; order Polypteriformes; family Polypteridae; genus Polypterus; species Polypterus bichir. The sequence continues at coordinate 50,368,769 of JANRMT010028174.1, read as the reverse complement.
ATCTTGCTATCAGGCAGTGTGTCTGCATTTTCTCACTGGCCACCACCTTGACCATGTCTTGTGATGGCTTTTACAATGGGGTGATAACTTGCATCTCCTTTTGGAGCTATATTTTATATTTTTTATATGCTGGTGAAGTATGCAAATAATAGATTCATTGTACTCTTTACTTTATACACGTGACAATAAACCTTAACCAAACTGATTACACTACATTTTTAAACAAAGTCTTAGATTTCAGAAAGACTCAATGTTACCTGCATATTTTTTACTATGCTCACAATACCAGTTTTTCTATGGCATGTCATTTGCACACACAATAAAAAGTATACCGAGGAAACAAAACAAGGTAGATTAAGCTGATACTACTTGTGGTGTTTAAAGTGTTTCAGATTTCAGTTCTTTGACTGTGATTTTGACTCACATTTTTGTTTAAATGTTTATTAAGTTTTCCTGGTTTTGACAATGCTCGTTTATTTGCCTACAGTTCATATTCAAGCCCGTTTTCTAATTTTTCTCACTGGTTTGGTATGGTCACTCAAAATTGCAGCCACTTACCTTTTTTCTGGGAGCTCTTATGAACCACTGCACAGCTTTTGTCATGCTGGTCACTTCTCCTGCTGTGTAGCTGTGCTTCCCCATTCGTTGTTCATTTGTTGGTGATTTACGGCAATCAATACATCATGGGCTTGTCATTCATTTGTTCATGCTGTTTGGCGTGTGATCGATTGTTGACGGGGAACCTCCCCTCCTGCTCAGGTAGTTTTGTTTAACACCACTTGTAATTCTAATGGGGAAATTAAGAAAAAGTACATTGTAAACGGAAAATAGCAGCTCATCTGTTTTTTATACCAGCTCATCAGTAAACAAAATTAGAGGGAACATTGGTGGTCTTCTGTTTTACTTCTTTTGGCAGAGAATTGCAGATATTTTCAGCAGTTTATGTTTGAAATAACTGGAGCACTAACAGTTTTTCTCATCTTCTTCATCACATGTAGTGAAACAGTGTGAGTGATTAGAAGTGTGATATTTATTAAGTGATTACTGTCCTTTTTGCAAAGCAGAGACAGAAATTTACACTTGAGCAGCAACATTCAATAATGTCAATAAGAGCAGCAGGAGACGATTTTTTTAAGTGAAAAGGACATGCAATTATAACCAAGCGTGAGCCAAAGAAGAGCAACAGTGATTGACACCCGGATATCAGCGTTTAATAACATTAGTTGTAACAGAAATGATGGGAGTCTTTGTTGTTAAAAAAATAAGAAAAAAGCCATTACTGTACTGTCTTTTGCTAAACTTAATTTTTGATTTAAGTCAACATTGGCATTTGCTGTGAAGTATTTTAGGAAAAGTCAATAAAATAAGTAAAACTTGAAAATCTCACCACCTATTGGTGTGGCGGAGAGTGCATTTAGTGTTAATGAAAGCATTGATAGTTAAATATAGTGAGTCCAGAAACGAAGCACTAGTAACGCTGCGGTAAAAGAACACCGTGTACGGTATTTTGCATTGCCAGAGGCAAACTGAAACATTCATCCTTTTTTTTAATATGCTTAATCTAAAAAAAGTCATGGAAAGCAGAAGCCTTTCTTGGAAACAATTAGAATAAAGCATGAATAAACCCAAAAGGAAAATCATAAGGTGCAAACACACAAATAATCATACTTTCACTAACACCATACCAAATTGTAGACACCTGCTAACCTAACAGGCATATATTTAACATGTGGCAGTGAACATGAGAAGAACCCATGCTGAAAGGGCTAAAATGTCCAACTTCCACACAAGCAGATTGTGGTTTGGCTGGGCAGGAGTAGTCGATATTGTACCAGTACAGTGACCATTGTGAACAAGAATTTCATTGAGCATAGGGAATTAAAAACTTGAAGAAACATGCATGTTTAAGAAAACAAATAAAGATTATAAAGTTAGGACCTGGTTGGCAATGTCCCAACTAACAACATTGCACTTCAATGACAGAGCTTCCACAGAAATACAATAAATAAAATTGAAAAGCATTGAAACGCCTTTGCAAGTGGTCATATTGTAGTTTATTAGTACTGTATTTCGATAAATATTATTAATTTATGTGATGTATGTATTATGCTAATGTTAGGGTTAGGTTACTTGAAGGTAGGAAATTGACACAAAGGCACATTCCTTGCGTGCTGCTGGTGCGTGGCTAGGTATTTGCTGCATGCTGGACATGCGATGCAGCGATGCAGACTCAGAGCCTTCTATCCAAAGTCAGCAAGGCAAAAATTACATCAGACCCAGAGGCCCGCCACCACCCCCTTAATATACATCAATGTGCTTAGCGATGAAATCGACTAACGACAAACTGGTTGGAGCCATATGCCGTAATTAAGCAAGACACGAGTGTAATGTGTGATTATTTTAATTTGTGATAAATATGTGAACTTGATGATGCAGTTGTCTTAAACTTTGGCAAGCATTCAAAAGTAAGGTTTTTGGTTTGCATCAGCAGGTCAAATCTGTTTATAACTTAACAATACGATGTAACCCAAATAAAGAAAATATGAAAACAAAAGGTCAGTGATAAGCCATTTAATAAATAAATGAGGTGAACAGATACAGCACCCATCTTTTTCTGAAAACAAAAAACAGATTCTATTGAAAGATGCTGTGATTGCTCATAACAGAAGTGAGAAAAAGAAATAACTTTTTTGTTAAAAAGAAATGGCACTTTTGCATTTTCAAGTAAATGCAAAACACATGTCTGTCAGTGGCCCCAGGCCTTAGCTAATGAAAATGTTGGCCTCCTGTATTTCTAAGAGCACAAATGGCACTTTTTGCCAAATGTAGCAAACTCCAACAATTAATGAGGTAAACCCAGGCTAAAGCTTATTCTTCATGATTTTTTCGCATGGCAGTCCTTAATATTTTAATGTCACCCACACGTATTTTTCTTTTTTTTTTTAAAAAAGTCATGTATTCCACTTTATAGCTCAATAATGGTGCAAATATATATTTATTTAGTAAATATTTATGACAATTTAAGTGGAGACATGGTGTACCGCATATTCCAAAAACACAAGTGCATTTAATTATGAAGTGTTTTACTAGTATTAATATATTGCTGAAGTCTTGTATATTTACAGCATTAAATTAATTATGACTGAGTTGTGGGAAATATTTTAATGTGTTTTTGCACTGGATAGAAATGTTCAACTATTAAATAATGAGCAATGCTTTCTTACATGTAAGTTCCGAACAGTGTTCTAGCTACGGACACTCTTACCAACAAGTTTACCTCAATTATGAACTACAGAACTTTGTTGTTCCTTTCACAGGAAATTGTATAGTAATTGTAGTTAGTAATTATTAAAAGATGCATAAACCCTATTGTAATAATTACAGCAAATATACAAATTAATATTTCAGTTAATCCTTTCAATATATTGGACTGCTGAGAGTTAAATTAGCCATTAACACAACTAATTCAAATATTAGTTAATATGTTAAGGTGTAAATGTGATCATCTTCTAGTCAGTAGTGTTGAATCTGGGATCAAGTTACTTTAGGCATTAAGAGAATATTTGCTCGTAATGTAACAGAAGAGAATGTTCTGGAGGATTATACAGTAATGTAAAGAAAGTAATGAGAAAGGTGCTTTAAAAAGAGCAGATGCATTCGGAAAATGTCGCTAAGCCAATGTCAGAACTTACACAAACATTCAAAAAATTGAATTCACGCTGCATTCCCTCTTTCCCTTTTCACCCAATAATTTTTAAAATAATATATTTCATTCAAAAACAGTTACATTTAGGGTTAGTAGATAAAGTTATTAACTTCATTTATACAACATGTACTTTGCAGGGGGGGGGGGCCCCCCTTCTGCTGCTGCAGTTACTGGAACAGCTGTGAGTGCAATTGTGTCATAATTTAAACATACAAAATCAGGTAAACCTTGACGGAACTATGCTGAACGGCTGTATGTCCAAACAAAGCCACAAAAATTCAGCTTCAGCACAGCAGAATGAAAACATCTTTATACAAAGTTACCATTGTGCCCTTCCACAATTTAGACTCTCGAGTCTGTTTTATGTTTCTAATTTAACTAAGTCATATTTTATTGTGCATAACTTCAGTGTTTGTAACAGTTGCATTATGTGTTTTTTTATTTTGAAAGTGCTTATTAATATTGTAGCGACCTCAACGTGTCAAGTTCAAAAAAAAGAAAGAAACACAGAAGGATGAAGGGGGATCACAGAAATGGAACAATAAAAAAAAAAAAAAAAACCTAACTGTAAAAGCAAAAATGAGCGACTTTGAACTTGAACTATTTACAGTTGTCTATGAATCGCCTTGTTATAACCCTGAAAGACGCCGTTAGTAAACCCAAAATATAACGCAACCAAACCACTGATTTCACATGTATCACCACCTTTCCTTCCCCCCAGCCTTCTCCCTCAAACCATCCAGAAAAAAAAATCCTGCCTCCACCTCCCGCCCCTCCGTTCAGGGTGCTGCTCCCTTTTTTTCTCCCTTTACTGTCAATCATATCCTTATGTCAGTCCTTTGCGCCGTTCTCTGCTCTCCCTCAATGAACCCAACAGTCACTTTCCCCTACCGGGCTTCAACCTGGCCAGGACGCTATAATATTATTATTGCAATAAATTAATTTAATTTTTTTTTTTTTACTATTTTATGCAGTGCGATTTGATGACTAATGCTGCACTTTCCAGTGAGAGCTTTGAAAGAAACACAAAATTGCTGACACAAAAAACAAATATTATGCATAAAATTAACTCAGTAAAGTGAACACATTATGCTTCACCATGTAATCACCAAGTGCCACTTTTCACTTGAATTACTTTTTCCTCATTTCAAATAATGAAATTGTTATTAGTTGGAGTTCCAGCCATGGCAAAAGCATCTGAGGCCTCCAAAATAAGCCAAAAAAGCAAGCCAGCACCTTGACTGGATAGCCCGGAAGAGGTTAACCCCATGGTGGGAAGTCCTCAAACTGCTACCTGAAGGCTGCAGCTTACACAGGCCTAACAATTGGAAGCTTGTTTTAAAAGTTTAAAAAATGTAGTCAATTTAAAGAATTCACGCACATGAAGAACAAAGAAGATAACCCATAAACACTCTGGATTGTGAGGACAATTCAAATTAGAATCTTTATAAACTGAGAGTTTATTTAAGAAAAATAGAAAAAATAAGGCCAAAATGCACAAAAGTGAAAAAAAGGTATTTGTCTAAAAGGCAATCCAAGCAATCCAGTGCTGGTACACAAATTCCAAAGGCAAATGCAATAAACAACAAGAAAATTCAGAAACCAGCAAAACAAGAAATAGTTACAGTCAGAAAAAGACTCCAGCAATAATTCAGTGTTTAACTGCTCGGTTGTGCTTCTGACAGAGATTAGAAAGCCAGGAGGAGGAGCCAACAGCAGTGACATCAAGGAAGCCCCACCCTCTGGAGCACCACCCACAAAGCATGTTTAATGGCAGTACATTTAAAGTTACAATACATATTAAACTAGAAACATTAAAAAGATGAATAATTTTTTTTTTTATTATTATTTATTTATTAATTTTATTGCACTCCATACAAAGCAATCAAGTTTTTACAAAGAGAAAAATAGAGTCAAGAACAGATCAATCCCCACCCTTGAGAGAGAGAGCAAGGAAAAGATGAATAATTTAAACAATAAAAAAACACAAAATAGAAACTAAATGCAAGTCGGGAAAAATTATGGCTGTAAAACAACAAAAATAAGGAGAGAGATTAGCTTTAAATCATAACTCAAAGAAATCTCATAACACAAGAGGGTGTTCATCTGAAATTTCCTACAGTCCTGGAGATACGCTGCTTTTTGATGTTCAGTTCAACCTTTTAGCTGCAAGACCACATTTACAAATGTGAGAAAATGATCATGGCGTCAACCCAGGGTCACTCAATATAAAAGAAATACCTGATCGACTAAAATATCTTACTGTAGACTCACAAAATTAGAATTATGTGTATGGTTTTCAGTACTGTCAATGATATTATGTTGATGCTGCTTAAGAATCATGTATTAATAATAAGAATGATGAGCGAGATTTTATATAATATTAAGTTTCTTAATACATAGTACAAACACAAGAATTACTCAGGAATTAATAGAATTTTTTTTATACCGTATTGTATTGTTCATTAAATGTCGCTACTTAAAGGATGCATCAGGTAGCGGCACTCTTAGTGTCTCCTGCTGTTAGCACATGATACACTTGAAAGTTATTACCAATTAACCCTTAAACTGTATTTAGGGTAGCAGTTCAAACTTACTGATAACTCATTATTGTGTTAAACTTTTAATTCCAAGTCCCCGCCTTTCTCCTATTTCTCAAAACTGTTGCATTTTAAACCCTTGTAAGTGTTTTCTGGCAACATTGGGCTGTAATCCATTTTTTGATGATCATTCTTGAATCTTTCCAGTGCAATGCCAGCAATATTTCATTGCACTGCTTATCTTATGTTATGAGTCTAAGCAATAAAACCAGTACAACAGTTGGTCTAAGTTTTTTTTTTTTAAGTTTAAATTCTACGCAGTATTCAGATCATGACGCCTTGTGAGTTTCCCTTACAGATGAAGCTTAACTACAGAGATGGTTCTCATTAAGCTCAGGTGCCAGTCTTTTAATTATCTGCAAAACTACACTGTAAATACCTTTGTAGTGTATGGCATGAGTCAGCCACTTATTGCTTTATATAACAGGTTTAATGAGTACCAGCTATTTACAGTGGAAAAAATTACATTCAGCATCAAAAACAAAAATAAGTTATATGTTTTATTTTTTATTCTTGTAACATCTTTAATATTTGAAGAGAGTGAACGAAAACCACTATTGACTCTAAAATGAAAAAGAGCATGCCATATGTATTGTATTATTTTTTTGCTTTGTAAAACATATTACTGTGAAGGTGTTATGTGAAGAAAAGGTTGATTGATGTTCTGCAGTATATGTTGACCTTGACAAAAAAGTTATATTTCATTTAGGATCGCCACAGAGTCCGGACTCTCTTTAAACGTAAATGATTGATTTAATCAGTGTGAAAACTTACAGAGAAGCATTTGATGTAGTGGGAGAATATGTTTTCTGCACACTTGTTTTATGTTTTCTGTATCCTTACATTGTGAAGAAGAAACTTTGGTTCCATGAAACATTAGCATGGACAGCAAGGTATAATGAAAATAAAGTTTTATAACATTTTAATAATATTAACAATCATAACTGATTGTAGCATTTATACTGTTAAATGCAGTATAGCTGATGCATAAAAGGCATGTTTTGCCATTGTGCATTTTATTATAAGGTGAATGTTTATAATTGAGAATTAACTTTCGGGATGCACCTTTAAAGTAACATCCATCTATTTATTATTTATCTACCTGTCTTAACACGTCTTCTCCAACTCGGGATTGTTTGAGCAGGATGACATTCTTCCAGGATTAGTAGTAAAGTAGGAGCTATGGATGTAGTACCAGCCTATTATTTACACTTTGCTTTTCCTGGTGAGACTCACAGTGTAAATGTGCTGCAGTTAAAGGAATGCTCACCTCAAAAATGATTTCTATTTTTAAGTTACTTTCCCATGTGGATTGTAGTGATGGCTGTTAAAACTTTTTAATCTATTTAATCCCATGTCTTCATGGAACATGGAGATAGCATTTGATGATAGAATGGGAACCTATAGTAACCGACATTAGACAACAGGACTCTTGACAAATGAATGAGGGGGAGAGACGTGTCTTTAATTCAAAACTACAATCTTGCATAAACAGGCTTCCTGTTTGAGGACTACATTCCTTTTAGGCACTTATTCACAACATTTTACCAAAAAATAAATGCGTTTTGCATGTTGTGAGCATACAACTGGATGACATGACATGTAAATTATGCAACACCAGTAATATGCGAATTTTTCACATTTTTTTAACAGCATTGGTCACTGTGGATTCCCATTACCAGAAATATGGTTCTCTCCATTTTTCCAACAAAACATGACATTAAAAACTTTCTCAGCCCCCACTACAAACCACAATGGGTTAAATAATATAAAAAATAAAATTTGTTGGTGGAATATTCCTTTAACTGACCAGACTATTGTATCCTTAGGAACTCTTCTTCCATCTCCTCATGGCAAATTCCCAGAAAGACCCAAGCTAATCCCTGCAAAGCATTCTGTGTCTTCCCTGGGCTTTCTCCCGGGAGACTGTGCCTAGTATACCTGCCATGGGTAGGTGGGGGTTAGACAGGCATCCTAATTACTCAAGAAGAGTATTGCTGCAGCCAGGAGCCGAATGTTGAGTTGGAGGGGCAATGTTGATTTTGAGGGACTACAGTGTCAAGAAGGAGTGACTTTATTGTCATACCATCCATACACAGTATTACAGCATACAGTGGCATGAAATGATGTTTCCTGGAACCTCAGTACAACATATACACAATCAAATGGAACACATACAGTATAACATAAAAAACAGTATAAGAGAAGGACAAGTAAGACATTGCACTATACTAAAGCTACATCACACTATTCTATACTTAATAATTAAGTAAATAAACAATGAATAGGTACAATAATTTGAGATAATTAATTATAAATTAGTGATAATAACAACTGACAATAAGACACAAGAGTAACATATGCATTTTGATCAACTACTAGAAGCAGGTCTGAAGGAAGGTGGACAGCACAAAGTTCAGAGTCCAGACAGCCAAACGGTAAAAGCTTTTACAGAACCTGGCAGAAGTGGTTTGAATGCTACAATAATTTCTACCAGATGAAAGTAGGACAAAGAGACTGTTGGAATGACGGAAATGATCCTTCACTATGCCATAAGCTTTGCGAGTACAATGCTTGATAAAAACACTTTCAATGGAAGACAGAGAGGCCCCAGTGATCCTTTCGGCTGTGTGAACTATCCACTGTAGAACCTTTCTGTCAGAGACACTGCAGTTCCCAAACCAGAGAGGGGAAATTTATTTAAATCTCCTTTCACAAGGATAAGGTTTAGAATAACTTGCACCTCTCCATCCTAGTCTTAACTTGATTGTCCAGTTTAATTGGAAATATCCAAAATGGCCTTTGTAAAATTCAGTCGTTGGGAGGGGGTGAAATTAAAGATTTTGGTGTGGATTTTAGGGTGGCTGTTCTTGGTCTAGGTCTGTGGTTTGGGTATATGGCTTAACTCTTCCTGCAGTGTATCTTGTCATTTCTGTTTAACTTGTACATTTAAATTGTATATTTTCCCTATTATATAATGTATAAGCTGTGAAAATCATTTGTTTATTGATCACAAACTTTTATTTTGACAACTTCATGTGTGACAAACTTTTATTTTGAAAACTTCCTCCCACCCATCAAGTATGTCCCCTCCCACTCAACATTGCCCCTCCTACTCGACATTCGGTTCCTGGCTATTGAGATACATACTTGAACTAATCCCCAAAATCCCCTGAAATGGCTCCTGTTGCTCCAGTAAAGCAGCAGTTTTACACTGAAGTTCTTTCATATTGCTGAGCTTCTCTGTTTATCATGAAGATTGAGCCCAGAAATTTTGTACAAAAACCCCAGTTTGGACCTTTATTCTCACAATTTCATTCTTCTGAACGCTACTGAGAGCTTGTGACCATATTTGAGAGCGGGGATGTAGCCTAGTCATTCAAGAATGTATATTTATCAAAACAGGTTACAGAACATCACATCATGTGAAAGACAAAGCATAAAGTACTTTATTATGGCAGGAATAATATTAAAATATTTTTATGAAATAACTAACAGAGAAGCTCAATAATGCAGAAATCCCTAACCTATCAATCACATCTAATAGTTATCTTGGATCTGTGTTTTGAGTTTCTGTTTCTTTATGAACTGCATTACTGACTTTTTCCATTGCAAATATGTTTTGCCGTGCATATGGGCTCCATATGAACCTCATGGTTAGGTATGATTTCAGTCGGAATGATATGCAGTGCTTGCTTCACTAGGATTTGAGGGCTGAAAGTCACACAAACAGAGATAAACAAATACACAATAACATAAAATAACATTTTCAAAGTAGCATAATTCAGAGTCGTGGTGGCTGGAGCCTATCCCAGCAGCTTTGGCAGAAAACAGTCCTCAACGGGGTGCCAGTCTATTGCAGAAATAAATAACAGGGAGCCTACAAATAAGTCAGAACTTGACAGCTAAAGATTAAATCTAAGAAATATGTGAATTACCCTTTTCTCCAGCCTGACAAGCGGAAAAAAGGCAAAAAATCATCACAGCAGAAGTGCAAAGTGCAGTTAAGAAAATGACATTCCATATTTGTTTTTATCTGTGTACTTCTGGGACCAGCAATGTGAATACTTGAATTCTTCAAATAATGTGTTATTTATTTGCTAGTCTTTTTTTCTGTGACTTACAAAAGTTTCACAGTATAAGGAGAGCAAATACCCACATATACTCTTTCTTGGCTCTCTCTACAGAATATAAGATTGTAACTGCATAAGATGAACTATTTGTCAGATGTCTCTGCAGGCAACACTTTAATCAATAAAAAAGTGTCAGCTCGAGTACTGATTGCATACTTTCAACGACGTGTTGTTTAAAGAAGTAAAATGTAGGCGATAACCCAGAAAAATGTACCATAATTCACTTTAATGATAAATAAATGTTAATTCCTATTTCAGTTATTCACACATTCGACTTTGCCAGCTATTCAAAAAGGGCAACACAAACTTTTATTTATTTATTTGATCACAAAATCAACACAGATAAATGATCATTTATGTTATTTTCTTATTAGCATTACTGTGGGTAATCTTAATTTACTGTACAAAATGATAAAATAAGTATTTATGATAAGTAACATTTAAGCATCTATTTAAGAGCACTGCTAATGCCTTAACTGTTTATCTACTTCCAATGCAATGTGGAATGATCCTACGGTCACTTTTGCTAATAATGACTTCTTTTTGTTTCCACAATAGAAAAACTACAGTTTTGCTAGTATAATGGATTCAAATGAATTTTTGCCACTTGAGTCTCACAAACTCATAATTGTCTTATGACTTTGTTGTATGTGATATTTAAACAGATCTTTGTTGATTCCAGATTAAATGTCAGTGCATCATAAGGTCAAATCTGATCTCAGCTTGCTGAGTTTTGTAGAAGATTATCTAAAGCACATAAATAAATGCATACCACAACATTGGGTCTTTCTACATTGTTACCATGGATAAATAAACAATTCTCCATTAAAATGCCATGTTACCTCAGCTCAATTCAAATCAAAACATTCTTTAATAATTCAGTCCTTTGCCCAAAACAGATAGAAAGAGTCACAGCGTGAGTTTTTTTTTTTTTTTTGGCTGAGTACATAAATAGTAAAATATTAAAATACTAAATGTAATATTTTCTTTTGAAATAGAAACAAATCTGAATAAAAATGGTAGTCCAATTGCAGGGTTTATCATCACCACAAGAACCAGGGGTCTCATTTATCAAGCGTGCGTAAAACAAGCTCTAAACTAGTGCGTATACCAACAGCCGTAAGCACAAGAAAGTTGGGAGTTATCAAACTTGAGTACATACAGCTGTATGAAATGACTGATGATGAATCGCACTCCTAAATTGTGTGCGTGTGCATAGTAATTTAAATTTGCATACAGAAACGCCCTCAAATTACCTTATTTGGCAAACAACCTTCCTTATAAAAACCCAATGCCGCCAGGGCACTATAGAACCGTTATCATGGATCCTGTGAAGAGAGGAAAGAAAAAAAAACTTCACAGACAATGAAGTGGAAGTGCTTTTAAATGAGTTACAACGTAATAAGACAGTTTTGTTTGCTGCTTTTTCAGGCGAAATGTCAAAGAAAAAAAAAGACTTGGCGTGGGGACGGGTTACTAATGCGGTAAATGCCGTCTCACCTGTATGTAGAACTACTGTAGAAATCAAGAAAAAGTGGTTTGATTTGAAAGTGTCCTCTAAAAAAAGAATTGCAGCCCACAAAAGAGACCTCGGTGCCACGGGAGGAAGCCAGAGTCTTATTTCAGTGTCACCATTGGATGACAAGATAGCTGCAATTATTGGTGAAACGTCAAAGAGCGGAGTAATCCCCGATGGTGACACTGAAAGTGCAATCCATCAACTGCCAACTGCCGAGCCATCCGAAAATGGTTAGAAGTTTTTCAAATGTTTGTGTTGCGATATATTATTCATAGATAAATAACACTCACATTGCAAATGATTTGGATTGTTCATTTAACATTTAATTTATAGATCTGCCAGTTTTGCCAGGTCCTGCTCCGCCTGCCACTTCAGCACGTCCGATGCGTTTCGAGGCACGAGTCCTGACTGATGCGGTTCTGAAAACACAGGAGGAATTAGTGAGAGGCATTGCACGCATAAAAGAGGAACTGCACCAAATCAATGTGAACTTGAGGAACATTAGTGATTCACTAAATGCATCATGCAAGTTCAATAAAAGCTCCAATTGATCTCACCATTTTCTCACAATTACTCCTTATTGTGAAACAGATTTAGAACCGTTCGATTATCCCTGCTCTTAGTTGCACGGCCACAGCATTTGGCATGGGGTCAAAACCTTCTGCCATGTGGCGATCTTCTTGTATCGGCATCTCATCCAGTGGTATACCGTTTTTAATGGCAATATTATGCAGCACACTGCATGCTTTAACTATATAGCACACCTAAAGCAAATTGATAAATATTGTAGTTATAAAATATAATTAAAACTTAATTTAAATATTTAAACATTCAAAACCTTGTCGGGTTTGTATTGCAATATGCCTCCTCTGCCTGACAGACACAGCCATCGAGCCTTCAGCAAGCCTATTGCACGTTCTACTGTGCTTCTTGTGCGCTCATGTGCTCGGTTGTAATTCAGCTCGTTTTGGGATACAGGGTTTGCTACTGGGGTCATTAGCTAGGATTTAAGGGCATATCCTCGATCCCCTGCAATGATGTAGATTAACATAAAATACAGTACACTAGATGGTGTTGAGAAGTAATCTAATTGTTACACACTTACCAATAAGCCAGCCTTCTCCAGCAGCGCTTTGCTGAAGACGAAGTCCCACGATGCTGTTCTGCACAATGAAGGAATCGTGTGTCCCTCCTGGGCTGTTAGCAACGACATTTAGCAGGTTCAAGTGTGCATCACAGTTACCTGCACGTTAATGGAATGATAGCCTTTTCTATTTACAAATGCAAATTCATCAACAGTAGGAGCTTTCAGGGCAACATGTGTGCAGTCAACTGCCTCTATTACACTTGGAAATCCTGCGATGTTATAGAAATCGGTCATAATTTTTGTCCTTTCTGCTGCGGTATTTGGAAACGTAATGTACTGTGATGTAAGTGATATAATTGCATGTAAAACGTGTGGCATAATTCGGCTCACGGTGGGTTGAGAAATACCAGACCTGTCACCAATTTCCCTTTGAAATGTGCCTGTGGCTAAAAAGCCAATAGTAGAAAGAACCTGAGTGTGCACGGGGACTGCACTGGTGCGCTTTGTCGGCCTCTCCAAAAGTTGCGAGAACTGCTCACACAAATCAAGCAAAATTGCCCTTGACAAATGAAAATGACTAATGAGCCACTCATCACTCTCAGCGAGTAAGTCTGTGCGGTCCCTGAAAACGTGATCTCTGCGCAAAAGTGCTTGTTGCAAATCTTCAAGAAGCGCAAGGTCTGCCATTGTAGTCAATGCATTTCCAAAAACAGTTCTTCAACTGTGGATTTTATATTATTTACAGTTCCAGATAACTCAGAATCACCTGTTGTATTCAATTCATCAATTTGTCAACACTGACATTTAAGTGGTGAAGTATAAGGGCACTGGGTTTATATGTGATTACAGTTCTCTACCACTAGGGGATTCTGCTTACACACAGTCAGGAGTTCTTCTAAATGTGCGCACATTTTTACGCACACGTACAAATTAATGAATCGCATTCTATTAGTGGAATTGTGCGTATGCATGATTTACACATAAAACCGTGCATATGCACGCTTGATAAATATTAAAGGCATTCTCAAGTATAAACCCCATAAACTGATACAAGGAGCATGGACAAAAAGTTGGAGTACCACTTTGGTAACCCTGTAGAATTTTACAAGGTTTGAGAGAAATATGCAACACCATTAATGGTGGAGATGCCTTTGCAGACACGAGTCTAGAACAGAACTGAAGCAGGAAACTGGTTTTCTGGGTTATGAAGACAGATGGCAGGAAGGTATGAATCCAGAAAGAAGGACAGTGGAGATTATGTCATTGATGGAAGGGTCTTCAAACACCCAGTTTGCAGAGAGGGAGAAAAAGGGAAAGGACCAGAAAACAGTGGCAACCCCTGGCTTAGTGGGTAACTCCATTTACTGGAGCCCTTAAGCTGCCTCCCATATGCGTGCGTCTGACAACCTGGACCGCTTTAGTTAATTAAATAATTTTTAACATAAAACCTAGTACCCAGGTCACTAATTTTATAGTGTCTCCATTAACTAACATGAAACATATTCATCATTTGGCTAAACATTCAAGTAGACATTCACTTCCTTTGAAGTTCATTTTCAGAAGAGTCACTAGTTTTTGTGCCAGATTTTGGTTGTTTTCGTTTAGCATATTTAAACTTCTTAGGATATTTCCTACTTGGATATTCCGATTCTTCTGTAAGGTATACATCCTTCTCTTGTTTTTGTCCATACATCAATTTCTGATTGTCTTTCCTCCAATCCCTGACTCGCATGGCTTCTGTTTCAAATCCTCTTTAAACACCTTATTCTTAAGAGATCAATTTTATTTTCTGATTCTGTTGGTTGAGATAATAAGTGGAACTTAATAAGTGGAACTTAGGGTGGAAATAGCACATTCGTGTTATTAAAGGGCTATTTCTTCATCATATACTTGTTTGTACTGCAACATTTGTGTAAAAGCTGCTGTTCCCCTACTTTAGTTAAACCTCTTATTTTAAGGTCTTATTAATATAATTGTTATTATTATTATTATTAGTAGTAGTAGTAGTAGTACTGATGTTATCTTTATTATTCTGTGCACAGTTTAACACAGCATTTTGTATTTTACATGTTAATTATATTATTAAAGTGTGGTCTCTTTTGGCTTTAACTGCATATCCAAATACTCAAAATTTTGGAGTAAAACCTGCTCCCCTGTGCCAGATAGCTAAAGTTAAAGAATGTTACACTGTGAGCCAAAACACAAAGTCAACTTAACCAAGGAATGGCATGAAAAGGAAGATTATAAAAAGCAGGTGTGATAAGGTGGTAGAGACCTAACAAACAAATGTACTGTTGGAATCAAAGCAACAAGGTTTTTTTTATCACTCCCGTTAAAAGTTTTAGGTGTTCTTTATTAACTTGTGGGTGCTGAATCCAAATCTGGCCTATCTAATTTTTGAGAGATGAATTGTTAAAATAAATAAAACACTATTTTAGAGAAAAAATGTAATATATGTTTTAAATTATTTAGTCTTAAAAAAAATTATACATTATACATGTACTTTTTTTTAAAATAGTACCCTCAATTGTCTGTCAGGGGTCAGGACCAAAGCCATGATGGATAAGAGAAAAGATGGATAACAGAACAGCTACTTTAAAAATGATATATAGTAGATTAATTTAGCAAATAGTCGTATTTATTTTCAAAACAAAACTACATTAACAAAACAAAATATAGTATTAACAAAATTAATTAATTAGTATAATATCATAATGACCAGCGTAATAAGCAACTACAACTTAGAGGTACTGGAGTTTTCTATGTTTTACTTGTAGTCTTCATTCTTAACAAATGATGCTCTGTCTTACATTCCATTATCTGGGTTACAGAGTACACCTCCAAAAACAATAAAAGAAAGGTTTTCTTACCAATCAGTTTATCTCCTGCTGCTTACATTTTTTTTCTCTACACCACAAACACTCCTGATTTATTGTCTCCTGATTCCCTACTCAAAACTTCCTTCCACCGCACCTTCGTTTTTCTCTCAACTTTTCCTGACACTCATCTCCTAAGAGGCGTGTCTGCTCTTTACAGAAGCCCTTCATTCAGTCCCATCACTTACAGAATTAGTTTCGCCCCTTTCTGATCCCACACTGTGTATCACAAGCTAAATGCATGTCACAATAAATTAACAGGACATGATATAACAGAATTTAAATAGAAAATTACGATACAGAAAAACATTTTCATTCATTTTTGTTAGGGTCACCGCTTTCTATTGTTCACTGTTGCTCTTCCTTCTCTATAAATTGAACAAATACTTGAAGCACTTTTACCATTTCATGAATGTTTAATAATTTCTTGTGACAATTCCAACACCTCACACATACATTTATCGGCCATAACAATGTATAGTAAATTAATTATAATAAAAGAGAAAAGCTACTAAATGCTATTAAAACTGAAGGTAAATAACTGACACTGGGATTTCAAAATGCGCCATGACACAAAGCTGGGGAAAAACAGTGTACGCTAGCACAAGGAAGAGTTGTTTCAATGTGCACAGCTAACAACGTACCCCGTGTTGGTTTTTTTTTACCCCGATGGTTAACAGAGACTGATGGTTAACTGAGTGACAGATAATAAAGGTTTTATTGTATTATTACTATTACAAGTAGTCACTTGGTAAGTTTTTTCCTCTAATAATAATAATATTCTAAAGATGTTTCATGGTGGAATGACAAACAGAAGTCTTTTAACACAGACTGACTCCACTTTCCACTTTTAATGCCTCTCTATTTGAACAATGTCCTGCTAAAATTCCTGCTTTGAATTTCCCCTTGGTATTAATAAAGTATCTATCTATCTATCTATCTATCTATCTATCTATCTATCTATCTATCTATCTATCTATCTAAAACCCCTCTACATGTTCATCAGAGACCACTCTCTTGTTCCCCTTGGTTTACTAGTTACTTGCTCAAGACAACAGTGCAATCCAACCTTGCATACTTCTGTAAAAAAACATTTAAACAACCTTCACTCTTCTGAATAATAAAAAGGCAGTCATAATCAGTTTGAGTTTCATGGTTTGTTTCAATTACCTTTTTACCTTTTTATCTCTATTTTTATCTATTTCACTGATCACTTCTACCACTTTCTTTTATGTGGAATTGCTCCCTGGACACTTTTTACTATTTTTACTACTTGACATGGATTTTTACACTCCGAGAATCGCCTATTCAAGTAGTCAGCTTAAAGCACTGAGAAGAAATGCACATGCCGGTGTGGTTGCTTATTTACCTGACGAGGTAAGAAGACGATATCGGGGCAGCCGAGCCGGCGCAAAGATAAAAGATAAGATTAAATCGAGACAACTTGAGAGAAAATGGCGTTATAAACCGTCGGTGCCTTCTGTGATCCTGGGAAGTGTGAACTCACTACCTAATAAGATTGACGAACTGGCTGTGCTGGTGAAAACTGTCAGAACCTACAGAGAATGCAGCTTGCTGTGTTTTAGTGAAACGTGGCTAACAACTACCATCCCAGATGCTAACGTGGAGCTACCCGGGTTTAGCACAGTTAGAGCGGACAGAGACGCAAGTACCTGCGGGAAGAAGAAAGGAGGAGGACTCGCTCTCTATGTCAATACAAAGTGGTGCAACTCAGGACATGTAAACGTTAAAATCTCCAATTGCTGCAGGGACATCGAACTGTTGGCCGTAAGTCTGCGTCCGTATTACTTGCCCAGAGAGTTTGGACACGTGATTGTTGTCATTGTTTACATCCCCCCTCAAGCGAACGCGGAGATAGCGAGTGACATCATCCATTCCGCAGTTGCTAAGTTACAAACGCAGCACCCTGAGGCACTTGTGCTAATCGCTGGAGACTTTAACCATGTAACGCTGGACAAAACATTACCTGCCTTCTCCCAGTATGTGGATTGTAACACCAGGGGAAACAGGACTATCGACCTACTGTATGCAAATGTTAAAGACGCATACAGCGCCACCCCGCTGCCTGCGCTTGGGAAAGCAGATCATAACCTGGTTCTGCTACAGCCTCAATACAAACCAAGAGTGAGGGCGCTACCTACAACCACACGCTCATTCAGGAAGTGGTCCCCTGAGGCAGAGCAGGCTCTGAGAGACTGCTTTGGAACTACAGACTGGGATATATTCCTGGGGTCACATAGTGAGAACATTGAAGAGGCTGTTGAATGCACAACTGATTACATCAACTTCTGTATGGACATTGTAGTTCCAGTAAGAACAGTACGCTGCTATGCTAACAACAAGCCATGGGTTACAAGTGACATCAAGGGCCTTTTGAACCAGAAGAAAAGGGCTTTTAAAGGTGGTGATCAGCATGAGCTCAAGCGCGTGCAGAAGGAACTCCGAGTCCAACTCAGGGCGGCGAAAGAGCAGTACAGGAGAAAGCTGGAGCAGAAGTTGCAGAACAACAGCATGAAGGAAGTGTGGGATGGGATGAAGATTATCACTGGCTGCAGCTCGAAGCGGGGTGCCGCCATCGAGACAGACGTGGAGAGAGCAAACCAAATGAACAACTTCTTTAATAGGTTTGATCACCCTAACCCACTATCACCTCGAAGTACTGCATCCTCCAACCATCCTTCTGCTGGTACCAGCATAGGTGAGACATCCCCACTCACAATTACAGCAGCCCATGTGAGCAGAGAGTTGAAAAGACTTCGTGCCAGCAAAGCAGCGGGTCCAGATGGTGTATCGCCACGACTGCTGAAGGCCTGTGCGTTGGAACTGGGGAGTCCTCTACAGCGCATCTTCAACCTGAGCCTGGATCAGGGGAGAGTCCCAAGGCTTTGGAAAACATCTTGTATCACCCCTGTCCCAAAGGTATCATGACCTAGTGAGCTGAATGACTTCCGGCCTGTTGCTCTGACGTCACATCTGATGAAGACCATGGAGCGGCTGCTGCTTCACCACCTGAGGCCACAGGTCCGCCACGCCCTCGACCCTCTGCAGTTCGCATACCAGGAGAAGGTGGGAGCGGAGGATGCCATCATCTATATGCTACACCGATCCCTCTCCCACCTGGACAGAGGCAGTGGTGCTGTAAGAATTATGTTTTTGGACTTCTCTAGCGCCTTCAACACCATCCAACCTCTGCTCCTTAGAGACAAGCTGACTGAGATGGGAGTAGACTCACACCTGGTGGCATGGATTGTGGACTATCTTACAGACAGACCTCAATATGTGCGTCTTGGGAACTGCAGGTCTGACATTGTGTTCAGCAATACAGGGGCACCGCAGGGGACTGTACTTTCTCCGGTCCTGTTCAATCTATATACATCAGACTTCCAATATGACTCAGAGTCCTGTCACGTGCAAAAGTTCGCTGATGACACTGCTATTGTGGGCTGCATCAGGAGTGGGCAGGAGGAGGAGTACAGGAAGCTAATCAAAGACTTTGTTAAATGGTGCGACTCAAACCACTTACATCTTAACACCAGCAAAACCAAGGAACTGGTGGTGGATTTTAGGAGGCCCAGGCCCCTCATGGACCCTGTGATCATCAGAGGTGACTGTGTGCAGAGGGTGCAGACCTATAAATACCTGGGAGTGCAGCTGGATGACAAATTGGACTGGACTGCCAATACTGATGCTCTATGTAAGAAAGGTCAGAGCAGATTATACTTTCTGAGAAGGTTGGCATCGTTCAACATCTGCAGTAAGATGCTGCAGATGTTCTACCAGACGGTTGTGGCGAGTGCCCTCTTCTACGCGGTGGTGTGCTGGGGTGGCAGCATAAAGATGAAAGACGCCTCACGCCTGGACAAACTTGTTAAGAAGGCAGGCTCTATTGTAGGAGTAAAGTTGGACAGTTTAACATCTGTGGCAGAGCAATGGGCACTAAGCAAACTCCTGTCAATCATGAATAATCCACTGCATCCA
>JANRMT010028174.1:50315996-50346283 GCA_026402145.1 Polypterus bichir lapradei | reverse complement strand
TGCATAATTTGACAGTAAACTATGCGCTATATATATATATATATATATATATATATATATATACTGTATATTTGCCTCTCTGCTTTTTTCCCATCTTCTAGTCCATTTTTCTTAATCATTACCTCCAACTTTGAAGCCACTGACAGGGTCTTACTAATATTCTTGGCTTGGCAGCATGGCCTTCCTGCAGTACCCCCATTATCTCATGGCAATCGGTTTCAAGAAACATCTTGTATTCTTAAAAATACCTGAATATCCAGTGTAATTAAATGCATAATTTGTATTAAACTCACTACAAGTCTCATGACACAGACCTGGCTGCGGTTTCCCAGTGGACATTTCTGTTAATCCAATGAAACTGGTACATTTCTCCAGTTCTTCAGGGACTGTCCCTCTGTACTTACAGAGCACTAACTCTTTTTGTTCTAGACAAACCCTACTTTGTTAACTTTTTCGGCACTCTTGCCAGCAAATTAGCAGTGGCTTCATGCTATTCTTGCTCCTTTACCTTCTGGAAAACCTCTTTAATTTAATTCAGTTTCAATATTCAAGTGTCAGTATGTAGTGCAACTGGAGAGCTGGAGGAGTTGACATTACAGCTTTAAACCTCAGCTTCTGATTCTCCACTTTACAGCTTTCATATCTTTATTTATACCGTGTATGTCCTTGCATGTGTGCTGTTCCTCTGCTCTCGGATTGCTTTTGTATTTCTGTCTTTGAAACTGTTAATGACCTCTTTTACTGGGCTGGGCATGGAAGGACAGGGGGGTATACTGGTTGGAGGGTTTGGCCTTTTTTGACAACTTATAAACTTTGTTCTTTCTAGTCGATTGATTGTAATAAAAACTGTGTAAAAAAAAATCGGAGGCAGAAGCACATAAAGAATTTGGGAAATGTCCTCTTATAATGTCCGACAGACAAATAAAAAACAGATGCAAAAAATGGGTCAACATTTTAAAAAAACATTTGACAATCTGAGATGAAACAGAGGGTAAAGTTATATAATGACGACAGGAAGGAAATAATAGCAGATATGACATCATCACAGGCAGATGGAAACAGACAGAGTTTAACAGAAGTGATGTCAACAATGTCGGACCGAAAGTGACATTATAGTGCTGAGACGGAAGTCACATTATCTTTGGGAGTCGGAAGTGATGTCATCAAGGCTGCATTGGGAGTTGCATCATCGGGAGGAGCCAGAGGGTGGGAAAAAATGGGATTGTTAATCTTCCGTGGGTGTGTTGAAAGAAGGAGAGAAGCGTCAATGCCTTGTTCCAATCCCATATTTTGTAATATTTCACTCACCTCTGAACCTGTTGACAGCCTTCTAAGCATGCGTGTGTGACAATTTGATCACAAAAAAAGAAAAGAAAATATATATGGACATTGTACTTCTACTGTATATCAAGCAACATAATGATGTGGCCAACCTACACATTCTCCATAATTACATCCTTAGTATAATTTGCAAATTTACCAAAAATTCACATATATTTGAAATTTCTAAACTCAAGCTCAGGCTCAAAGATTGAGCTCAAAGTTTTCACAACAGCAGGCCATGTTAAAATTCCAAAGCTAAAGACTCCTTATAATAGTACAGCATACTCTTACTACTCACACAGCGGAAGCTATTCTCATTGTTTTTTAACAATTGTAGCCATTGTTTTGTTTGACAGTTAGGTGTCTTCCATTTTCTTTCTTGCTTTAGGGTCATTGGTGTACCATGAGATAGACAGATGGGTCCAGCATTGCCAATGACAGGTCACTGCGTTATAAGCCGGCTAGAAGGAGCAGGTGCAGGTATTTTTATACGGATCACTACATAGTCATTACTTGTTACACGTTAATTATAAAGAACTGCTTCTTCAGATCTTCATTTTGTGTGCTAACTTTTAAAAGTATTAGTAATTTATTAAGAAATCTTCTGTTTGTAAATTGTTTACTTATGTGTAGCTTTTGGTGTGCGTATTGCCTACTGCACAAAGGTGTAATTTTTTAAGTTAAATATAACATATGAAAAATTATAAACATTTTTTTTTACTACTTTTTCTTTGA
Source organism: Polypterus bichir lapradei (assembly GCA_026402145.1). NCBI lineage: Eukaryota > Metazoa > Chordata > Cladistia > Polypteriformes > Polypteridae > Polypterus > Polypterus bichir. Next base: position 50,344,225 of record JANRMT010028174.1, on the reverse strand, counting down.
CTGTTGACTGTTGACTAAAAACAAAGATAGACTTCCAAAATAAAGAACATGCAAAAATAGATTCCCAGAAATTTTCATAAGTTGGCAATACATAAATCTAATTTGATTTGCCAAAAAACAAATGACCAAAGGAAAAGGAGTCCCCCAAAAGTCAAGATACTCAAACAAAACCTATTTCATTAAATTAGTAAAGGAAAACAAATTTTAAAAAACTCAATAACTTAGAACTACCCCAAAACAACAAAGAATTTGAGGGGAAAAGGGCAAAAAACTAAATATGAAAAAAAAAGCAAAGAACCATAATCCAAAATTTAAAAAGGCAATATTTAAATAGCTAAATCACTTAAACAAAATTAAAAAAAAAATTACCAAAAATCACCAACAAAATTAGGATGGTGGCAAAACATGCCTTAAATTCATCCCATCAACTGCAGAGTTTCATTGTTACATCCACAGGGGCAAGTAATTTAATTGGGGTCTGTCTTCACTTCCTCCATCAAAAACCCTTAGTAACGTAAATAAAAAGAAGAGAGAGAAAGCCTGTTTAAAAATAACACAAACAGTTAATATAAAATTATCAGCAAAAATAGAACAATTAACAAAATTCAAACTATAATATATCAATTCAGAAATAGTACTGAGAAAATACAAAACATAGAAAAAACAAATTCCAACGCAAAACCTACAACAGAACATCAGCATACATTTTGAATCAAAAATAGTCAAGTTTGCAAGGGAACACTCAGGTGGATGTTATCCCAAGGATCATTTCTAGATCACAACATGCCAAGCTGATGTCTGAAACCTGAAACTAGCATCACAGACATAATTATTTCAAGTGCAGTGCCACACAAAGAATCCATTAATGCACTTTTAGTTGGGCTGAGCCTTTATACCGAAACTTGTGGTATAAAAACCTGTGTATCTAATTCCAGCATTGGGTTGACTTGTTTGACCATATTAATTTCCAGTGGTTTAGTTTGGAATTTTTAACTACTGCACATTTTATTTTAAATCACTGCTTTTGTTGTGTGTCAGTTGTGGTATTCACCCTGAACTGGTTTGTTTTTTTCTTTTCCTTTAATTCCTCCTGTCTATTGAAGTTTTAGTTTTGTTTTTACTGTTTTGTCATTGTTAATTATCGTTTACCTTGTCCTTTTTTCAATCAATCCCTTTTTGTATTCTGTTAGTATAGTTAAATATTTGATAGATAGATAGATACTTTATTAATCCCAAGGGGATACTCCAGCAGCATCATACTGATAAAAAAAAATATTAAATTAAAGAGTGATAAAAATGCAAGTAAAACAGACAATAACTTTGTATAATGTTAACGTTTACCCCCCAAGGATGGAATTGAAGAGTCGCATAGTGTGGGGGAGGAACGATCTCCTCAGACTGTCAGTGGAGCAGGACGGTGACAGCAGTCTGTCGCTGAAGCTGCTCCTCTGCCTGGAGATGATACTATTCAGTGGATGCAGTGGATTCCCCATGATTGACAGGAGCCTGCTCAGCGCCCGTCGCTCTGCCACAGACATCAAACTGTCCAGCTCCGTGTTTACAATAGAGCCTGCCTTCCTCACCAGTTTGTCCAGGTGTGAGGCATCCTTCTTCTTTATGCTTCCTCCCCAGCACAGCACCGCGTAGAAGAGGGCACTCACCACAACCGTCTGATAGAACATCTGCAGCATCTTATTGCAGATGTTGAAGGAAGCCAGTCTTCTAAGGCAGTCTGCACAGAGCATCAGCATTAGTAGTCCAGTCCAATTTATCATGCACTCCCAGGTATTTATAGGTCTGCACCCTCTGCACACAGTCACCTCTGATGATCAAGGGGTCAAGGAGGGGCCTGGGTCTCCTAAAATCCACCACCAGCTCCTTGGCTTTGCTGGTGTTCAGATGTAAGTGGTTTGAGTCTCACCATTTAACAAATTCCTTGATTAGGTTCCTATACTCCTCCTCCTGCCCACTCCTGATGCAGCCCACGATAGCAGTGTCGTCCGAGTCCGACTCCGAGTTGTATTGTATTGATGTTGGGAAGGCAAGAATCTTATGTAAGAATCGAGCCCCAGGTGCTTTAATTAGTTCTCTTGCTGATAGTCCTTGTGGGACAGTTTAAAATTTGTGTGTTTACGACCTCACTGTTCTTCTACTACTGTTTGCCCTACAACTTTTGTTAGGTTTCTGTTATGATTTGATTTTTCATTTTGTTTTTGCACTTTTCTATAGTGAAGTAAGATCTTCTGGGGTGTTTTTGTTGGGGTTTTCAGACCCAGGTAATCCATTTCTGCAGTTTGTATTTTTACTTGAATGCTTCATAAAAAAGTGAATTCTTTACTTTATCTTTTGACACCTTTTTTTTTTGGATAAGCAGGCGCTGCTATTTTGTGGATTTTGCATCATTTTTTTTACATAGGTAGCATTTCCAAAGGCTAACACGGTACAACACCCTAGTACTACAAAAATGATGACATAATCAATGCAATTGTTTAAGGCTTACTGCTTTTAGGACTAATTTATCCAAGATAGGATGCAATGTAAAAGACCTCTTTCTTTTAAATTTTGACTTCAGTTTCAGTTTTGCCCTTTATGTTTTGATGAAAGATAGGATTGCCTTCTGGTTCACTAACTTTGCATGTCTGACTATGCTTTCCCTTTCACTCCTTTCAAAAATCTTTCTGTCTAGCTTAGGTGAAATGGGTTTCTACTCTCTGATCTTTTTCTTTGCTACTGCCGCTGTTCCTTCCTTTTGTTTGCACATTGTCCCCTGTTCAGCAGGGTAGGAGTGTAATTGAATGAGTGCATTTCAGGACATGCTGGAACTAGAAGAACCTAAAAGATTGATTTAAGGCAATCGTTTTATTGAAAGGTAATCAAAATGCACACTGGACAAAACAGGCTAAAAGCAGCCCCACACAAAACTATCAAATCTTCATTTTATTTTTCTTCTTCTTCTTCTTCTTGTTCAGATGCATTCCACCTTTTATTTTTCTTGCCATGCTGTAATTAAAATGGATTATACAGTAATCCCTCGCTTCGACTTTCGCGGCTTCACTCTATCGCAGATTTTATATGAAAGCATAACTAAATATATAACGCGGATTTTTCGCTGCTTCGCGGGTTCTGTGGACAATGTGTCTTTTTACTTCCTGTATATGCTTCCTCAGTTGGTTTGCCCAGTTGATTTCATACAAGGGACGCTATTGGCGGATGGCTGAGAAGCTAACCGATCAGAGCACGCAGTTAAGTTCTCCTGACTGAGAAGCTAACCAATCAGAGCACGCAGTTGAGCTCCTGCGTGCTGAATGCAGTGTTAACCAGGAAGTCTCGTCTCGCTCATTCAGCATCAACATGTTTCGCTGTGTAAAGAGTTGTGCTCTTTAGTGTTTATCTTTGTGCATAGTCAAGCCCTTCATTATGGCTCCAAAACAATCTGCTACTGCTTCAGGGGCCGTGCCCAAGCGCAAGAAGAAGATGTTAACGATTGCCGAAAAGGTAAACGTTTTGGATTTGTTGAAGGCTACGATTCTTTTTATTTAAAAAGTAGGAAAGGAATATAAGATCTACGGCTGCAGTGTCCTTTTAACCAGGGTGCAAAACGAGTTGTAAGTGGATGTAATAAGGCAGTAGTCTGGATGGAATCTGCTTTAGGGATTTGGATTGAAGACTGCCAGAAGAAGAACAACGGCAGTGCTACACAATCGCCTGAAGTGGCTCCTTTACAAGGGCTGTAACGCTCTCCTTTGTTGTGCAGTAAAATTAAACTCATTGTTATCGGACAAGTCATCGTGTCATTGTTGGTGAGTAACCATAATTAATTTTCTTCTTACAGTGCTTAGTACATGTACGTACGTTTAGTGTCACTGTACACACATTTACTGTATACTATTTTTCTTGCATTGTACGTATTTATTGCTGGTGACCTGTCTGTCGTAATGACTGTAACATATGTGATATCGGAGACACTCAATATCTTTAAAATAATATTTAGGTTTTACTGTATATAAACAGTGTGTTTATATACATAATTTCAATGAATCTTACCTAATATCTAAGAGAATACAAAGGGATTATGCTGTATAACTCTGCGGGGAATATTTATAAACAGTGCGGGAGAGTTTATAAGGGCTTAAAATATATAAAAATAACCATACAAACATATGGTTTCTACTTCGCGGATTTTCACCTATCGCGGGGGGGTCGGGAACGCAACCCCCGCGATCGAGGAGGGATTACTGTAATTGAAGTTATTCAGCAGCTATTGCAGGTGAAATTAGCTTTAGTCCAAGCCTAACAAAAAGATGATATAAATTAAAAGGTGTAACTAAAATATGTATCGATATCTTATGATCATCCTAGTTATCTTAATAATTATTAAATAGTGTATGTTGAGAAAATGTTTTACTACATGTTAATGTGATTGCATTATGTAATTCTTTTCAACATCCACATTTCTTTATAGAACACCATTTGTGATGAAGTTAAGTAAAATAAGTTGTTGAACTTTGAATTTTGATACTGAAGAGTTTTTGTGCATCTGCTGGATATTTCAATTTCCAATGACCTTTCTTATTAATAAAGTGGCCTTCTGTAATCTTTATTATTTTCTTCTACTGGTATTTATAGTATAGAGCCATTTCAACTACAGAGTTTCCAGAGTATCACTTTTATTAATAATGGTGGGAAATTTTCTGACATTTTTCTGAGTACCAACAGACATAACAGCTAGCTGATCCTACTTTAAAATTAAAATTTCATTTAATATAACTAAAGCTTATACCACAATTAAATGATAGCTTAAAATTGAAACATATTTGTTTCACAGAGACATGTTGTACTGATTTTATATGCGGAAAGCTTAACTGCTAGAAGCTGTTATAACTGTCAATAAAACAATTGCCTGTTATGAGCTGGAATATACCACCAGTAGGATTTGCCAGGCATATTTTAAGTTATATATGTTTATATAGTATTAAAGAAAATCTTAAATAAAAAGGTAAAAGTCTCATAGTCACTACGTAGATGCTGATGCTAGGAATTTGGTTTTAGAAAATAAAAATATGTTGATGTATCTTTTGATATTAAATTATGATAGAAAAAAAGTGATAGAAACCAATTAGAAGTTGATTTTATTAAAGGACTATAATCTGACTAGTTGGTGCCATGCCAATGCTAGGTGCCATTTGGCTGATATCTTTTGGAAAATACCAATGGCAACTGTCCAACAAGTTGGCCTACATGAAAAGTTATATTGTGAGCCGATGGCGACAATCCAGAGAAAGTGGCCAACTGGCAATAGATTGTATTAGTACTAAAATCTTCTTGAAAAAAATCAATGCTGTCTAAAGATTATTACCACATTCTTATGTTTCTTGTATCCAACAATGGAAAAAAATAGTGTTTATAGTGTGAGGGTTCCAAAAATATCACACATATGTTCAGTTTTTGCTTTTGATCAAATAAAATGTAAAACATTTACCTTCAGTATTAAGCTATGTACTGCTCCTTTACTTGGCTTTTATCAAAAGTTAGTTTATTTCTTAAAAATATATAAAACAGCAAGAGCGCAAAACCTGCTGAAAAGGCCTTACTTTGCCATTCTGTGTTTATGTTCAAAGACACTTTTAACTGAATTTAAGATGGATTTAGAGCAAAAGTTATAAATTCATAATAAGAACTAGAAATTACCTTGCAAGACTAGGCTCTACCCAGTACAAATGTTAATATTAGCATTCATATAAAAAATATGTGTAAAATCTTAAAAGCAACATGTTGTATAATGTTTTATATTATATTTCACTGAGACATTAGGTTCAAGTCTTGCACAGATATCATCTATTTACTGCTAGTTCTACAAAATACTTAAGAATGATGGAGATAACAGGAAAGATATGAAAGGATGTTAGGAATGCAAGATATGGGAACCATGCAAAATGGTTCTCATGGCCTGCAACTCAGAGATGGATGCTGAAAGTTTTCCAGAGATCTTATTGAAAATGGGGAAATTTGGCATATAGCTAGATTCAAAGATGTCATCACAGCAGCATTAAATTGAAAGTTCACTTGGGCAAGACCGATGAACACAGAAATGAATATATTGGTGCCTTTCAACTTCATGCTCCCAGTTGGTAGACCTCCAACGAGATTTCGAGACTACGGAAAGACCTTGGTCCTGCCTGGAACATCATAACAACGAACTGATCCACATAGCAACAAATGTTCTAATCAGAATCTGAGAGGTTAATTGCTGTTGGATTGACATGTAAGTTATTGATTTTTCATCAAAGATCAAACACAAGTTTGTCAATAAGCATATTGATTACAAGGGTATTTTGGTCCAAAGTCTATTTTTTAGCTTTATAGTTGTACTTTATGTGTACTTTGTACTAAGGCTATATATTCTAAATATTTTTGCAAAGAGAAATGCTACACATTGTGAAGGGTAATGATAAGCAAAATCAAAAAAAGGATACAAAAATCAAAAAAGGATACAAATTTTTATCTTTGGTTGATGCACTTATTGCTTCTAATGGAGGAGATGATCTATGGATGTTTTGCAGTGTAGATGCACAGGAATGATAACTTTCCCCTGCTGGACGCAATCTTGGTAAATCTTGCAAATAAGTCATGTGAATCTTGATTGGGTAATTAGCATGAAATGGGTACAAGGGAACTCCCATCCAAAGGAAATGAACAACTGAAGATGCAGTTTCTGGGATACAATTTATGATTTTCCAGCACTGCCCAGAAGCCAAGTCTAGACAGGATGCACTGATGAGTAACTGCATTTGAAATTGCTGGACAGATGAAAAAAAGAGCAAAGAAACCTCTTTAAACACATGTTGGCATGACTCAAAGCCTAAATGAGAGGAGTTTCTTCTGTGGTAATTATTTTCTCTTTACTAAATGCCTGGAAATTCAACTGGTAACCAAATTTGAATACCTTGTTAAATTTCCTTATAAAAGTAACAAATGCTTAACAAGGTCGTGTTTGAATAATGCTAGAAATAGCATCAGTGCAAGGAGAAAGTTCAGCTACTTTTTTACAGAAAGATTTCAGTGCACTGTCGTATTAGATTTTCTATTATATGAGGGTGAGTCCTCATGCCAAGACAAACACTTTTACAGTGAATTCAGAAGGTAATCAGACCCCTTATGTTGTGCCCACTTGTGTTGTAGATTTAATTTTAAATTAATATGTATTAACAATTTTTGCTCATCACTCTGCATTGAATAACCCATAATGACGAAGTGAACACGTTTTCAGGAAAGTTTGCAAATTTCTTAAAAACCAAAACTGAAATCTGTCATTTCCGTAAGTATTCAGGCACTTTGCTGTTGCGCTCTAAATTGTGGTCACATGCATTCTGTTCACTTTAATTGTGCTTGAAATGTTTCTACAACTTGATTGGAGACCACCTGTAGCAAACCAAATTGATTGGACATTGCCAGCATGTGTCACTCTTCTCTTCAGGTCACTACTTTGGCTCCCTGTAGCACGCGTTACGTTCAAATCCTTAATGCTTGCCTACAGACAAGTCAGTGGATCAGCCCCTGTGTACATGGAGAAAATGGTGAGACACTGTGCTCAGTGAATGTACAAAATGTACAGAATGTTTTTGCTCTGTGGATATCTGCCATATTTTTTAGATATTTTTGTTATGCTAGCTTTATAGCTCTTCACTTTTTGTGATCAACTTTTTGTAACCTGTCCTGCTGCACTTGTTCAAAGTCCCTAGACTCATGGTATTTGATTATCCAAGTCACTTTGGATAAAAGAGTCTGCCAAGCAAATAAATGTAAATGTAAATGTTTAGAAAGGCACACACCTGTGTATATAAGGTTTGACAATTCACACTACATGTCAGGACAAAAACCGAACCATGAAGTCCTAGGGACTCTGTAGACCTCCTTGCTCAAATTGTGGGGAGGCAAGGCAGATTAACTTGATTTGATATACTTTATTAATCCCTGAAAGGAAATTGTCCATTTCTAAAAGTTTGAGTGTTCCCACAAGTACTGTGGTCTCAATAATTGTTAAAACAAAGAGGTTTGGAACCACCATTACTCTTCCAAAAGTTGACCATCTGGCCAAACTGAGTAACCAGAAAAGAAGAGCCTTGGACAATGAGATGACCAAGAGCCCAATGGTCACTCTAAATCAGAAGTCCTCTACTGAGATGGAAGAACCTGTCAGAAGGATGATCATCTCAGCAGCACTCCATCAATCAGGTGTTTATGGTGGGGTGGCTAGAAGGGAGCCACTGTTAAGTCAAAGGCATGTGAAAGTTTAAAGGACTCCAGAGAACATGAGTAAAAGATTATCTGGTCTTATGAGACAAAAATGAACTCTTTGGGAAGAACTCCAAGAACTATGTCTGGTGAAGACCTGGTACTGCTCATAACTTTCCAAACACCATACCTACAATAAAGCATGGTGGTGGCAGCATTATACTATTTGGGTGCTTCTCAATGGCAAATACAGGGAGACTGGTCATCCTTGAGGGAAGGATGACCAGAGCTAAATGCAGAGTGGTCCTTAAAAATAACCTGCCCCCCAAAATGTATGTGACATCTGACTAAAATGATGGCTTATATTTTAACACAATAATGACCTGATGCAGACTGCCAAGAGAGATGTGAAGTGGCTTCAGGACAAGTCTCTGACTGTCCCTAAATGACACAGTCAAAGCTCAGACTTAAACCCCATAGAACATCTGTGGAGAGACTTGAAGATGGTGGTTTACAGACACTTCCCATCCAATCTAATTGAGCTTGAGAGGATCTGCCAAGAAGAAGGGGATAAACTGTTCAATCCAGGTATACAGAGCTTATAGAGACTTACTCAAGAAGACTCAAAGCTGTAGCTGCCGAATAGTTATATGAATGAAAGATTTCAGTTTTTGATTTTTAATTAGTTTGCAAACCTTTCTGAAAACATGTTTTCACTTTGTCATTATGTGCATCTGTACAGACAGATGGGCAAAAATGGCAACTTTCTCCATTTAAAATTAAATCTTCATCACATTAAAGTGTGCAGAAAGTGAAGTGCTCTGAATGCTTTCTGAATCCATTATTTTAGTAACAATATCCAATTAAGGAACACACCAAAAGGAGAACAGAATGTGCAGAAAGATAAATAAAACACTGCCGCATCACATGGCCTACCTAATCAGGTTTTAAACCCTGGTCTACCTGCCGGGGTGCTTAACCCAGTCTGAGTCACTCATCCATTGCCTTGGTTATCCTGCCACTGAAAACTGAGGTAGTTTGATTCCTTTTCCTACTTGTTTGCATCTCTATGCTCCACCTGGCAGCGGAAGAATCCATTTACAATATTGCAATGGTTACCAAAGAGTTTGACACTGGCAAGCTGGAAATCCTGAAGTAAAGTGATCCTTCTCTAGCTTCTTCCTGTCTTTAGTTGACCCTGTAGTGTCTAAGGGGGACGTTTTGTGCTTCCATTCAGGTTACCTCTCTATCTTTCTCTGTCTTATGCCCTTTTGTGGTAGGCACCACATATACCTAAACATACTTGTCCCTAGTTGCTCCTGCACCCATGTATTTCCATATGAAGGACCACTCTGCTCTTTGCTATTTGGGTTGTGCCCCTGCCATCGACCTCCTCTAATACATTTTATTATATAGCTTAGTGTTTTTTTTGGCTTAAAGAACTAAAGCAAAGGGTACTGACGTACATTTTGTGGACTTCACTCTGATGAAAGTTGAGGTAAGAATGTGAATAAAAACATCTTTACGCATTCTTTAAAGCTAACTTACTGTCATTTGCACTAGTTAGTCATTTAAAACTGAAATGTGCATTTACCTCAAAAATGTGAGCTTCTGGGAGAATCATGTTGTTGTTTGACCATCAGGAGCCACATGTTTCCTATGGACCACAGGCTACTTACTCATTATTTCTCTGCACTTTATTATGTACCCAGAATGTATGGCAGGAATTCTGCACAGACTGAGGTTTACTGTAAAAATGAGAAAAATAAGTTCCCAGTACTGTGCCAATGAATTATGCAACTAACTTCAACCAAAAAAACAACTGCAGTCATAATATACAGTTGATCAGGGTAAAGAAAGTGTTAAGCCTTTTAATGTACTGTATTAAAAATTACAAAAAAAAAAACAAAGTATAAACATATTAAATCTAGGAATATACAGTATGTAAAGTCAAATTTGGAACCAAACATATGTATGATTTTTACTTCAAATGCAATTCTCGAGTAATTTTTAGTGATTGATTTTAATCCTTCACATCTGCAGCTTAAGGGCTGAACATACTATTCACTTTCAATTTCAGAAGAAGCATCATTTTATAATATGCTGCAAGGGGAAAAAGTAAAACATTAAAAATAACGTCTGCCCAAATAAAAAGTATTGAGTGTCAGTGCTCAGGCAATTTGTGGTGTGTATAACAAATAAATTGGCTGCATTTCAAAAAAATATATTTTATCCGAAGTATTGTGGTTAGCCGGGTGGCAGTGAGATGCAATGTCATATCATGAGTCAGCGACCTGAATTTGAATCCAGCATCTGTGTGGAGTCTGCACATTATCCAAGTGTCTTCAGAGGGGATTTCTCCCACATACGGTACTTCAAGACATGGAGCTTAGATCACTGTGTGAATGTGCATGTGGGTGTGTGCATCAGTGGACCCCATTATGGACTGGAACCCTTTCCAAGGCTGGCTCCTGCTTTAAAGCCGGTGCTGCTGGGATCAGCTTTGACCTCCCGTGATCTTGAATTGGATTCAATGAGTTTAAGAATGTTATATTATTGTTCCTAGTGCTGTTTTCTCACAACTATTAAGAGCCAAGTTAATAATAATAAAAATAATAATAATAATAATAATAAATTTTATTTATATAGCGCCTTTCCCATGCACAAAGCACTTCAAAGAGTTTAAGAATGAACAGCAGGGTATACAGTATATAGAATTGTACTAAGCCAGATAAATAAATAAAGAAGAGTAAGATAGTAATTCAGAGAAAAGCCTAATATACAACATAATTGATGGTCTAGCGCAAACACATACAGGTTACATCAGCATCTTGACATAGAGGTAAACTAAGAAAAGGGTAATAAAGTCAGGTAGAGCTAAAAGCCTTCCTGAACAGATGAGTTTTGAGTTGTTTTTTAAAAGAATTCATGGAGTCAGCTGATCTGATTAATTTAGGTAGGTCATTCCAGAGTCTGGGCGCTATACAGCTGAAGGCCCTGTCAATTCCAATCTAGTCATTTACTTTGTAAAGCTTACAAATTATTTACCTTACCAAGTTTTTACATTTTTTTTCCAGGTATTACAATTTAGTTTTCCATTCCAAAGATCTGCAGTTTCAATCAATTGCAGACTCTAAATTAGCCCATTATGAGGAGGTGTTCTTGAATACAGTATACAGTATGTGAGGATATCTTTCATTTGATTGTTGATTGTTGTGTTATAGGTGATGGTGTGAGGAACCCTATCAGAATCGGCTGACATTAATTGTAATGTTCCACAGGGGTCAGTGCTACAGACACTGCTGTTTTTAATGTATAAAAATGATTTGAGTAAGAATATAAGTAAGAAGTTGGTTAGGTTTGCAGGTGATATGAAGATAGGTGGATTGTCAGATGATCTGGAATCAGTGGAATCATTACAAAGGGACTTGGACAGCATTATGGTCAGGACCAGATAATATTTACCCTTGAGTTCTTAAGGAGGCTAGTGATTGCATATATTTTTAGGAAGTCACTACGCACTGGAGAGATTCCAAAGGACTGGAAAATGGCAAATATCATCATGCTTGACCTAGTTATTCCAATGAATTTGTTAGCTATACTTTGAATAAGGCCTACTGACAGGCTTCAAGTCATGCAGCTGGATGTCCCAAGAAATATCAAAGTGCCATCCATGGCTGAGAATTCATGGTTTCTGTATGCTGAGTAATGTGACTCTGGTGTCATTCTTCTGGGTGAAGCTGCCTAACCATTTCCTGCCATATTCCATTAGCCAATGGCCTGACACCAAGGATTACTGGGTAGAAAATGTGTTTTCCTTGATATTGTAGATAATCAAGATGTTTTCCATGCTCTCATTTGGTCTAAATCTGCTTGGGTTTTGTTTCAAGGAATTAGTCAATGACTAATATCTAATAATAATTCCAGGCATGCAGTGCTGTTTCTCCATAGCTTGCCTATGTCAGCATTGTTCACGTATTCTTGTGGCCTGCAGACATCTACATGTGTGAGTATGGCTACTCCCTAACATTACTATTTTATTTATGATGTTTTTGGGTCCGCATTCATGCATATTTTGGGCTGTGATTTCCCATTCAAGATCTTCTTGGTTATACTGGTTGAGAACCAAACCTACAGTGTGATAGTGCTGTAGTGTGATTAATTTATCCCAACCCTTAAAGAGAATTTGCCCCTGGTCTTAGAGTTTCTGCTGCTAATGGTGTGGTTTGTTGTCATTGGCTGCAGATGAGATGCCAGCACTCTCTGTCTTGACTCACTTGCTTTGAAACTGCTGCCATTTTCTGTGCTTGGTGTGGCATGCAACCAATATCAGTTTACAGGTTTTGGGGACTTCCCAAATGTTTTCATTGGTCTTTGGCTATCAGTCTTTCAAAGTGTACATTTTGCTCAACATGCTATAATCCATGCTTACTGGTGTTGGTCTAGCTTTTGAGATTTTTTTCAGTTATAAATAGAGCATGTGCCAACAGGATTGTGGAATACAATGTGAAAACATAACATTGAATACAGTTTTAAGGAGACAAACCAAGATCAAAGCATACTTATATACAGCGAATTAATAAAATATTTAGACCCCTTCACTTTCTGCACACTTTATTGTGTTGTAGATTTAATTTTAAATCAACAACTTTGCAATTTTGCCGATCAATATAAACTCAGTAATACAAATGACAAAAGTGAAAGCATGGTTTCAGAAAGGTTTGAAAATGTATTAAAAATCATAAAACTAAATCTAATTTCTGTAAGTATTAAGACCCTTTGCTGTGGCACTCCATATTGTGATCAGTTGCAGCCTGTTCACTTTAAATTCTCCTTGGAATGTTCGAAGAACTTGATTGAAGTCCACCTGTGGCAAACTGAACTCATTGGACATCATTTAGAAAGGCACACACTTATGAATTTAAGGTCCCTCTGAATTGAACACCTCTGCGATCAAATGATGGGGAGGAATAGGTCAGGTCAAGGGTATAAAACCATTTCTAAAGCTGTGAGTGTTCCTAGGAGACCAGTGGTTTCAATAACTGTGAAATAAAAGTAGTTTTGATATACCTGGAGTATTCCTAGAGTTGGGACTTTGGCCAACTTTAGCAAATGGACTAGGAGGGATTTGTCAGGGAGGTGATCGAGAACACACTGGTCAGTCTAAAAGAACTTTAGAAGTCATCTGCTGAGATGGCAGAACCTGTCATAAGGACGACCATCTCAGGAGCACTTTATCAATTACGCACATATGACAGCTTCTTTGGAGGTTGTCAAATGGCATTTAAAAGACCAAGAGCATGAGGAAAGAATTTCTCTGGTCTGATGAGACACATATTAAAATATTTAGCTAGACCTTCAAGCACTATGTTTAGCAGAGACCAAGTACTGCTCATCAGCTGCCTAACAGTATCCCTATAGTGAAGCGCTGTGGTGGCACCATCATGCTATAGGGGTAGTTCTCAACAGCAGGGACAGAGAGTCTGGTCAGAACTGAGGGAAGTTTGAATGCAATGAAATACAAAGACCTCAGATTGGGGCAAAGTTTCACTTTCCAGCATGATAAAGACGTGAAGCATACAGCTAAGACAATGCTGGGGTGGCTTCAGGGCAAGTCTCTCACTGTCCTTTGTTGTTTATATTCAAATAAATTGTTTCCCAGACCAGATGAAAATGCAGAATGATTCTTTATTTGCACGTTGATATGCACAAATGTCTCAGTCCATGGAGTGAACAATCAATAAAGCAATTCAGTCCCTTTTATGCTTTTCTATTACCATTACCCCATCTAATACATTTTGTCATCTGACTCTTATCTTATACAATTATATCATTTTAGCTGATCAACTACAGCCACCAGTAACTTCATATATAGGTTGATTCTTCGATTACTCTAAACATCGCTTCGGTAATAGGGGTGTCCTACGGGTTTTCTCATTGATCTTAATCACTGCTTAATAACAGGGGAGTTTGGTCATTCTCACTAATTTGTTCTCATTTTTTTAAGGGGGTGTTCATTACACATCTTCTTCATTTTAACCTTAGCAACTATCTTGGTAGCTCACCTAGGTGAAGCAGAAGCCTCATGTGTTCAAGCCATGTTTAATTAATGTTTTAGTTACCGTCAGTCCTTTTCCTTATCCTTTTAATAATCCATTGATACAACTTCATTTAAGTATGTGCTTGTATTAAATTGTAAAAATTATCATGTAATATTTTAAAATATTTGATTAAAATTCTATACCTTGAGTGGCCTAGTCAAGCCCCGTAGAACTTCTGTGGCAAGACCAGAAGATGGCAGTTTATAGACACTTCAAATCTGTAAGGTGGATCTGTAACGAGGAATGGTATAAACTGCCCAAATCCAGATGTGCAAGGCTTGTAGAAATATACACAAGAAGACTCAAAGCTATGATTGCTGCCAAAGGGGGCTTCTACCAAACATAGAATTAAGGGTCTGAATCCTTAAATGAATGAGAGATTTCTGTTTTTGATTTTTAATAAATTTGCAACCCTTTCTGGTAAAATATTTTCACTTTGTCATTATGGGTTATTGAGTGTAGATTGATGGACAAAAAGACACATTTCTTAATTTAAAAATAAATCTACAACTCCATAAAGTGTGCATAAAACAAATGGGTCTGAATGGTTTTTGAATCCACTATAAAAGTGAAAGGCAAAAGTGAAACAGTCATCAATCAGATTAATAAGGGAAACAAAGAGTGCCTAGCCTTACTGTCAGGAATGTTTTCTTCTCCAGGTGTGTTTTTGTCTGTCTACCAAAACCCAAAATCAGACTTATCATTAGAGGGAGAATTGTTAATTCTGTTAAACACTGCCATGATTAATTTCACCAGTGTTTTACATCTTCTTACCCACAGTGACATTCATCTGGCACATGTCTCATTGTGATTTTCACTTCATCACAGCAGTGTCATTTTACCCATCATAATGCACATTGATGCTCACCACTGTTTTATATGTGATGGTATACAGTTTTAGATTTGAATGATGGAGGTTTGGAACACCCCTCCAGCATTTTTCACTTTAGCTTGGGCATGTCATTTTAATACCACAAATATGATTTATGAAGTGTGAACTGCTTGATTACACATTGTTATGGACGGAATGCTGTCTTGGGCCAGGATGGATTCTCTTATCTGGCCAGGAGGCCTACATGATGAGACATTCAGAAGAGTGGTACACCAGGTTAGATATCCCAGCAACAGTTGACAGAATATGTGGATACAGCTGGGATGACAACTTAAAGGATAGACAAAATGAATGGATAATTTTTATCCTGACCAGGATAAATAATAATCCCTTTCGTGGACGGGAGGCCATACAAATGGGACAATGGGAGACTGCCTCCCATGTGCAGGTTGATCCTCCGTATGTTGCGTAGCAGCATCCCTTATGGTGAGCCCTAGTATGGTCCTCCACAGTGCAGCTTGGGAGTTGTGGTCCAACAGAGCTGCCCTGTTGGGTTCTTTGGGGATCACCAGGAGGTGGGTAGTGGAAGGTGAAGGTTTGAGTTTCTGCCGACCCAGAAGTGCTTCTCAAAGATGAGGTTTTGATACCCAAAGTACTTCTGGGCTGGGTTAAAAAGAAGGCTCTGGACCACATGAAGAGCCTGATTCCACCTGGGAAGAATGAATGTGAAAGCAAAGAAAAGATGATTATTTGTTGTGCTGTGCTCTGTCATATAAGAGGAACAGAACCTATTAAACATTTTGTTTAATAATAAATGTGGCCTGAACCTGAAATTGTGTTTCTACTTTTGTGTCTGGGGTTTAGAGTCTTGTGGTGCCCCCTGGTGGTCACAACATGTATTTACAACACTCTTAATTTGACTCTTTTTCCACACTGCCCCCATTTTATCATGATTCTCCACAGCTCCTCTGAAAATACAAGTCAGTGTTCTGAAATACTGCAACGGATGACAAACATAATTCTGAGACATTCTGAGGGCATTTAACTGCCATTGAATGCAAATCGTTGATGTTGGAGGTTTTGCTCTTTCTAACTTTAAACATATGCATTTACTCTAAGATCTACATATATATATATATATATATATTTACTGTAAGATCTAGGTGACTTACTGGTATGATAGGTGGAGTTTTCTTGATTCCTTATTTTATTTCCCTAAGGTTTCCATTCATTTGTCTTGCTGCATTCTTGGTTTTAAGCCACAGCCCACAAACATCTGGCTAGGCTGACTGAAAACTCAACATTTCCTTGCATCTATAGCTGCAGGGATAGGGCAAAGCAAAGCAAAATCCCTCTGATTGGAATTTGATCCTTTAGTATAAGTTCATGGGGTGCTGAAGCCTATACGTTTTGCAAAGAGGACAAAACATCAACTAACCCACTAGTGAGATGTCATTCCTCTGCATGTTACACTCATAATCACATACTCATATTCTCACATTTGTTCATCTTATGTCTTTGGACTGTCAGAGAATATTAGAATTTCCTGAAAAAACATGCGTGAGCATGAGGAGAACTTTTCTACCTCCACACAGAAGACAATCCAGCTAGAAAATAATTGGAGTTCATGCAGTGTCATGCGGCCCCACCATTCTGCCCACTCTTTCTCCATTTTTCTTTTTTAAGTATCTCAGTTTTGTTGTACAGATTGAATAAAGAACAAGTAGACACATATGTGAGGAACTTGTAATTTCACACTAAGTTCTGGGTTGCAATGTCAGTTATAAAATCACTTGATGATCATGTAAGAATTAAATATTTTTGAAGCTTCGGAATGGGAAAATGTGTAATTTTTTCTGGATTCACTTTGTTATTTGGTAATGACTAGACTTATGTCTAAGTGTAAAGTTTATGCTACACATTTTTCAAACATTCTTCTGACTCATCAGTACAAATGGCACTTTGATTAACACCCTTACCTCACTTCTGTTTAGTGCAGCCTGTCTGCTTTCATTATTGGTATGCATAATAGTGCAGTTTTTCCAATCATGATCAAAATTCAACCCAATCCAACAAAATTTAGCCAATATTGGTTAGCCCATATGAAGAAAACATCTTGCCACCCAAATACCTTCCACCACCCTCAAGCTGTAAACATGCATGAATATCACTCCTCTGATTGGTAAATTGGTACTTAATTTGCATGAGTTGGCAAGGCTATGTTGTTAAATTTTGAGAGCAATTTTCCAAAATGGCTGAGGTTTATCAGAGGGTCCAATCTACAGAGTGAAGCCTTTAAATAAATCTGATAAATGGTAGAAAAAATAGAATGAAAGCTCATTTGGGTTATATTTGTTACATTCTTCCATTATTCTAACATTATAGAAAGTTAAAGGTTATTTCCACACTGAAGAAGAAATAAGGTAAGAGATGCAACGTTTTGCCTGTATAACCTTCAAGTGTGTCACTGAAAGATTATGTCTCTTTCTTTCTTCTTTAATAATTATAATAATAATTCATTTCATTTATATAATGCTTTTCTTACCACACAGGGAGGACCAAGGAAGTGAACACATGATCTTAGCATGGAAGGAATCTTTAACATGTGTTGCACCAGTAAAAACAAAGTCAAAGCAATTACAAACATCATGATAAAATACAACATTGCTGCCATAGTCTAAATAAATATTCCACTCAAAAATTTTATTTTTTATGTTACTTACCCAATGTAGTTTGTAGTGATAGTCAAGAAAAACAGAAAATGCAAAACAGAGAGAAAAAAATTAATGATAAAATATAAGCCAATGGTGACCAATGTACAATGTGAAAAACGTTCATGAAAAAAGAAAACAAAAATCTCACATTACTTGTGTTGCATAATCAACATGTCAGTTATCTTGTCATATGCTCAAAATGTGCAAAACACATGCATTTTTGGCTAAAATATCAGTAAATAGATATTTCTTAGACAGGAAACACATTCTTGTAATACCAGGCTTCTGAATTGAGGATTTGGCTCTTCCTATCATTCGTTGGTCAAAAGTCCCCCCTTTGGCTTTGATTTTATCATCGAAAGTTTTTCTCTCTGTTCTGCCTGAAAACATGAGATTAAAACATTTTCTTGGTCATCACTACAAACTACTTGGGTTAAATAACATATTAAACAAGCAGTATTCCTTTAATGCTATGCTAAAGCCTTCAATCTTCATATGGCCTGAAAGAAACATTTTTTAGATTAGGATTATTATCAGCGTTGCTGCCTCGCAGTTAGGAGACCCAGGTTTGCTTCCCTGGTCCTCCCTGCGTGGAGTTTGCATGTTCTCCCCGTGTTTGCGTGGGTTTCCTCAGGGTACTCTGGTTTCCTCATACAGTCCAAAAACATGCAGGTTAGGTGCACTGGTGATTCTAAATTGTCCCTAGTGTGTGCTTGATGTGTGGGTGTGTGTGAGTGTGCCCTGCGGTGGGCTGGCGCCCTTCCTGGGATTTGTTTCCTGCCTTGCGCCCTGTGTTGGCTGGGATTGGCTCCGGCAGAACCCCGTCACCCTGTAGTTAGGATATAGCGGGTTGGATAATGGATGGATGGATAAATTATTATCCCATATCTTCCAATATAATTCTATTTTTTTTTCTATTCTATTTTTCTTTTTTCCCTACATTTTTACAATATGTGCTTTGACAGGAGTAGAGTTTCTTCAAAAATAGTTTCAGTACTGAAGTTATCTTACCTTTGCATTCCTGTTTAGGACACCCATTTTGTGCTTTTCTTTTTTTAGATGTACTGTGTTTTGTCTTGGTAGAGTCCTATATTACTATACTTTCCCTTTTTGTGTTCCGTATTGTGCAGGCTTTATCAGAATGCCTCAAATCTCTCTGATTTACCGCTATTTATAAGGTATTGTTCTTTATTTCTTCTCTCCACCTTAGGCAATTACATAAAGTAAAGAAAAGCAGGAGTTAAGTTACAACTCTAAATAAAAAATTATTGATATTAATCATAAAAAAATAACAGTCAGCAAAGTACATATGAATATTGGCAACCATACAACCTGATAAATGCTGATGTGTAGTTTCAGGTGGCACACAGACTTGTAGTTACTTATACGTCTCTAGTTAAATCCTCATTTTTAGTCAGCTGTCTTCAGGACAAGCCTCATGCCTGTTTCAATATGGCTGCTCGGCTGTACTTTCTGCTTGTGTTATTCTATTCATGGTATGCTGTGTGTGAGAGAGAAAGAGAGATGTAAAGCGACCAAATATATACACTATTTGTCCAAATCCTAAAGCCAATAGGGCGTCATTGTACAGAAAGCCTTTTGATTCAAAACCAATCTCAAACAGCCACACTTTAGACCAAAAGAATTCTGGTATGACACATTGGCTTATTTTCACACCTGCCCCCAAAACCATTTGGTGAGTGAAGCTTTCCAACTAGGTAGTTTGGTCACCTTGCCGGGGGGTTGGTTGAGAGAGTATGTCCTGCAGACAATCATTTGCTAAACTGGTTTTAGGTGCTTCCCCCAACCCTGCCATAAAATTCCTCACCCTAAGTTAGTCCTAAAGACCGGGTTAGACAAGAAATTATAGCTGCTTTCCTCAATGAAATAAAACACTTAATATTACATTTACTTTGTCTAACCCCACAAATAAAGATATACAAAATATTTATCAACTTACATAAAAATGTCATACCACAACAGCTATTATACTGCCCATAATTCATAGATACTGTTTACTCTTGTAGTGTCCTATGGTGACCCTATTTTTCCCTTTATATTCTTTATTGTGTACACTTTAATAAAATGTCTAAAATCCCATACACTTACTACTCTGTCATCAGGTACTTTAGCACTTCCTCACCCCGTTCTCTTCTGCATCTGTAACCTCTGGCAGTTAGACAGACTAACGAAATAGGTGGGAGTTAAGGTACACATTTAATTATGTATTATTGATAAAATGCCCAAAAATATTAAGGAAGCAGAATACCACGTGAATATTGGCAAACCATACTCTTATAGCCTAAGTAGCAGTGCATCTTGTGTCCATAAGTCGCCCTTGGCTTCAGTGTAGCTTGCTTTGCTGCCACATGCCCATTGAATGGAGTATTGAAAGAGGCTACATTCCTGTCTCAGTATGGCTATTGAGATAGAGTTGTCTTCATCATGGTCTTCTATTCATGTCCTGATGACAAGAGAGATAGGTAAAGGCAGGGTGGTCAACTTTATATCACTCCTATTCAAATCCTAGACTGATAGATGCAGGCAACTCCCTTGGTTCATTCCCACAATCCGAATCCAACAATCGATAGAATAACTTGGCCTGTCCTGTCCTGGGCCATTCACCAATGAAAGCACTCAGGTTTCTTTGTTCACTTTGTCACACACGCGCGATTAGGATGCAGCCATCAAGTCCAAAGCTGAGTGTTACTTTGCGAGATAGATAAATAGACAGATTTCTTTGCTGACAGAAATAAAGAAGAAAAATAAGAATCTGCCTACCTTACTTCCAAGTTCACAAAATGGCTGCAACAAGACCACATACAACTTTCGAGACGTCACTTCCGGTTCATGCACAGTAATGTCACTTCCGGCCATCCCTGATGATGTCACTTCCAGCACTAATGTCAGAGGGGGGACATTTTTGTACACTGGGTCATTCCATTTCTCTCTTAAGAAAAGAAACATGCAAATATTACATTTAAAGCCCAGCAGATGAACAGGCAATAGGCACCCAAGGCAAATTTCCTGGGTTATCCTGTAACTGATTATTGTGATGGCTGTCTACAGGATATCGGTATTTACTGTCTTGCAAAAGAGTCACCACTTTGAAGTTTTTGGCTGGTGGATATTACAAAGAATACAAAGCTGTGATAACAGAACTGCTCCTTCCTTGGAGGATGTCTGTATTTACCTGACTTGGCAATTAGCATGTTTGACAATATTGGTTTCTAAACAGCAGATTTGTACTCATTAATGGTTGGTAACAATACATTTTGTTAACTTGTGTTTTCATTAGTTGTTAAACCCAGGAAATTTAGATGTGCTATTGTTTAATCTGATTGTCCAGAACTGATAATTGCAGGGACTGAAGGAGATTTAAGCTCTGGCCAGGAGAAGGCAAGAGGAGGGACGGTCCACTGAGAACACTGCCAAGACACTCGGACAGAGCACAGAGGCTCGTAGGCAGACGAGGGTACCTGGCTGGCATGACTTGAGGCACAAGGAGAGCAACACTTACTTCCAGGGAGGAAGAGACAGCTCCACAAGGAGACGCCAGTTGTGGGTCCAGTGAGAGAGGGAAGCCGCATGAAAGGACCGAGCAAAGCTGGCAGACAAGAAATAAGGCGTGCCTAGGTCACAGCAACACAAGGAGCCCAGAGTGAAAAAAAAGAACGACGAAGAGATGCTGACAGGGATTCCACGATTTTGACAAAACTTCTATTGGGAAACGAGTGTCCGGTGAACAGAGTGCATCCGTGGACAGTTGAACAATTAAGTGTTGGGTAACACAGAGAACAAACTGGACTCTGCACCACTAAAGGTTGTATCCTCCAATTCTTGTTTTTAATGGACTTTTAGAGTGTGGACTGTGTGCTTTCCTTTCTAAAAAAACAATGTTCTTCCTGATACTGTTAGATTTTGTTTATGTTCATTTATCTTTTTAATGTACTTATTATTGTCTGGTGTAATAGAAGTTACTGGTGCTTTTCCTGAAATTACTGTTGTGTCTTTCATTGTGTGTTTACTCACCGCCCAATTTAAAGAAACCTGTGTGCTATTATTGGTAAATTTCAGGAGTTCCCAGTCTCTTAATGAAACTGGGTGGCGTAGTCGGATATTTTAACGGTGTCTAGGTTAGTTTACCTGTAAGGTGACCAGACACCTGTCACACTAACATAATGATGTCACTTCCAGCCAGCTCTGATGACATCAGTTCCAGCGCTACCATAATGACATCACTTCTAGCCATTCCAGATAAACGTCATTTCCACCATGTCATTTCCTTCCACCATTTTGTCTATAAAAATGCCTTAAACAGAATGTACAATGTCTTCTGTGATCTATTTTGATTCTTTTGACCACATTTTTTTTTTCATCTTTGTCCATCGGACAATATACAGGGTCATTCCCCAACTCTTTATCAGTTTTCTTGCAAGTTATTTTATCACAACTTGTAGCCTGTTCTTGCCAGCTAGGCAGTTTATGGCCTTCCTATGGGGAGATGGCTTATAGGCGCATGTAAGTCCAAACACAGTTACCCTCACCAACTGATTTGTTGCAAAACATACATTTGATTTGTGTCTGTAACTGCCAGTGTAAATTTATAGCTCTTTTTTTCACTTTTATTCTCTCAGTCAGTAAATGTGAGTGGTGTTTTGAAACAATGGAACTGGAAATTCTCTGATCTGGAGGGATAAAAGCTGACACACAAACGCTGGTGAATCTGCCTTCTTCGTATCTCACTATCACTTGAATTTTTTTATTCAGTTTTATTGAATGTTCCTGCTCAGGCTGAATTAATATGCGTCTTATGATGTCCATGATGTCAAAGCCGCACTGACAAAAAAACAGAGACATAGCTAGATATATTTAGAATAACTCATTTTATGACCTCCATCCATCCATCCATTATCCAACCCGCTATATCCTAACTACAGGGTCACGGGGGTCTGCTGTTGCCAATCCAGGCCAACACAGGGCGCAAGGCAGGAAACAAACCCTGGGCAGGGCGCCAGCCCACCACAGTCATACAGTGGGATGCAAAAGTTTGGGCAACCTTGTTAATAGTCATTATTTTCTTGTATAAATCGTTGGTTGCCACGATAAAAAATGTCAGTTAAACATATCATATAGGAGACACACACAGTGATATTTGAGAAGTGAAATGAAGTTTATTGGATTTACAGAAAGTGTGCAATAATTGTTCAAACAAAATCAGGCAGGTGCATAAATTTGGGCACCACAAAAAAGAAATGAAATCAATATTTAGTAGATCCGCCTTTTGCAGAAATTACAGCCTCTAAACGCTTCCTGTAGGTTCCAATGGATTGTGGTTGAAGGTATTTTGGACCATTCCTCTTTACAAAACATCTCTAGTTCATTCAGGTTTGATGGCTTCCGAGCATGGACAGCTCTCTTTAACTCACACCACAGATTTTCAATTATATTCAGGTCTGGGGACTGAGATGGCCATTCCAGAACGTTGTACTTGTTCCTCTGCATGAATGCCTTAGTGGATTTTGAGCAGTGTTTCGGGTCGTTGTCTTGTTGAAAGATCCAGCCCCGGCGCAGCTTCAGCTTTGTCACTGATTCCTGGACATTGGTCTCCAGAATCTGCTGATACTGAGTGGAATCCATGCGTCCCTCAACTTTGACAAGATTCCCAGTCCCTGCACTGGCCACACAGCCCCACAGCATGATGGAACCACCACCATATTTTACTGTAGGTAGCAGGTGTTTTTCTTGGAATGCTGTGTTCTTTCTCCTCCATGCATAACGCCCCTTGTTATGCCCAAATAACTCAATTTTAGTTTCATCAGTCCACAGCACCTTATTCCAAAATGAAGCTGGCTTGTCCAAATGTGCTTGAGCATACCTCAAGCGGCTCTGTTTGTGCTGTGGGCGGAGAAAAGGCTTCCTCTGCATCACTCTCGCATACAGCATCTCCTTGTGTAAAGTGCGCCGAATGGTTGAACGATGCACAGTGACTCCATCTGCTGCAAGATGATGTTGTAGGTCTTTGGTGCTGGTCTGTGGGTTGACTCTGACTGTTCTCACCATTCGTCCCTTCTGTCTATCCGAAATCTTTCTTGGTCTGCCACTTCGAGCCTCAACTTGAACTGAGCCTGTGGTCTTCCATTTCCTCAATATGTTCCCAACTGTGGAAACAGACAACTTAAATCTCTGGGACAGCTTTCTGTATCCTTCCCCTAAACCATGATGGTGAACAATCTTTGTCTTCAGGTCATTTGAGAGTTGTTTTGTGACCCCCATGTTGCTACTCTTCAGAGAAAATTAAAGGAGGAGGGAAACGTACAATTGACCCCCTTAAATACTCTTTCTCAATATAGGATTAACCTGTGTATGTAGGTCAGGGGTCACTGAGCTTACCAAGCCAATTTGAGTTCCAATAATTAGTTCTAAAAGTTTTGGAATCAATAAAATGACAACGGTGCCCAAATTTACACACCTGCCTGATTTTGTTTGAACAATTATTGCACACTTTCTGTAAATCCAATAAACTTCATTTCACTTCTCAAATATCACTGTGTGTGTCTCCTATATGATATATTTAACTGACATTTTTTATCGTAACAACCAATGATTTATGCAGGAAAATAATGACTATTAACAAGGTTGCCCAAACTTTTGCATCCCACTGTACATGACCTGTATAGTACATTTCGGAAAACATTGTGGTACTGATGCAACATTATTCATATTATTCATATTCACGCCTTCTTGCGCTTGTAATCAGTGACGCATTTTTTTTTCCTCCAATCTTGCCAGACCCCACATGTTGCTGTATGGTGGTGTTTCTTTTGTACTCCAGGACATGCAGAGGAAAGAACACTATGGAGAGGTCAGTTACGCTCTATATGCAATCATTAGATTCAAATGTTAACAGTTCTCATACACCCAAGGACCGTCCTTTCTATGTTTACGACAAGTGTACCTGTTGCACTGTACACACTTCTCTCTGTGCTGTGTTACTATTACACTGAAGGGGCTGGGGAAGCGGCGGTCTTAAAACAGAAGCTTATTTATGTTGCATCCTCTTTTGCTTTATCCATCGCCTTTTCTAGTAAGAAGTGACAACTAGGTTCCTCAGCAAGGTGAGCAAAGAACACGAAGGGTGTTAAAATAACAGTCCTGTTAACAGACTAGTGCACACAGGCAAATTTGAAATAAAAGTCCTGCCAGCTTGAATTACACATAACACAGAACAAAAGCCTCAAACTTATATACATTTCTCTCAATAACTGGAATCCATCCATCCATCCATTATCCAACCCGCTATATCCTAACTACAGGGTTACGGGGGTCTGCTGGAGCCAATCCCAGCCGATACAGGGCACAAGGCAGGAAACAAACCCCGGGCAGGGCGCCAGCCCGCGGCAGTAACTGGAATCAATAATAATTAAAACTAATGATTAATTCTTTTATATTTAGTGGCCGTCTCTTAAGTGGTTTACATGGGCTTCACAACCATGAATCACGATGATACAAAAAGTGTTCCAGTAGAGAGAAATATGATAAAATTAACAAAACCTATGTATCTTTATCTGCCAGAGTGGATTTGACAGCAGTAGACATATTTTCAATTGGAGCTGTCACATACGTGCAAATTATATCAAAACATTCTGATAATGGGCTATAGTCAAAGAAGACATGAATTTAAAATGATAAGTATAAGCATTTTACAACTGGTATTGTTTAAAATTTGTCATACTTAGTAGAAATCAGCAGTTATTTAATGGAAGAATACATTTCACTAACCATTTTCTCCACTACCTTTTAAAATCCAACTTATTACAAAGTCTTTATCTGTAATTTTAGAAGGATCAGTTAATACTTTTAAGGACAGCTTAACTACACACTCCTTATTACATTCATCCATCCTTGTTCTTAATCTGTTTGTTCCAATTAAGGATGAAGTCATGTACATGCCCATTTTTTGTCATTTTACAATTATCACTTAAACTAAAATGCATGACTGAATGAAATGGGAGGAAAAAGCAGGGTATCTATGGAAGCCCAAGCTGACATGGGGACAAAGTCTACACAAACAATGACCAGGGATAACTTTAATCTTATGGCTCTGGAGCTGGGAGGCTGCAGCACTAACCACAAGGCCTTTTTATTGTAATATTTTCTATATCTTTACTTAATAACAAATAAAAGATGCTTACCTTTATTCAGTATGATAAAGACTGACTGTCTTAAGACTGCTGTAGTTAAACCCCTACTCAAGAAAAATAATCTTGACCCCTCTGCTTTTAGAAATTAAAAAAAAAAAAATTTTAGACCCATCTGTAACCTGCCCTTCTTAAGTAAAATTCTAGAGAAGGCAGTAATTATGCAGTTAAACGACCACTTAAGTAAACATGCTATTCTTGATAAATTTCAGTCGGGTTTTAGAACTAATCACAGTACAGAAACTGCACTCGTTAAAGTAGTAAATGACTTGCGATTAAATGCAGACAGAGGCCATTTATCTGTTCTCATCCTCCTCTATCTGAGTGCCGCGTTTAATACAATTGATCACAATATTCTTAGAAATCGCCTTAGTCAATGGGTGGGCCTCTCTGGTAATGTCTTAAATTGGTTTGAATCCTACCTGGCAGGGAGAAAATTCTTTGTTAATTGTGGTAATCACAACTCAAAGACGCATGATATCCTATATGGGGTTCCACAAGGCTCTATCCTGGGTCCGCTTCTTTTCTCAATCTATATGCTTCCATTAGGTCAGATTATCTCAAGTTACAACGTGAGCTACCACAGCTATGCTGATGACACACAGCTGTACTTATCAGTAGCACCTGATGACACCGGCTCTCTCGAATCAATAACACAATGTCTTACTGGTATTTCTGAATGGATGAATAGTAATTTTCTCAAGTTAAATAAAGAGAAAACTGAAATTGTATTGATTGGCAAAAACGGATTAAGTGAGGTTATCAAAAATAATCTTGACGCATTAGGATTAGAAGTTAAGACCGAAGTAAAAAACTTAGGGGTAACCGTTGACTGTAACCTGAATTTTAAATCACATATTCTTCAGACCACTAGGACAGCATTTTTTCACTTAAGAAATATAGCAAAAGTTAGACCTCTTATATCATTGAAAGATGCTGAGAAATTAATTCACGCTTTTGTTTTTAGTCGATTAGATTACTGTAACGCACTCCTCTCAGGACTACCCAAAAAAGACATAAATCATTTGCAACGAGTGCAGAATGCAGCTGCTAGAATCCTAACTAGGAAAAGAAAATCCGAACACATCTCTCCAGTCTTAATGTCACTACACTGGTTACCTGTGTCTTTCAGAATTGACTTTAAAATTCTGCTTATAGTTTACAAAGCCTTAAATAATCTCGCTCCATCTTATATATCGGAATGTCTGACACCCTATATTCCAAATCGTAATCTTAGATCATCAAATGAGTGTCTCCTTACAATTCCAAAAGCTAAACTTAAAAGAAGTGGTGAGGCGGCCTTCTGCTGCTATGCACCTAAAATCTGGAATAGCCTGCCAATAGGAATTCGCCAGGCTAATACAATGGAGCACTTTAAAACTCTGCTGAAAACACATTACTTTAACATGGCCTTCTCATAACTTCACTTTATCTTAATCCTGATACTCTGTATGTTCAATTCATTATAATAACTATTCATGGTGGCACTAAAATCCGTACTGACCCCTACTCTCTCTTCTGTTTCTTTTTCCGGTTTTTCTGTGGTGGCGGCCTGCGCCACCACCAACTTACTCAAAGCACCATGATGTCCCAGCATTGATGGACTAAAAGCCAGAAGTCCACGTGATCATCATCAAGTCCTTCCGTGAAAACCATAAATACAAAGAGGACTGTTTCATTTATGTTAGGTAGATTGCCCAGAGGGGACTGGGCGGTCTCATGGCCTGGAATCCCTGCAGATTTTATTTTTTTTCTCCGGCCGTCTGGAGTTTTTTTTTGTTTTTTCTGTCCCCCCTGGCCATTGGACCTTACACTTATTCTATGTTAATTAATGTTGACTTATTTTATTTTCTTAATGTGTCTCTTATTTTTCTATTCTTCATTATGTAAAGCACTTTGAGCTACATTTTTTTGTATGAAAATGTGCTATATAAATAAATGTTGTTGTTGTTGTTGTTGTTGTGTCAAACTTGTATCATAGTGAAAAGTAAGACTAGTTCTCTCCCTTTAAGCTATGACCATGGAGTTTTCTGTAGTACCTTCAACACACATCAGTTACTTCTAGACCTCAACCTTTGTTGTATAGGTAGGTAGCCAAACCCGGGTGCTTATATAATGTTAAAGCTTTTAAATATTCTTGATTGGTTGC